>VKON01000179.1:206876-218937 GCA_009741485.1 Malurus cyaneus samueli | reverse complement strand
CCGACTTCGCACGGATGATCCTCCCCTGTGACCCATCTAGTCCGGGCTCGCCGGAGCACGAGGCGCTCCGAGCGACCCCTACCGCACCGTGCCCCTGTCCCTCAGCACCCTCAGGGACGGCCCCCGCGCGTGCCAGCGCTGCCCGAAGCGGGGCAGGAATGCGCCGGTGCATCGCTCGCAATGCTCCGGGCGCTGGCAGTGTCGCGGCCTCGCGCCGGGGATCCCTCGCGAGCCACAGGGGACGAACTCCGGACCGAGGACGCAACGACGGAGCCCCCAGTGCGCCCGTCCGCAGGATCATCGGAGGGAGAACTTGACCGCTCCCGCGAGCCACGCGCTCCTACGGACACCCCAGCTCACCCACGTTGACACCCCCCGAGGCATCACCCACTGACACTCCGAACTGACCCACCGGACACCCCATCTCACCCACGGGACACCCAACCGACCTGCCCCAGCGTGAGCACTCCGCTTCTGCCGGGACCTGCCCGCTGCTCATCCCACCACGGGCACACGGTGCTCGTCCCCCGACCGCCCCCGGTCCCGGTGCCTCCCACCGGACCCTCGCTTACCCCCCGGGTCCCGCGTGCCTCCCCCCGGACCCTCGCTCTACCACGCTGTGCCGGGTAACACCCGGTCGCTCTCCCCCGGACCCATGCCTCTCCCCACCAGGTACAGAATCCGGTCCCGCAGTGCTCTCTCCCCGACCCTCCTCTCCCCCACGGGTCCCGGGCTCTCCCCCGACCCTCGCTCTCCCCTGGCCAGCGCGAAGGCGCGCCGGGGCCGGTCCCCGCGGGCGTGCTAGCCCGAAGTAGGCGTCGGCGGCGCGGCGCAGAAAAAGGAAGAGAGAGAGAGATGCGCGTGATTGCGCGCGGAGCGCATGTGCGCGCGTGCCGGGTCCAGCTCGCTGCGGGCCGCCCGCCCGCGGCTCTTTAAGCGGAGCGCGGGGCCCCCCGTCCCGCCCGCGACCGCCCATCAGCCGCCGGCACCCCCGGGCTCCCGGGACCCGCCGCCCCCCCAGCCCTGTTGACACCGCGCGGTCCCTCCAGCCCGGGATCCTCCATCCCCCGCCGTCATCCCGAAGGTCCCATCCCCGAGTCCCACCGCCTCCCCGCGGGTCCCTCCATCCCCAGGACCTTCCATTCCCACGCCGCGGTCCCTCCATCCCCGGGGGATCCTTCCATCCCCTCCGGGTCCCTCCATCCTCAGAGATCCTTCCATCCAGGTGGATTTTCCATCCCCACCGGTCCTCCATCCCGCCGGAGAGGAGTGTCTGTGAGACACAGAGATTTCTGGTTTGTCAGCCCTGTTCACGGGTGTTGCACAGAAACACTTTGATGGCGTTTTTGAACAATCACAGGGTTGGTTGGAAGCCTCAAAGATCACCTCATGCACCCCCTGAATGGGAGGACACTCCACTGTCCCGGGACTCCAGCACCCTTCCCACCAGCACTGACATGCCAGAGGTGAAACATCACACTCCAGTAACTTGTGGAATTACTGGGAGGGATGCTTTTTGAGAACCCTCTCATTTTTGACTCACTTCTTGCTACCCTTGACAAGCACGGCCGCAGGCATGTGCAAGGAGTGAGGACATCACACTTCTGAGGGCACCTCAGGAGTGCATTTGTCCCTCTGTGAATACCCACAGCACCGGGTGTGTCCAGCCAGGTCCTGGGAGCAGCTCAGGCAGCAGCATAACCCCTTGCCTTCGCCGCTCTATGGGTGGAAGCACGCACTCTGCGCCCCAATGTCACAAGCAGGCCTACGATGACTTTAGGCAATCCACAGTGCTAGTCACCAGCCAGCCTTGATGGGTCTCATGCTCCTTGCGACTCCTGGAAGCACACCACAGCGCGCCAGTCCTTGGATTTCCAAGCACCCCAGAGCCCTTTACTCAGCTCTGGAGAATCTTGTGCACAGCCTTCAGATGTCCACAACCTCGGAAGGGTGCATCTGCCTGCCTGGGAAGGAGTAAACCTGCAAGATCTGATTAGAGTTAGACCCTCTGTCTGAGTACCATGTACCTGATGCCCAATAACCAAAGTACGAGTGCTGAGCATACTAGTACCAAGGAATTGGAATGCCTGAGATGCCTGAATACCAGTAAACTAAGTACCGGTACCTGAAGGCTTGAAATACCCTGATGCCTGAAGTACCCAAGTAACTGAGTATACCTGCGTGAGGTAACAAACGAAAACAAAACAGGGTTACATAGATTAGGCCATAGAGCCAAGTATCCCCCCAAAGCTCAGCTAGCTCGACCTGCGCCACCTGTCCCCCTGCCACATTGCATAGCCCAGCTCTCAGCTCACGGACCCCAGAAAAACCGCTACGAAACCCACATGAGTCACCTGCCCTAACACAATGCCGAGTAACCGAGACCGGTACACTCTCCACCGCAGCCGTGCACCGATACAGCGTGAGAGCCAAGTACCTCATCCACAAATCACCTTTTATCAGAGCTGGTTAGAGTCACATGCCTTCTTTGAGAGCATCCTATATATATGGAAGGCAAATTCAGACGCAAATCCCACTGAAACACCGTTCCCAAATCTGTCATTGCTGCTTTGAGAGCAGTTTTAGGGGCATTTCATGAGGCACCATGAGCACGTTTCCCCAAAGCTGATCATTTCCCATGGCCACATTTCCCCCAAAGCTGATCATTTCCACGGCCATTTCCCCCAAAGCTGATCATTTCATGGCCACATTTCCCCCAAAGCTGATATTTCCACGGCCATTTCCCCCAAAGCTGATCATTTTCCACGACCATGTTTCCCCAAAGCTGATCATCCATGCCACATTTCCCCAAAGCTGATATTCCCATGCACATTTCCCCCAAAGCTGATCATTTCCCTGGCCCATTTCCCCAAACTGATTATGTCCCATGGCCACATTTCCCCCAAAGCTGACCATTTCTCACAGCCACATTTCCCCCAAAGCTGATCATTTTCCACGGCCATGTTTCCCCCAAAGCTGATCATTTCCCATGGCCACATTTCCCCCAAAGCTGATCGTTTCCTGTGGCCACATTTCCCCCAAAACTGATCATTTTCCCCGGCCATCGTGGCAGGTGTTTGTACCAGCAGTGATTTCACGCCTACAGTTCATGCAGAGTTTTATTTAGGGCATTTCAAGGATATTTAACCCAGTTTCACTCACCACGTGGCTTCACCTGGTTCACAACAAGGAGCCATATACTGGGAGATTTTGGACAAAAGGCGTTTTGAGGGATTTGTGCAACCCCAAGGAAATTTCCTGCTCGATTCTTCTGTTACCTGGTCTTGGCTTCACAGGGATTTCTGATACTCAGGTATTGATTAATTTAGTGTGAAAAACACTTGCACATCCCCAGCCAGGGCTTTGCAAAGCGACTCCACTCCTCACCTGGGCGGTAAATTGGTCCCTGCCCTGCTCAGGAGCCGGGCAGCAGCTCCAGAGAGCAGTGAAAGGACATTTGTGCACATTCTCAGCCCAAAAACCAAAATCCCCTTCCTTTTGCTCAGGGCTGAGAAACAAAAAAATAAACAGAAAACTATGAGCGGTGGGCAGCAAAATCTTCCAAGGCCCTGCTCATGGGATTGCCCAAGAGGCACCAGAAGGGGAGGTGACAGGGGAGTGACACATCCCCTCTCTTTCAGATGCAGCTTGGCTCCACAGTCCATCCCAAAAGGACTAAAGATATCACATTTCTGTCCTGCTCCAGGAGTTGTCATCTTATTTTTTCTGGTTTCCCATGTCCCATTTCCTCAATGAAATTCCAAGGAGTTTAGAAAATCTATTTTATAGATAATTTATAGAATTCTTGTATCTTATTAATTATTTAATGGAATGACCGTGCTAATCACTAATTCTGTGTGGATTGCCGGAAGATCGATTAGCCATGAAGGGAGGATGTCACTGTTCCATCAACAGATTCCCCTGCCATGTCCCATGTGCGACTTTCTCCTGTGACAGTGGATTCTTCAGGATTCTTTGAGAGTCTTCCGTCTTTGGGATTCTTTGCGTACTTTACGATTCTTTGGGATCTTTTTTGATTCCTGGATTTTGGATTCTGGGATTCTTACGATCTTTGGGATTTTGGGAAACAGCTGTTCCCAGCTGCGGAGGGGATAAGCCTTCAGCTCTCTGCGGGAATGTTCTGAGCTCTGAGTGCTTCTCACCCCAGCCCCACCAGCACTCAGTGGCCCCGTCCCTGCACAGTTTGGGGTTTTCCTCAGCTCATCCTGGCGGGAAGGCACAGGGCAGCAAGCTGGCAAACCCTGATCTTGGGGGCTTTAAATGAGACCCAGGCACGGCAGGCCTCCTCCCACTCCCACTCCCCACTCAGCCAGGCTGCATGAGCAGGGAAAGTGGAGTAGTCCAGCAGACAGCAAGTCAGGATAGACAGAAGAAAGGCGATCAACAGGTGATCGGAGAAGGAACCACGGTGGATCATGAGAAGGAACACGGTGGGATCTGGAAAGAATCACGGAGTTGGAATCCAGGTGGTCATGAAAGGACTGATCTGGAGAAGGATATCAGGGGTTGGATCTGAGAGAAGGTCACAGGGGTTGGATCTGGAGAGGAATCCAGGGTGGTTGGGATCACGTGGATGGAGAGGATACATGGGTTGGGATTGGAGAAGGAATCCAGGGTTGGGATCTGAAGGAATCCATGGGTTGGATCTGGAGAAGGAACTCCAGGGGTGGGATCTGGAGAGGATCACAGGGGTTGGGATCTGAGAGAAGGATCCATGGGTGTTGGGATCTGGAGAAGACATCCAGGGTTGGGATCGTCAGAGAAGGAATTCCATGGGGTGATCTGGAGAAGGAAAGTCATGGGGTTGGGTCTGGAGAAGGATCCCGGGGTTGGGATTGGAGAAGGATCACAGGAGTGGGATCTGGAGAGGATTCACGGTTGGATTGGAGGAAGAACATGGTTGGATCTGAAGAAGGACACGGGTTCTGAGATGGAACACGGAATTGGATCGTAAAAAAGAGAAAGAGGAGGATCACTGGGTTGGATCCCCCAGTTTTGGTGGAGGGAAACGAGATGACAGAAACCACAAAATACTTGACAGACTTCACATCTGACAGAGAAGCATGCGCAGGATGATAATGTGCCACGAAAGAATCCACTGGTTGCATTTTAAATCTCCCAAACCAGCTCTGAAATAAAATAATGTGACTGAGAGACATCGCAGTGACCAGCCCTGGAGGGTGACCCTGGGATCTGGAACACAGGAATGTGTAGGGACAGGAGACATCTGTAGGGTTTTGTAGGTTTTTCTGGGAGCTCCGTGGCAAAGCTGGAGCCCGGGCCTTGCACTGTGCAGGGGGACAGGTGGAGCAGACAGAGCAGCCTGAGCCTTTGGGGGGACACCTCAGGTACTCAAGTACCCAGATACTTGGGTACTCAGGTATCTCAGTACTTGGGTACTCAGGCACTCAGGTACTCAAGCACCCGAGTACCCAGGTACTTAGTTACTCAGGTATTCAGGCACTCAGGCATTCAGGCACTCAATTACTTGGATACTTAGATGCTCAGGCACTCAGGTATTTGGTTACTTGGGCACTCAGGTACTCAGGTACTCAGACACGAGGGTCTAACCCTAACTCAGATCCTTGCCAGCAGTTCTCCCTTCCCCAGGCAGGACAGGAGCACCCTTCCCGAGGTGCTGAGCACCCTGAAGGCTGTCAAAGATTCTCCCAGAGCCTGAGAAAAGGGACCTGGGGTGCTCTGGAATCCAAAGGACTGGGGCTGTGGTGCACCAGGGAGTCCAGAGAGCAAACCCCAACAGAGCTGCAGGGCTGCACTGTGGCATTGCCAAAGCCATCGAGGCCTGGCTGTGACACTGGGGCATGGCGTGGTGCTCTCCACCCCCAGAGCCGGGGGCAGGGGGCTGCTCTGCCCCTGAGCTGCTCCCAGGACCTGGCTGGACACACCCCGGTGCTGTGGGTATTCACAGAGGGACAAATGCACTCCCTGAGGTGCCCTCAGAAAGTGCTGATGTCCATCACTCCTTGATGCCCAGGCTTGTACCCTCTGCATAATGTTGTGGTAGCAAGAAGTGAGTCAAAAAATGAGAGGGTTCTCAAAAAGCAGCCTCCCCTCCCAGTAATTCCTCTACAAGTTACTGGGAAATGTGGATGTTTCATCCCTGGCAGTGTCCAGGGCTGGGTTGGACAGGGCTTGGAGTACCCTGGGACAGTGGAAGGTGTCCCTGCCCATTCAGGGGGTGCATGAGGTGATCTTTAAGGTCCCTTCCAACCCAAACCACTCTGTGATTGTTCAAAAAACGCCATCAGAAGTGTTTCTTGTGCAAACACCCGTGAACAGGGCTGACAAAACCAGCAAATCTCTGTGTCTCACAGACACTCCATCTCCGGCGGAGATTTAAAATGCAACCAGTGGATTCTTTCGTGGCACATTATCATCCTGCGCATGCTTCTCTGTCAGATGTGAAGTCTGTCAAGTATTTTGTGGTTTCTGTCATCTCGTTTCCCTCCACCAAAACTGGGGGATCCAACCCAGTGATCCTCCTCTTTCTCTTTTTTACGATCCAATTCCGTGTTCCATCTCAGAACCCGTGTCCTTCTTCAGATCCAACCATGTTCTTCCTCCAATCCAACCGTGAATCCTCTCCAGATCCCACTCCGTGATCCCTTCTCCAACCCAACCCGGGATCCTTCTCCAGACCCAACCCCGCTTTCCTTCTCCAATCACCCCATGGAATTCTTCTCTGACGATCCCAACACCGTGTCTCTCATCAGATCCCAAACCCATGGATCCTTCTCTTCCAGATCCCAACCCGTTGTGACCTCTCCAGACCCACCCGGGTTCCTTCTCCAATCCAACCCATGATTCCTTCAATACCAACCCGTGATTCCTTCTCCAACCACCCTGTATCTCTCCATCCACCCCGTGTTCTCTCAATCCAACCCCCGTGGTCCTCTCCAGATCCAACCCTGTGACCTTTACTCAGATCCAACCCCCGTATCCCTTCTCAGACAACCTCATGACTCTCCAGATCCAACGTGATTCCTTCTCCGATCCCAACCCGTGTTCCTCTCCAGATCCACCCTGTTCCTTCTCCATCACCGTGATCCCCTTCCTAAATCCCTGACCTCTGCTGGACACTCCAAACCCTTTCCCTGCTCCATGCAGCCTGGCTGAGCTGGGGGGGAGTGGGAGGAGGCCTGACCTGTGCCTGGGTCTCCATTAAAGCCCCCAAGAAATCAGGTTGCAGCTGCTGCCCTGTGCCATTCCCGCCAGGATGAGCTGAGGAAAACCCCAAACTGTGCAGGGACGGGGCCACTGAGTGCTGGTGGGCTGGGTGAGAAGCACTCAGAGCTCAGAACATTCCGAGAGCGAAGCTTATCCCCTCCGCAGCTGGGAACAACTGTTTCCAAACCCAAAACGTAAGACCAGTCCAAAATCAGGATCAAAAAAGATCCAAAGAAACGAATACGCAAGAATCCAAAGACGGAAACTCTTCAAAGAATACTGAAAATCCACGCACAGGAGAAATCACACATGGGGACAGGCAGGAGGATCTGTGATGGACAGTGACATCCTACTAATCATCCCTCTCCATGGACAATAGATCTTCCCAACCACAGAAAGCGAATTTAGCACGCCTTCCATAAATAATTAATAAGATACAAGAATATCTATAATATCTATAAATAATATTCCTTCTCAATACCTCCTTGGATGGCACTCTGAGGAAATGGACAGGGACCAGAAAAATAAGAATGACAACTCCTGGAGCGGACAGAAATGTGATATCTTAGCCTTTTGGGATGGACCTGTAAGCCAAGCGCATCTGAAAGAGAGGGGCATGTGTCACCCCTGTCCCTCCCCTTCTGGTGCCTCTTGGGCAATCCCATGAGCGGGCCTTGGAAGATTTTGCTGCCCACTGGCTGCATGTAGTTTTTTCTGTTTATTTTTTTTTTTTGTTTTCTTTCCAGCCCTGAGTTTGTCAGAAAAAGGAAGGGATTTTGGTTTTTGGGCTGAGAATGTGCACAAATGTCCTTTCACTGCTCTCTGGAGCTGCTGCCCGGCTCCTGAGCAGGGCAAGGGACCAATTTACCGCCCAGAGTGAGGAGTGGAGTCGGCTTTGCAGAAGCCCTGGCTGGGGATAGATTGCAAATGTGTTTATTCACACTAATTAATCAATACCTACTGAGTATCAGATAATCCCTGTGAAGCCAAGACCTAGGTAACAGAAGATTAGATCAGCTGCAAAGAAATTATTCCTTGGGGTTTGGCACAAATCCTCAAAACGCCTTTTGTCCAAAATCTCCCAGTATAATTGGCTCCTTGTTGTGAACCAATGAAGCACGTGGTGAGTGAAACTGAGGTTAAATAATCCTTGAAATGCTCCTAAATAAAACTCTGCATGAACTGTAGGCTGTGAAATCACTGCTGGTACAAACACTTGCCGACGAATGGCCTGGGGAAAATGATCACTGGGTTAGCTGTGGATGCGCTGGTAAATGTGGCCACAGGAAAATAGCTGGGTATTGGCGGAGACAGATTTGGGGGAAATGTGGCCATGGAAGATTGATCAGCTTTGGGGGAAACGTGGCCTGTGGAAAATGGTCCAGCTTTGGGGATTGGCTGGAAATGATAAGTGGGTAGAGCTGTGAGAAATGGTCAGCTTTGGGGGAAATGTGGCCATGGGACATGAATCAGCTTTGATGGCCATGGAAAGACAGCTGGGAAATGTGCCATGGGATCCTGGGGAAATTGCATGGGAAATGATACAGCATTTGGGGAAACATGGTCGTGGAAAATGATCAGCTTTGGGGGAAACATTGGCCGATGGGAAATATCAGCTTATGGGGGAAATGTGGCCATGGAATGATCAGCTTTTGGGGAAAATGGACCCGTGGAAATGATCAGCTTTGGGGGAAAGCTGTGGAATGTCAGCTGACGGCCATGGTCGCTCATAGAAATGCCCCTAAAACTGCTCTCAAAGCAGCAATGATACAAACCAGCTCTGAAATAATAATGTGACTGAGAGACATTCGCAGTGACCAGCCTGGAGGGTGACCCCGGGATCTGGAACACAGGAATGTGTAGGGACAGGAGACATCTGTAGGGTTTTGTAGGTTTTTCTGGGAGCTCCGTGGCAAAGCTGGAGCCCGGGCCTTGCACTGTGCGAGGTGGGACAGGTGGAGCAGACAGAGCAGCCTGAGCCTTTGGGGGGACACCTCAGGTACTCAAGTACCCAGATACTTGGGTACTCAGGTATCTCAGTACTTGGGTACTCAGGCACTCAGGTACTACAACACCACGAGTACCCAGGTACTTAGTTACTCAGGTATTCAGGCACTCAGGCATTCAGGCACTCAATTACTTGGAACTTAGATGCTCATGGCACTCAGGTATTTGGTTACTTGGGCACTCAGGTACTCAGGTACTCAGACACGAGGGTCTAACCCTAACTAGATCCTTGCCAGCAGTTCTCCCTTCCCCAGGCAGGACAGGAGCACACCTTCCCGAGGTGCTGAAGCACCCTGAAGGCTGTCAAAGATTCTTCCCAGAGCCTGAGAAAAGGGACCTGGGGTGCTCTGGAATCCAAAGGACTGGGGCTGTGGTGCACCAGGGAGTCCAGAGAGCAAACCCCAACAGAGCTGCAGGGCTGCACTGTGGCATTGCCAAAGCCATCGAGGCCTGGCTGTGACACTGGGGCATGGCGTGGTGCTCTCCACCCCCAGAGCCGGGGGCAGGGGGCTGCTCTGCCCCTGAGCTGCTCCCAGGACCTGGCTGGACACACCCCGGTGCTGTGGGTATTCACAGAGGGACAAATGCACTCCCTGAGGTGCCCTCAGAAAGTGCTGATGTCCATCACTCCTTGATGCCCAGGCTTGTACCCTCTGCATAATGTTGTGGTAGCAAGAAGTGAGTCAAAAAATGAGAGGGTTCTCAAAAAGCAGCCTCCCCTCCCAGTAATTCTCTACAAGTTACTGGGAAATGTGGATGTTTCATCCCTGGCATGTTGTCCAGGGCTGGGTTGACAGGGCTTGGAGTACCCTGGGAACAAGTGGAAGGTGTCCCTGCCCATTCAGGGGGTGCATGCAGGTATCTTTAAGGTCCTCTTCCAACCCAAACCACTCTGTGATTGTTCAAAAAACGCCATCAAAGTGTTTCTTGTGCAAACACCCGTGAACAGGGCTGACAAAACCAGCAAATCTCTGTGTCTCACAGACACTCCATCTCCGGCGGGATGGAGGGACCCAGTGGGGATGGAAAATCCCACCTGGATGGAAGGATCCTCTGAGGTATGGAGGGACCCGGGGGGGATGGAATGGATCCCTCCGGGATGGAGGGACCAGCGGGGGATGGAAATCCCCTGGGGATGCGGAGGAGTGACCCAGCGGGGATGGAAGGATCCCCTGGGGATGGAGGGACCCAGCGGGGATGGAAGAATCCTTCGGGGATGGAGGGACCCGGCGGGGATGGAAGGATCCCCCGGGGCTGGAGGGACCCGGCGCGGTGTCCCAAAGGGCTGGGGGGGCGGCGGGTCCCCAGGGAGCCCCGGGGGTGCCCGGCGGCGGTGGGACGGGTCGGGACGGGTCGGGACGGGACGGGGCCGCCCCGCCTCCCGCTTAAAGAGCCGCGGCGCCGGGCGGCCCGCAGCGGCTGGGACGGCGGACCGCCCGCACCATGCGCTCCGCCAAACTCAGCCGCAATCCTCCTCCTCCTCCTCCCTCCTCCTTCTGCCGCCGCCGCCCGCCGACGCCTACTTCGGGTCAGCACCGCCCGCGGGGACCGGCCCCGGCGCCGCCTTCGCGCTGGGACCCAGGGAGAGAGGGCCGAGAGGGGGTCCGGGGAGAGCGGAGGGTCACGGGGAACGGGCCGGGGGAGAGCGAGGGGTCCGGGGAGAGCACGGGACCCGGGGGGAGAGCGAGGGTCCGGGGGAGAGCACCGGGACCCGGGGGGAGAGCGAGGGTCCGGGGGAGAGCACCGGGACCCAGGGGAGAGCGAGGGTCCGGGGGAGAGCACCGGGACCGGGACAGGGGGGACGGAGTGTCCGTGGGGCAGCGCCGGTGGCAGAGCGAGTGTCCGTGGGGCAGCTCGGGGTGTCCGTGGGTGAGATCGGGGTGTCCGTGGGTCAGTTCGGAGTGTCCGTGGGTGATCTCGGGGTGTCCGTGGGTGAGCTCGGGGTGTCCGTGGAGCAGCGCCGGGCCCGCGGGAGCGCAGTTCCCCTCCGATGCTCTGCGGACGGGGCACGGGGGCTCCGCGATGCTGTCCCGGTCCCCGGGTTCGTCCCCGTGGCTGCGAGGGGATCCCGGCCGGGCCGCGCACCTGCAGCGCCCGGAGCATCCCCGGAGCATCCCCGGAGTATCCCCGCACCGCTCCGGGCAGCGCTGGCACCGCGGGGACCGTCCCTGAGGGGCTGAGGGACAGGGGCACAGGGTGCGGGGGTCGCTGGAGCCCCCCGTGCTCCCGGCGAGCCCGGACAGAGGGTACCAGGGGAGGATCATCCGTGCGAGAGCGGGACGTGGAAACGGCGGGGAGATCCTGTTGGCTGGGAGCGAGAGGGACGAGAACGGGGCGATGCCCCCGAGCTGTGCCCTGGATCTGTTCAGGGTGCGGATCAGCCCCGGGAATGCCGGCACCGACCCTCCCTGCAGGCTCCTTCCCTGGGCACCCGGTGGGAGCTTGGGGCTGGCCAGGGCTCGGCAGGTGACAGGGACAGGGAGGTGCTGCGGGGCTCCGGGGCTTAAAGCCAGCCCGGGGACTCAGGAGGGTGTCCCTGGGCACGGGGAGGCAGAGCTGCTGCCCCAGGCCGGGTCTAAGGGTGTCCCTGTCACAGAGAGGCAGAGCTGCTGCCCAGGCCGGGTCTAGGTGTCCCTTGTCACAGGGAGGCAGCTGCTGCCAAGGCCGGGTCTAAGGGTGTCCCTTGTCACAGAGAGGCAGAGCTGCTGCCCCAGGCCGGGTCTAAGGGTGTCCCTTGTCACAGGGAGGCAGAGCTGCTGCCCCAGGCCGGGTCTAAGGGTGTCCCTGGGCACGGGGAGGCAGAGCTGCTGCCCAGGCCGGGTCTAAGGGTGTCCCTGGGCACGGG
>VKON01000179.1:129715-206851 GCA_009741485.1 Malurus cyaneus samueli | reverse complement strand
AGGATGGAAGGGACCTCAGTGGGGATAGGTAAAATCCCACCTGGATGGAAGGAATCCTCGGGTATAAAGGGACCAGTGGGGATGGAAAAAATTCCCACCTGGATGGAAAGGATCCCACCGGGTAATGGAGGGACCAGTGGGGGATGGAAAATCCAACCTGGATGGAAGGATCCTCTGAGGATGGAGGGACCCGGAGGGGATGGAAGGATACCCCCGGGGATGGAAGGACCACACGGGAGATGGAAGGATCCGGGGATGGAGGGACCCGCGGGGAGTGGAAGGATCCCTCTGGGATGTGAGGGACCTCGCGGGGATGTGGAAGATCCCGGGGATGGAGGGACCCGGCGGGGATGGAAGGATCCCCCGGGGCTGGAGGGACCCGGCGCGGTGTCCCAAAGGGCTGGGGGGGCGGCGGGTCCCCAGGGAGCCCCGGGGGTGCCCGGCGGCGGTGGGACGGGTCGGGACGGGTCGGGACGGGACGGGGCCGCCCCGCCTCCCGCTTAAAGAGCCGCGGCGCCGGGCGGCCCGCAGCGAGCTGGGACCGGACGCGCCCGCACTCATGGCGCTCCGCCGCCAAACTCAGCCGCAATCCTCCTCCTCCTCCTCCTCCTTCTGCCGCCGCCGCCCGCCGACGCCTACTTCGGGTCAGCACCGCCCGCGGGGACCGGCCCCGGCGCCGCCTTCGCGCATGAGGCAGAGCTGCTGCCCCAGGCCGGGTCTAAGGGTGTCCCTTGTCACAGGGAGGCAGAGCTGCTGCCCCAGGCCGGGACTCTGCAGGGTCGGGATTGCTGGGGCACGGCTGTCCCTGTGTGTGCGCCTTCCCTTCGCGTTTTTCTTTATTCGGGATAAAGGCAGGGATGGGTTTGGAACAGGTGGGGTCAGTGCAGGATTTCCCATTCTGGGGTTTTCTGTCTCGTTTTCTGTGCCAGCTGCTCCTCGGGCAGCATTTCCAGGCTCTCTCGGTGAGCAGAGCTGTTGGTGCACACATCAGTGAGGGCAGAACCGACACAAACATTGTAATTCTGTGATTGCAGCGCTCAGGACCGATCTCTGCTGCCTTCCACACACGGAGGGTCTCGTTCCCTCTCCACTGACCCTCCTACCACACCCTAAGCCCTTCTTCCTCCCTTTTACTGGGAAGTGTTTGCTGGCTTGGCACATCTCACCTGGGACATGGCTGCTGTTTCATTTGCTCCTTATATCATCTGAATCTGAAATTTATGAATTGTATCATCCAGCCCAATTCCCAGCCAAGCCCCTGCTGTGGAGGGGCTCCCCTTTGCTGGTCACTCACTCCACCAAGGGATTTTTCGGCTTTCCAGCCACAGGGATGTGCAGGTGGCTGTGCCAGGGGAAGGGAGAGAATTTGTGCTGCTCTCTCTGATAACGGCACAGAGCTGTCACTGCCCATTGCTCCAGGTTAAAGCAGCCTGAGTAATCCTTTGCTCTCTCAATGATCTGTTTGATACAAGCAGCTTTCTGAAATCTGTGTGTGCTGCCTCTTGACCGTGCACAGGTCAGGATCTGAGGCTGTGGGTTCACTTTTCAGGGCTTTTTTTTTCCCCTTGAGGGTTTAATGCAGGTGTCTCTGCCTGTTCCCACCTCTTTGTCTAAAAATCAAAAGAAGAAACTCAAGTCTAAGAACTCTAAGTTTGGTGGTGATGAGCAGTGGGATACATGGCGCTTTCAGGTATTTCTGAATATTCTAAATTTCAGGTATTTTCAAAATTGAGTTGATAGACTCGAGAGGAATGGGGATATTTTAGAAGTGAATGTCTGACGTGGCTTGTTTTGGGAGAAAAGCAACCTCACACTAAATTATTGCTGAACTGGAGGGGACTGGGGACCCTGGGCCAGTTCTCTGCTTCTAAATTTGGCCAAATAGGAGCGACTTAGGCATGGGAGCCACACCTTGGCTTTCCAAGCATTTACTGGAGAAAACTTGGAAAGATGTAAAAGTGAAGGTGGCAAAGTGCAGAGAGAGAGGACCTGAGCCCTTTCTGCAGTGGGTGTGGTAAAGGTGAAGTGTTGCTGGTTCAAAGGGTGAAGGAAATGCCGAGTTTGATTCCATCAGGGCAAAGATGGAATGAAGTGTATGAGATAGTGCAGCAAAAATGGTCCAAGGGTCTGGCAAAGATGCAGCTCACCTTTAAATACAGAAAACAAAGTTTTGCCAGAGTGAACGCAGCATTGCGATGGATAAATTCAGAGAAGCCAGAATGGGTTGGGTTGGAAGGAACCTTTAAATGTCACCCAGTGCCACCCCCTGCAATGGGCAGGGACATCTTCCACTCTCCCAGGGTGCTCCAAGTCCCATCCAGCAGAGCTCTGACCCCTCTCCCATCACCTGGAGCTGTTGGCTCATTGCTGTCACTGCCCTGGCTGTGCCTGAGCAGATCCTCAACTCCTGATCTGTGTCACTTCAATTAAATTGAATTAAATTTAATTTTTGTAAATCAAAACTTGCTTTAGGAGAGGAGGAGAAGATAAACTCTGTGTGAAGCATGACCTGGCTGTTGTTCAGGTTGTGTTGGACTTTCCTGGCTCTCTGGAATCCATGAGTGTTCACTGTCCTCACCTCCTGCCTTCCTTGGTGCTGGTTTGGCTTCCACCTTTGCTTCAGCCTCCCCCACCCTGTAAATTCCCTCCTTTTCATGCTTTTCCTCCCACCTCCTCAGGTGCTGGGAATGTCTCCAGACCTCATTAAAAGCTCTCAGCCTCCTGTTGTCTCCTCGCTGGTGGTTCACAAGGTGAAAAGGCATTGAGGATGTGCTGGAGGGCAAAGAGCTTCTCCCAGGGCAGCATCCAGAGCAGCCCCACCTCAGGCAGGAGCTTGGGAAGGGGGAAAAACCAAACCTGATCAAAGCCCTCTCCTGGGGAGGCCTCTGTGGAGCAGGCTGGGACGAGTCTCACCCCTGAGCCAGGCTGGTCCCTGCTCCATGGGCAGATTTTATTTAAAATTCACCCTGAAATATCTCTGGTGGGTGCACAGGGATCTCACAGGATGGGCTGCCTGGGCTCACAGCTCCTCCTGGTTCAACCCTATCTGTGCCCTCTGTATTTGGTGCTGGTTCTGCTCCCAGCAGACCCAGTGGCACTGTTTTTGCTCATTTCCTGATGGAAGGATTTTTTTTGGGCTGTCAGAGAATAAAAACACCATGTGACTCGCAGGGCCTGTTTTGAAAATAGCAAAATGTGTCAAATGACACCTTAAAGTAAATATCCTTAAAGAGAATCCTTAAAAAGCTGTCCTCACATTCCCCCACGTTCTTCTAGAGATATCCAGAATCTTCCATCCCATTAGCCCTGTTACCACATTCCAGAGTTTTCCGTGGAAACTGTTTTATTGCAGCATTTCCCTGATAAATCCAGTGCACCTCAAATAGTGACTCTGCTGTCCAGCTCTGAGTGCTCCTGGAAAAGTTTCTCAGGATGTTTCTCGTCCTGTTGAGCTGATAATTAAATGCTGATATTATTTACAGGCTGCATCATTGTCCCTCTTTCAGGAGGGTTTGTCCCAGTGTTTTTTTTTGTAGGTCAAAAATACAGTGGGGAGTTAAAAAAGGGAGAGAAAGAGCAGGAATGGAGAGGGAAGGAAACTTTTGGCTGAGATTTGGGAAGACTGAGGATGGAGTGATAGCACAGGGGCTGTGGGGCTGCAGTGCATGGCAGAGGGAAAGGATTTTAAGGGATGCTTTTTGGTTCTTTTCAGCTCCCAGGCTCTCCTCAGTCACTGTCTCAGGGCAGCAGAGTTTCTAAAAGTTCATCCCACTTGAGTGTTCCATGTCAGGAATGCTCTGGGGAATGTGGCCAGTGCAGAGCTGGACTGAAAAGCTGCTCTCCCCTATAAAAACTGCCCAGGGGCTGCCCTGAACTGGGATCTACAGGGAGATATTTCATGGCTGAGCTGGGAGCTGGAGGGGCCAATCCAAGGATGCTCAGATTTGGGGAGCCCAGAGCAGGTGAGGATGGAGAGCCCTGGGCAGGAGCCTGAGCCAAGTTATTCCCTCTCCTCCCAAACTGGCAGCTCTCCTCATACAGAAATTTTCTGTCCTGTTCTCTATGGAGCTTCAAGATAATTATTTTTTATAAAAAATTAGTCTGGATCTGGACACATCATCTGTTTCTGCTCCCAGGCAGGGTTTGCAGCAAACAGCAAAAATCCATCTCAGAGAATTCTGACTCACAACGTCGTGTGGACTCACCTGAGGTTTCAATTCAAGTTTTTTTTCTTTTTGTGAGGAGCAGAAACTTGATAGAAACCCTGGAGGATGACAGGTACAGAGACACCTGCCCCAGGGGCTGAAATGACAGCTCTGACAGAGGAAAGTGAAAAACCTTTGATATCACCTGTTAAATGTTAATATTGATTATTGAGGTTTATAGTTCTGATCCTCTGGGGATTTCTGCCCCTTCCCCTGCAGGCACAAAGCACAGGAACCCCCCTGAGAAGCCACCACAGCACAACCCTCACAGGGCATCCTTTCCTCCAGATGGGGAGGGTTGAATTGTGCTGCTCCTGAAAGGATGAGAGCTCCATTTGCTGAAAGGATGAGAATTCAGTTTCACAGAGCTGCCGTGGGCACAGGACTTGCATAGACCTTGGTTCCTTCTGTTGTGTCCCACATCCTTTCCTGCAGCTCCTTGCAGCTCTCTGTGGGGTGGGGATATTCCCGTGGAACATGAAAGGCCCCTGAAATCAGATATGGAGCCCTGTTGTGGGTTGCTTTGATTTTCCTCCTGACTCGGGAGAGGTAGGAAAGGCACATTTTTCCTGCTTTTTAAGACCTCTCAGATGCAGAGGACAGCGGGCATTGCACAGGAACAGGCTCTCATTAAAAGTCTCTTAAGCAGCTGGAATGTGGCTGGAAGGAGATTAAAGGAAACAGATGAATTTAGCAAAGTGCTCAGACAGAAAAGGAGAGAGAAATAAAAAAAGTTGGAGATCCTTATTGTTCCCTCAGATTGCGAGCAGGTGTGCATTAATTCAAAGAGTTCACTTTCTTTGCTGCACGATCTGTAGATAATAAACCCTAAATCATCTAAAGTTTGCCTGGCTGCAAATATCTGCATATTTTATGTTTAATCTCCTGCGAATGTTTGCATGCTCTGATCTCGATCTGGTCCTGGGCTGGCTCTGATAAAACACAGTGGTGGTGGGAGCTCCATTCATGGGGCGAGCTCAGGGTGGCTGTGGTGGCTCTGAGTGGCCACTGTCACCTGCATGGCCTTGGGCACATCCTTGAATTCCTCTGCTCCTTGTTTCAATTGAAATTTGTGTGAGAGATGAGTTTTGGGAGCTGTGTCTGTGTGCTGACCGTGTGGCTCCTGATCCTGGGAGCCTCAAACTCCCTGGTGGAATTACTGATATAATTCATATAATTTATATAATTTATATAATTTATGTAATTTATGTCATTCTTTCCTGCTGACATTGCCTTGCCTCAGGTGACAAGTGGGAGAGTTTGCACAGGGGAGGCTGTCACTGAAAAATGTGTTCTTGGGAGCTTTACTCACTTGGATGAACCAATTTACTGCTTATTTCATGAACTCTGTTCTGCCCATCTGGTTATTTCTGACCTCCTTTTCTAGAGGAAAACCAAGTTTTTAATACAGGTGTGTCTGTCTATTCCCACCTCTCCATCTAAAAATCAAAAGCAGAAACCCAAGTCTAAGAGCTCTGAGTTGTGTGTTGGCAACTTCAGAAATTCAACAGCAACAATAACAATAAAAATAGTAATAAATATTAATTACATTTGCCTGGGCAGCCAGCTATCTGTGTAGGCTGCTGCATTACCTCTTTCAGAATTTCAAGCATTTTTGGATCCAGTTTTAGGAAGTGGTTTTGCCATGAAACTTTTGCTTTGAATGGTGAAAAGGATGAATCAGGCTCGGTATCTCTGTGTGTGGTCCCAGGCTGGGTTTGCAGTGCACCACTGAGATTGCTCTGAAAATGGAATCAAATTCTTCAAAGATTTTTATCCTGCTTGGGTTTTTCCCAGATATCAGCACCCAGTGTCCTTCAGAGCCTGGAGAATGGCAATGCCACCTTGTCCCAGGTGTCACTGGCCTCTGGTGGGCCAAAGGACATCTTTGAGATCATCCCTGTCCAGAGCTGCAGAACTCAGGCCAAAGCTTTGTGTGGCCTCACCACCTTCTCCAACACTAAGAAATAATAAATGTGAGAGCAAAAACATAAACAGGAGCAGGGTGCCAGGCTGAGATGTTCTCTCAGAATCTTTTCCAGCTTCTGGCAGTCTGCACATCCCAGAATTTCCCGCAGCAAACTATTTTTTATTTAATGGTCCCTTTATGACTTTGTCTTCCATGATTTGTATGAATAAATGGACATTTTAGCATTCCTTGTGCCCTGCATTGAGAAGGGCTGCAAGTTTAACTGCAGCCTCATTTATTATTATTATTAATAGCCTCATTTATTTTAAGTCTAATAATTGATTTTCTAAAAGTAAAAATTTATTTATTTATTAGGAAATTATAATTAAAAATTATATTAATTATATAATTATCCGTAATTCCCCCTGATATATTAGAGGCTGGAATAATCTTTACTCACAGGTCACTCCTGCTTTCCCAGCCCTGCATTCCTTTTCCCACAGCTCCTGGTATTCCTTTTCCTCCTGTTTGGGGGTTGTGGAAGGTACCCATCCTATCCAGCTCTTACACAAGATATTTTGGACATTTTTCAGCTGCACATGTCCGAGCAGACAGGAGGGCCTGGCTCATCCTTGCTCTGTGTGCTCAGTGACTCTGCAGGTTTGAGAGCCCCGAGCACCTTCCACAGGAGTTTTTTGTTGGCTCCTCTCCACTGTTCTGTTTTCAACCTTCTCCCACCAATTCTGCTCTGTTTTTAGAGTTTCCCTGAGCTTGCCCAGGACAGCTCTTCCCTTTATTGTTCCCTTCATCACATCTCCTGCCAATCTCCAAGATCCACTCGCCGCCTTTTCTCCCTTTCCCCCAGTTTTGGTCAACACCTTTTGCACCGCGTTCTCCTCCCTGAGTCAGCGCTTTCTGTGAGTCAGACACCCCTGAGCTACAGCAGAGCCTCAGTTTTGGCTTTACCCTTAAAATGCACCAAACTCCCCCCAAAAAACCTGCGGGAGCTCAACAGCTTTTGGTTAAACTGTGTCTGCCCCAAGGCTGAATTTCTGATTTCAGTGTTCACCCCACGGCTCCAGCTTTGCTGTTTGCCACTGGACTAAAGCACTGCCTGCTTCCCTGCCCTCCAGGAGAAGAGATTCATGGATATTTGCCCAAAATCCCGGGATAAGGAAGCATAATGGCAAGGACAATGAGCAGTTATCTCAAAATTCTCTGTTTTTTCCCAGTTGGGGGCACACTCTGGGTGACCATGGAGCTCCTGCGCTGAGCTCCTGCTGCTCCTGAAGGTCCTGGGAAAGGGAAGAGCTCAGAGCAGATCACCCTGATCATCCTGGAGCTGATGACATCTTTCCTAGGAAGGAGGTGGTCTAAATAATCAGTGAAGCCACTGCTGCTGTCTGAAATACAAAGGATGAATGATGGGATGGAGGGCACTGAAATGAGGATGGAGACTGGCGAGAGGGGGGACTAAAATCACAGCTGCAGTGCTTGACTTGCATCCTCCACCGTGTAGGAGAAGTGTCCAGAAGTTCCAGACTATTTCCACAGTGTCCAGAAGTTCCAGACTATTTCCATAGATCTGATCTGGCATTTTTGGGGGCTTATTTCATGAACTGCATTCGGTCCGTCTGGTTATTTCTGACTTCCTTTTCTAGAGGAAAACCAAATCACTCCGTGTGTTGCAACTTCAGAAATTCAATAACAATAAAAATAATAATAATAAATGTTAATTTGTTATTATGTTTATTATGTCCTGTGCCATGGGACCTTTCAGGGTGGCTCAGAGCTCCTCTCCAACGTGCCCTTGGATGATCCCAGGATTCTCTTCCACAACTCACCGCTTTCCCTTCTTCTCTCCTTCCAGCTTGACCGGCAAAGAAGCTCTGACCCATTTCCCCTCCCTGGGGGTGCCGGGGGGCTCTGCCCCGGGCAGGGGGCACGTCAAGCAGTGCGAGCTGCTGCAGCTTTCCCGCAAGCAGAAGCGGCTGTGCCGGAGGGAGCCGGGGCTGGCAGAGACGCTGCGCGACGCCGTCCGCCTGGGCATCCTCGAGTGCCAGTTCCAGTTCCGCAGCGAGCGCTGGAACTGCAGCCTGGAGGGACGGCCCAGCCTGCTCAAGAGAGGTACAAGGTAGCTGGTGTGGAGGGAAATGTTCCATGGGTAAAACAAGGCTCAGCTGAAACAGAGGCCAAAGTGAAGAGAATGAAAGCAGATAAATTTAATCCAGGCCTGCTGGTACATTGAGGGCAGACAAAGCCTCCTCCTGAGGCTGCACCCAAAATGGACCCCGAGTCACGAGATCTTCACCTTTTATCAGTTCTGTCTGATGAACACATCGGGCCCCAATTCTCCAATGACACCTTCAGGTGATGATGGCACCCACCCCAAGCTTTCTCCCCCCAATTCTCTGTTGTTTCCATATTTTGGGGCTCTGAGGCAGCGAAGTGTCCTTGGATTTCAGGCTCAGAGAGGAATTGTTTTGTGTGAAGATGGGAGAGCAGCAGCTTTAGTGCTGTGCACTGGAGAAGTACAAGAATGCAGACACATGGAAATAGAGAAACTAAAATTCCTAAGGCATCAACTCACCGCAGATTGAGTTGAATCCCGATTTAATCGCTCCCAAATTAAATCTCACATGAAGTGGAGAGGGATGGCGAACAGGGGTGCCAAGATCTCTGCCCCACCCAGTGATGGGAGCTGGGCAGTTCGGGCCCCTTGGCCATAAAATCATCCCTGTGATCCTCATCTTCCCAGCATGGTTTGTCATGGATTGGGGAGAGGAAGGATGTTCACACCCTTGGCTGGTGGATTTTTCCAGAGTTCCTTATACGGAGCACCCTCCTCAGCTGTGGGGATGCTCTGGGAAAACAGGGTCAGTTTTCTCCATGTCAGAAAAAAAATCCTTTCAGTTCCTTGGATATTTGTGTATGTAAACCTCTGTTATTCCCAGATACAGAATTTAAACCTATTTACTGTTTGAAAAAGGTATTTACCAGCATGCAGACTTCTCAGTGCATGTTGACAAATCTCTCCTAAGACTCTTCTACAGAAATTTGGAGAAATTTGGGCAGAGTGGACAGAAGACCCACTGGTTTGTTTTTTTTCCTTTTTCCCCAAAATGATTTTGATGTAAAAATTGTCCTGAAAGATCTGAATTTGAGGTAGAAGGGAACATAAGAAATCCTTCCAATGCTTGAGAAAAATATGATGAAGATGGATACTGAAACTATTTCTTAATAAAAATTCCCAGAGAATGAATATAGGGTTTGCCAGACCTGTCCTGATCCAACCAAAGCCTGACTGTCATGGAGTTTCAGCCCTTCAATAACTTCTGTTCGCATTTACTAAATTTCAGTCATCAGATTTATTGAGTTTCAGTCCTTTGACAATGTTTAATAACTTAATGCTTTTTTAAAACAAGGGCCTGAAGAAGGCGATATTAACTTTGATGAGAATCAATGCGAATTTTAATTAGCATTGGGATTGAAACTTTTTAATGCTTCCTTTTAAAATTATCAATTTTTATTGCATTAAATATCAGCTTAATATTTTTCAAGCCAGCACGTATCAGATCAGATTTTCCTCATTGCAAGGCTTTGCTGTGAATTTTTCAGCAGGCAGTGAAAGGAGCTTCTGGTGATAATTTTGAGTGTCTTTCTGACATCTGCACCTTCATCAGCCTCAAAGAACTTGAAAATGACAATTGAATAATCCTCATCTTCAAATAGCTGGAAAAACATTTAATTATCTGGCGGTGGCATGCCTTAACATTTCCATGGGCTCCTGACTGACAAAATAAAATATCACCTGTAATTTCAAACTTGTTTTGGCAGCTGAGGATGAGTGTTTGAAAACTCTTATTACACAATCTTGAGGATCAAATGATGATTTAATGCAGCCAGGTATGCTGTGTGCACCCCCTGTGTGACAGGACACTTGGCTGGGAGCAATTTTTAGTTCTCATTTTCTCTTTAGCTTGCAAAGGGGTTTGTGAGTGCTTTTCAGCTGCCACTTTTGATCTGTTTGTGTCATTTCTTGGTTCTTCCCTGGAATTTGCTGGTCAGACAACTCTCCCCTGTCACCCAGGTGGTGATGAAGAGCTGTAGAAATGTTTAAATAATTTGATATCTCTGTGGTCCTAGAGAAACCAGAAAGAAAAAGATACACTTTTAACAGTCCTTAATGGTTCTGAGAGTGCAAGGGAGTGAAAAAGGTCCTTCCCAGTGAAATGGGGCGTTTTTGTAACAGGTGAAAAGCCACACTCAACTTGCAATCACAGCAAGTGATTGACACAGCAAGTGCTGTGACTGATCTGGATCATCAGTGCTTCTCTTTCTTCTAGAGATGCCCAACAAACAAACAGAAAATGAGCCAAGGGCTTTCTGGTTCTTGAAATGTCAGATTTACTTTCCCAGTCTGTGTCATTTGCTGTTCCTGATGCTTCTCTGGGTGCAACTGAGAAGCTTCTTCTGCACCACCTGCAACTTTTCTGTGGCTGCTGTCACTTGTGACAACTCCTCAGTGATCCACACAAAATCCTTCTGCATTCCTTCTCCACCTCTTTAAAGACCCATGGAAAGAGTTAAATTTTAGCTGATTCCAAACCACCTCGTTACATGGGGGCAAGTTGGTGCTTTTATAAAAATGTGTAAAGCAGGGATGACTTTTTGGTGTCTTGGGTGTGCCATTAAAGGCTGCTGGAGGCCGGGTAAAGCAGGATTTCATCTCCAACAACTCAGTGATCTGGAAAATAAATCCCTTTAGCCAAGAGATCAGATCAGCCACTCACACACCCCTCCTTGAGAAAGGAATTGAGGATCTATCCCTCAATCCGTGTCTTTGCCTCCTGCTGGTTGGGCTCTGACCTTCCTGCAGTGGTTTTACTGATGCCATGAGGAACCCAGGATGGGGCAGCAGAGGAATGGTGACTCACAGGCATGGAATTTCCATCGTGAGAGATTTGGAGGAGTCAGCTGGACAAAGCCCTGAGCAGCTGGTGCTGGAGCCAGCCCTGTTTTGAGCAGGAGGTTTTTCTAAAGACCTCGAGAGTCCTTCCATCCTAAAGCTTTCCACACTTTTATAGCTCTGTTGGGTTGGTTTTGTTGTCATCAGAGAGATTCCTCCTCCACCTGCTCTGAAATGCTCCCCCTCCTTCCCTACAGTGCTTAAAGGCCTCTGAGCCCGAGCATCTTCCCTTGGCAGAGCCACCCCACGGCCAAACCCCTGTTACCATTTCACTGTGGTCTAGGGCACACCACAGAACACACTGCAGCAAAAATCCTTCTGTATTTACAGCTGCTGAGCTTAGAAATCCTTCTGGAGTGCTCAGGGCAAGGCTTAGGCAGCTGGAAGGTCCTACCAGAGGGAGCTGAGTTGCTGCAGCCTCCTGATGTTCATCTCTGTGCTGGACATTTGCAGCCAAACTGCACGGCAGAGACATCTGCACTCAGATGTTCCCCTCATTCCGTGGGTTTCAGATTCCCCGAGTCCCTCCCAACACTCAGTGGGGTCAGGGGAGTGACCCATCCCCAACCAGAGCCCTGAGAATCCAGAATCAGCTCCAGGGACCTGCTGGCTGTGGTGACAGGAGCCCTGTTGGCACTTTGGGAGGAGAGAAACCAGGAGAAACTTCTGTTCAGAGCCCAAATCGTGCTCCTCGGAGCTGATTGCTGCCTTTTTGGTGTGTCCTCCTAAAAATCTGCTGCTCTGCCCCACATTCCATGGGGGCTGAAGGGCAGCTTTAACTTCCCTCGCTTGTTTTATCAATTAACAATTAAATGGTGATTGATTCCTCATGAGGAAATCATCTTAGGCTTTTCAGACAGGCATTTGGCAGCCTGGTGATGTCGAAGCTTTGCTCGAAGGAAGGAGAAGGAGACATTTCAAACTCTGCTGGGCATCTGCAGTCGCTGCTGTCTGCAGTGGCCTGACCACAGCAGCGACCTCTGATTTCCAGTGGGCTGAGAGCTGGCCAGGACTGGCAAGGGGAAAGCAAAGAATCAGAAATAGCAGGAGCAGTGTGGTGATCCACAGAGCCAGATTTAGCCGGGGCTGTGGTGTCAGCAGGGCCCGCTGGCTCCTCACGGCATGGGAAAGGGCCTCCGGAATGTTCTCCTCAATTCTGGGATCAGCATGGCAGAGAGGATGCTGGAACCTGGTGGGCATATTTTAGAATGATTTGAGAATGATTTAACAGATTTGGGATCTCAGATATCTGTAATCCTCTCCCAGCTGCTTTGGAGTGGGTTAGATACCCTTTGAAAAGGTGTGAGCATCACGTTGCCATCCATAGGCTCCACTGACCATGTCCCACACCAGCTTTTCCAAGACTTTTGGTGGATTTGATGACATCCTTATATTATTTTTAGCTTAGCCTGAGAAATTTCACAGAGGATCATCAACCAGACAGATCAATTGCAAATTATTGCCCTGGTAGTCACAGCAACCGAAATGGTGGGGCAGGAAACAGTTTGTTGATTGATTTCCTTGATCTCCATGTATTCCATCAACCAGACAGATCAATTGCCAATTATTGCCCCAGTGGCTACAGCAACCAGAACGGTGGGGCAGGAAGAGGTTTGTTGGTTGATCTCCTCCATATTTTCCATCAACCAGAGAAATTAATTGCAAATTATAGCCCTAGGGGCTACAGCAACCAAAATGGTGAGGCAGGAAGCGGTTTGTTGGTTGATTTCCTTGACCTCCTCTGTATTTTCCCAACTCTCCCCTCATGTCCATGCTGTTGATGGATCTTTAAAATCCTGCAGTTCCACAGACATCCTATGAAGCTGCTAATGAAACCTCTCCCATTTTGTTCCTGATCAGTCACATTTTTCATTCTTCCTGCTGGCAGCTATTGGGAGAACTCTTTGTCCTTTCTCTGCTCAGATTTGTGGTGACATCACTCAGCTCTCAGCCCTCAGTGGTCGGATCTGTTTTTACAGCTGGATGGGAATTCTTTGAGGGGACAGAATGACAGAGGGATTTGAGGTTGGGCTTGGTGGATTCTAGGGGTGACTCCCAACCCCTGCTCCAAGCAAGGAGTGCAAGTCTAGATCAAGTCTCTGTGGCTGTGTCTTTCTTTTCCTGTATTTGGTGAAGCAGATTTTCCTTCTGACGTAGAAGGAAATTTGGAATTTTCCCACATGGAACATTTGTTTGCCTCAATGTGTTTTCTCCCATGCAATGTGTAAGTGTTCTTCCTTTAATAAACCTTTTTTATTTTCTGTTTTGTCCAGTCTCACCTATTCCTGTACTTAGAGCTATTGATCAGTCACCTGTCTCTCTCTTCCTTGGACTAATTCTTAAATTGTTGACTTGTTAAGCACTTTCCTGCTAATAGTTTGGTTGTTTTCTTTTTCCTGGAGGAAATATTAAGATCCTCCCCAGGACTGAATACGAGAGGAGGCAAATATAACTAAATAAATAAAATATTTTGGGGTTTGGGTCAGGTTTGTATCAATCAGAGTTTCTGACACTTCTGTGAGGCTCACAACATTCCTGTCTGATCTCGTGTCTCCACATTGAATTTTCATTCAGTCACTGTATTTTGTTTCCTGATTAAAATGTCATCATCGCACCGTGACTTCAGGGATTGTAGCCAAGCTGGGAATCCTGCTTGGGGAGGAGAACAGCTCCAGAACACACCCCCACAGTCACTGGGAGCAGATAATTTCCGAAGAATTCAGGAAACCCACACACGTGTGTGAGTTTTCCTCCTTGCCAAGGTGTCCTTCAACACGGAACCCTTCCCATTCCAACTACATGTGGTCCTTCCATAGGAAATACTAATTAGAAAGTCCCAATTAAAAACATTTCTAAATAACAGGTTGGATTTTAAGGCACTTTTTCAGTCACTTCTACAGATTTCCTGATTATATGCCACAATGTGGGTTTCAATGACAATCTCTAACTGCACCGATCAGCTCCGTGCTGGGGTCAAATGGAGCTTGGTGGCTGTCACTTTTTGCAGTTGGGTGTTTTCCCAGGATTGTTTTGTTGCCACCACCCCTCCCTTGATCCATGAGTGGTGTCCTGTCCATACAGAACCGGTCATGGGTGAGACTGGAGTGTCACTACACCAGTTACCTCCGCATTCCTCTGCTGGGGATGGCGTGGAAGCGCTGGCGGAGTTTTGTGTTTTCGTACATTTAATTATTGTACGAAATTGGAAAGTCAGTGAGGTGGGTGAACACATGATTTTTGCCTTTCCTGCTCCTACCATCTTCCAACCCTTCTCCCACGCAGGTTTTAAGGAGACTGCCTTCCTGTACGCCGTGTCCTCGGCCGCCCTGACGCACTCTCTGGCGCGGGCGTGCAGCGCGGGGCGCATGGAGCGCTGCACCTGCGACGACTCGCCGGGGCTGGAGAACCGCAAGGCCTGGCAGTGGGGCGTCTGCGGAGACAACCTCAAGTACAGCACCAAGTTCCTGAAGAAATTCCTGGGCCAGAAGAGGATCGGCAAAGACCTGCGGGCCAAGGTGGACATCCACAACACCAACGTGGGCATCAAGGTATGAGCTTGGGATGAGCTCAGGACTCGGTGTGAGTGTTCTGATCCATCCAACCCATTCACTGCCTGCTCACAAACCAGACCTTTTCTCTGTGTGTCAAGAGTCCCTGGGAAGTCTCTCCTCTGGTTTGAGGAGATGTGTGTTCAGTGGCAGAGGAGCTCCCTGTGTCCTTCAGTGGTCCCAGGGTGGGTGACAGGGACACTTGGCACAGTGACAGCTGTGAAACTCCATGGCTGAATAACTACAGGGGGTTCTGAGAGCAACTGGAGCTTAGAGCTGAGGAGATGTGTGAAGCAGAGTAAGGACTGAAACTCTTGAGATCAATTATGACTCTTTTATCAATTATGATCAATTATGGTGACTTGCTATGGAATGAGCCATGCCACAGGTTTGGGTCAGGAACACCACCAGACTGAGCATTTTGACCTGAAGTTACAAGCTACTGAATTACCATTGCCTCTCATTTAATGAGTCCAACTGATTGTTTAATTAGAGCACTGTCTTCATCTGAATACCCCAAAAGAAATCCACCATGTTGGAGACACTCAGTTTTATGGTTGACTACTCCTATTGTGCCAAATAGAATTAATAACAACTGATTTGGTTTTCAGCTGTTTGTCCTCAGGCTTTCCACTCTCTGGCTCAACTCTGTAGCCATTCCTCTGCTTTGGGTTTTTTTAAAAAAAAAATTATTATTATTTTTAATTCCATAGAATAGAAATAGTGTCAATAAAACAGAAGTATTAGATCTTAGGAAAAAGTTTTTACAGAAAGAGTGCTAAAACACTGAAATGGGCCATCCAGGGAGGGGGTGGATTCACCATCCCTGGATGTGTTCAAACAGAGATTGGATGTGGCGCTGGGTGCCGTGGGTGAGTTGAGGTGTCAGGGCAGGGCTTGGACTGGGAGATCTTGAAGGTCTCTTCCAACCCTGGTGATTCTGTCATTCTGTGATTCTGCATTTGCAGCTGTCTGTCACCTGAGGTGTTGCCTCAACCTGAACCAGGTCCTGGCAGGTAATAACTGTTCTTCTTCCTCACCAGGCGGTGAAGAACGGCCTCAGAACCACGTGCAAGTGCCACGGCGTGTCGGGCTCATGCGCCGTGCGGACGTGCTGGAAGCAGCTCTCGCCCTTCCACGAGATCGGGCGGCTCCTGAAGCTGCGCTACGACGACGCCGTCAAGGTCTTCAGCACCAGCAATGACGCCGTGGGTCACTCGGAGCTGGCAGGGCCACACCGGCACGGCCACTCGCCCAAGCAGCCCGCCCTGCCCCGCCCCACGGACCTGGTGTACGTGGAGGACTCGCCCAGCTTCTGCCGGCCCAGCAAATACTCGCTGGGCACGGCGGGCAGGACCTGCTCCCGCGAGGGCAACTGCGACAGCATGTGCTGTGGGCGAGGCTACAACACCCAGAGCCGCCTGGTCACCTTCTCGTGCCACTGCCAGGTGCAGTGGTGCTGCTACGTGGAGTGCCAGCAGTGCATGCAGGAGGAGGTGGTCTACAGCTGCAAACAGTAGGGATGGCGCCCCATGGGCGAGGCGGGTCCAAGGGAGCAGCGGGGGGACAGGGACATGACTCTGCCACGGGGAGAGGGCAAAGGCCAGCACCAAACATGTGCTGGGCTACTCTAACCTTGGTGTTGAGAGCCTCCAGCCTGGGGAGAGCCCCTGCACGAGGGGGGAAAAGCAGAGGCTTTGTCGAGTTTGGGGTCGGCACGGAGGGACAGTGTGGGAACAGCAGAAACGCTGATGCAGTCACAAATATCCCTCAAGTTCAAACTCGTACTCACCTCTGCAGGAATATCCTCCTCCTCCAGCCCTCAGGGGTACTCCTGGAAATGCCCTGGGGTGGTGACATTGGGACACTGAGGGCTTGTGCCCTGGCTCCTGGAGGGAAGAGAATTAAGGGAGCAGGGAGGCCACAAGCAGAGACTGGCCACAGGTGTAGCAGAGGCAGCCATGCTCCTGCTCCAAGGAAAAGGACTCTGGCAGTGGGGGATGCCCAGGGTGGCTCCCTGCGAGCTGCTGGAACCCTTCCTGCTGTGAACTCACAGACATACTGCTGAATAATCCCATTTTGACATGAGATCTGTGCCTCAGAAATACCAGTTTGCACACAAAGGGAGCTCACATCCCTTGCCTCCCAGTCTGGATGTCCATCACCTCCCAGTCTGGATGTCCATCACCTCCCAGTCTGGGTGTCCATCACCTCCCAGTCTGGATGTCAGACTCCAGGTCCATTTTAACCATGTTTTTACTTTGCTGGACACCTGGAATTGCCTGTGACAGTGGAACTCAGCTGAGGGCTGTCTTCATCCTGCAGCAGCTCTGGATTTTCCCTGAAGTGACAAATCCACTGTGTTTACTCTTGGCAATGGGTACAAACCAGCCAGAGCAGGGATGGGCTGGTACTGGAAACAATGTGGGAATCCTTAAAGCTCAAATCAGAATTCACTGGCAAGTAAGGGGTGAGGATGCTGGTTTGGGGTCAATGTAAGGGGTGAGGTTGCTGGTTTGGGGTCAAGGCAAGGGGTGAGGATGCTGGTTTGGGGTCAATGTAAAGGGTGAAGATGCTGGTTTGGGGTCAATGTAAGGGGTGAGGATGCTGGTTTGGGGTCAATGTAAAGGGTGAGGATGCTGGTTTGGGGTCAATGTAAGGGGTGAGGATGCTGGTTTGGGGTCAATGTAAGGGGTGAGGATGCTGGTTTGGGGTCAATGTAAAGGGTGAGGATGCTGGTTTGGGGTCCCAGATGGGCTCATCCGCAGGCTGAGCTGGGTGAGCTCTCAGTCAGGATGGAGTTCTCGGAGGTTTGGGATTTGCCCTGCGTGCTCCAGAGTGGATCTGCTGGAGCTGGGCAGCTCAGCCACTCATTTCAGCTGCTCTGAGCACAGTGAGGAGCCTGTGCTCCTGCTCTCTTCACCTTGGCTTTCCTGCCCTTTTGGTTCTTACAACTATTTTTGACTTCTGCCCGCTCCAGGACTGGCAGAGAGCAGTCTTGGAGCAGATCAAGCCATTAACTGGTGTTTGAGGCCACTCAGACCTTCCCTCTCACCAGCTACAGATCTTTGAAAGGGCTTTATTCCTCTTTATCCCTTTTCTGGCTCAAGTCGACTTGAACTGAACTAAAGTTTATGACAGACATAATACTGCAAATAGGCTTAATTAGCCTTTTTTTTTTTTACCTCCTAAATACCCCAGAGCAGACCATTATTGACATGTTGCTTTTAATCCTTTTGGAGTTGAAATCTTCCCACGAGTCTCAATTTTGAGCACTCAATGAAAAAGCTTCCATAAAAATAAGCTAAAATTGGCATTGTGGGTGAAGTGAGCAGGGAACTCACTCTGGCTGAACTTTTGCTCCCAAACCCTCTGTCCCACTGACCTCCAGCCTTGTCCAGCATTGGAGAGAAGGGGAATACCCCATCTCTTTGGGGATCCCATACCATTACATCATTCCCATTTAAATCAGGACTGGGGCTCAGTGCAAGGAGGGGGAAGCACAGTTGGATCCCATTCCTTGGGAAGCAGGTGGAGGAGACACCACTCTGTCCTCTTGCTTTCATCAAAGCTGCGCAGGAATTGCTGAACAAAAACATATTTCAAGGAAAAGGAAGTTTCTTCACATACCAAAGAGGACTTTTGGAAGTTTGTTCTATGTGCCTGAGAGCTGCTGGAGAAGATCTGAGGAAGAGATGGCTCATTTTCTGGTAACCCTGGGTCTGGGATGTGGAGGTTTAGCATCAGGCTGGAGTGAGTTTGGGTTGTTCACCGTTAAAACCAAGTCTGGCCGAGGACATCTGATGCTCCCCAGCTTTCCTCTGGTTAACTCAGAGACCTTTTCAGCCCCTCCTGGCACAGCTGCAAACCTTCCTGTCCAGGCCCTGCCAGGCAGCACAGCCTCAGGGGCTGGAAACCAAATAATGAACACTGATGGGAAAAAAATAATTTCAAATTTGAGGATTGGAGAAAAGACTTGAGTGTAGTTTGAGATCGAGGTGACATTGATGTCAGTCCTTTTGGTGTCCTTCAGCACTGAGGTTTTTAGGAATGGTGCTCTGGATAAGGGAGGCACAGGGTTTGCTTGGGGCAGATATCTTGGTGGCTTTGGGGTTTAGATTTCATTCTATTGTACAGGGCTGTTTTATTGGGTGAAATTTATTCCAAAATGTGATTTAATTAAAATAACAGCAGTGGGGCAGGGAGCAAAACCCGAGTCTGTTTGGCCCTCGATATTCTTAGGCTTCAGTTGTGTTTTCCTCCGAACCAAGACCAAGCATCATCTTGAGCAAAGCTCTTCTGCCACCTCCTGGAGATCTGGGCTGTGAAGACCCAGGAGCCCTTTTGGACCGGAGAGAGCTTTTTAATTGTGCCACACACACACATTACAATGTCCTGCAAATCCCATGGATTTGTTTAGGTGTGGAAATTACTGGAACGACAGGCTGGAGACACAAGGAGATTGCACTTAAGTCTTTGCAAGAAAATCTTTTCAGCAGCAGAGTTAAAGCTCACACCCTGCCTATAAAAATCCTCTTTTCCAAGTGCAAACTTCAGTGGCTATTGATGGTGAAAGTCTGAGCTGCACAGGCTTTGCTGGGAGTGTTTTGGTTTGGACTGAATCTTTGCACTTAAAATCCAAAAACTTGGGAAAAACCATAGCTCCAACACCCCTAACCAGTGTCCTCACTGCCCACACAGGCCTGTCCCTGTCCCTGTCCCTGTCCCTGTCCCTGTCCCTGTCTCTGTCCCTCTGTGGACTTCCAGCCAGATTTTATTACCTCTCCTGTCGTGTTGTGGTGCTGGGCTTGGTAGTCATGGATCCAGGATGTTTGCTGCAGGGGGGAAATAGAAATCCATCCATCCCTCCATCCATCCATCCATCCATCCATCCATCCATCCATCCATCCTCCATCTCCATCCATCCATCCATCCATCATTCCATCCCTTTTTACAAAAATTTTTACATTGCTGCTCCTGCAGTGGCTTCCCACTGCCAGAGGGCAGGGATAAATGGATTTGGGAAGGAATTATTCCCTGTGAGAGTGGGGAGGCCCTGGCTCAGGTTGCCCAGAGAAGCTGTGGCTGCTCCTGGATCCCTGGAAGTGTCCAAGGCCAGGCTGGACAGGGCTTGGAGCACCCTGGGACAGTGGAGTGTCCCTGCAGGCAGGGGTGGAATGGGTTGAGCTTTAAGGTCCCTTCCCACACAAACCATTCTGGGATTCTGTAAAAGTTTTACCATTTCTGGTGTTTATAGATTCCCTACTGAAGAGCTGAACCTGCTTGGGAAAAATCTCATCTTGGGGAGGCTGCTCCATCTGATGGTGATACCCCAGTGATTCCTGGAGATTTGTCCTGGAATAAATCAGGATATGTATCAGGATATCACAGCTGCTGCTGGGATGGAAGGGCAGGGCACTGCTGGAGCTGGGGGGGCTTTGTTAGGCCAACAAAATGGGCTATGGAAAGCAAAACCCACCAGTGAGGGGAGTCACAAACCCCACTCCTGGAAGAGTCAGTCCTGCACCCTCAGACCAAGACTCCAATCTGCAACATTCCAATAAAGATCTCACTTGGGAAATAAAAAAGTCTGTGCTTTAAGGGAAATGAAACTTTTGTCTACCTCAAGAAGTACAACTTGTGTGACAAGAAGTGTGGGTGTTATTTATATTTCTTGTATTTCCTCTAGGAAGAAAATGGTGCTATGGGGTTTGAGTTGCATTACATCCTGCTTGTGCCTTGTGTTAATTTTTATGTAATCCTTTTGATTACAACGTGCATATTTGTGTTGTTTAGTGTTGCACAAGTGTCTGCTTTGCTGTGTCCTTGTCAGTCAATAAATACCAGTTGTTTTCTAAGAATGTTCATGTCTGCCTTCTGAGGAACAGCCCAGGGAAACACCTTTGAGTGACGCCATTCCTCCATGCGGGGATGTTATTCCTGGAGTTGTCCTTTTCTCACCGCCTCTGTAGGAGATCACGGGGAATGCCCAGGTGGGCTGAGCTCAGGTGTGTCTGCCTCGAGGAAATGTGACCCTGGTAAGCCAAACCTCACCCAGGACATGGACATCGTGTCACTGACACCTTTGCTGGAGCAGCAAACAAATGATGCTTCTCTGCCTGGTTGTCCATCCTCTGGCCAGTGCCTCTGTGCCAGATCTTCGGATGTGACAACTTGTGCCACTCGGGGACTGAGCTGATGGAACTGGGGCAGGACTTGGTGAGCCTCAAAGGCCTCGAGGTGCCCCGTGCTCTGCAGGTTCTCCCTGGGGAATTGTCTCAGGGAAGCTGTGGATCCCCAGCTAGGGCTTTGCAGGGAGGGGCGATGGGCTGGGCTTGTGTTGCAGTGACAGCCCCAGGCCAGGGGGTCTCCAGTGACATCCCCAGACCAGAGGCTCTCCAGTGACAGCCCCAGACCAATGGCTCTCCAGTGACATCCCCAGACCAGGGGCTCTCCAGTGACAGTCCCAGACCAATGGCTCTCCAGTGACAGCCCCAGACCAGGGGCTCCTTGCCCCTTATCTTAGGCACACAGGAGCTGCTGGCTCCAGCAGTAGCTGAGAATGCCTTCACAGGTGGTCCCAAATAGCTCCTTGGTCTGGCACCAGGCCACCGTGGCATGGTGACCCCTCCTCACACCGTGGTGCTCAACACCACCGCAAGGCCAGAGGAAGGGCCTTGGCCACGGTGGTGTCCGGTGCCCAAGCCAAGCTCAGTGTGGTTAAGGGCACATCCACAGCCAACTGTGGCCACAGCAGAGCCACTTCACACTGTGGTTTCCCTTCTGGTGGGGATCTCCTGTTACTCCGTCTCTCTTTCCCCACCACCAGCTCAATCCTCTGCACAGAATTTCAGTTCTGGCCTGTCAGAAGGGCGTTGCCAGCCCTAAATGTCAGCACGTGGCTGTCCAGCTCTTTGGCCTGTATTGAGTGTGTGTCAGAAATACCCCTGAGAGTGGTTGGGTTCCCCTGGGTGAAGCATCCCAGGGCACCAGGGATGATCAGTATTTCAAAACCCCCACAAGTCCTCTCCCAGCCCTCTCCCCTAACGCATCTTCAGGCTCTACTCTACTTTTCCCTGTTGTTTTCTGATGTCTGCTCAGCTTATCCCCCAGAGCAGTCCAGTTCATGGGAAATCTGCTTCCCTGGAGAGCTAAAGCAGCAGTAGAACCCTCTGGACAGGTAACTTGGATTAGTGGTGTTTTGTTGGGGATTGGGTGAGGCTAAGGGGAGCAGACATCACCCTGTGTCTGTCACAAGCACGAGTGTCTGTCTGTCACAGGCACCACGAGTGTCTGTCTGTCACAGGCATCACGAATGTCTGTCTGTCACAAGCGTGGCTCAGGCTTGGGCCAGCCTGGGGTCCCCAGGAATGTCCCTTCTCCCCCAAAACAGCACTACTGAAACGGGGTCACCACCTTCCCTGGAGGTCTGGGGAAGCCACACAGGTCGCATGTATCCTTGTCTTCAGCTGCTTTATGGATGGGCATCGGGCTTGTTTTGTATCCTCAGCTGTCCCCAGTTGATTCTGCTTCTGCCCCAGTGTGGCATCTCCTGGGTGGCTGAAGGGTGCTGCCTTGGGTGATCTTTGGGGACAGACAGTGCCAAGGAGCATTAAGGGTCCCATCCACCTGGGAAACAGCAGCAGCTCCAGGCCCTCCTGGGTGCTCAGGGCACAGCACGAGTCCTCAGAGGGACCAGAAAGAGGAGCTGAGGGCAGACAGGCTTTGCTTCTCTGCTGGGGTCCATGTCCCAGTGTAACCTTCAGCAGAACCTTCCTGGCTGCTTTTCCCTCTCAGCCCTTGCAGGGTACCAAAAGGCTGCAGGGCTTTAGGTCCAGAGGTTAAACAGAATCCCCAGGTTTTGCTGTGAGAAAAAGGTCCTGGCAGGAAAGGTGTGGAGCTGGATGGCAGAACACAGGCAGGTGTCCCACCCTTCCTCAGCAGTGTCACAGCACACAGCCTGGGCACACAAGGGACCAGCCAAACCTCAGTAGGGTCACAGTTTTCCTGAGCTCATCTGCTCCTGGGAGACAGGCGAGGTGAGGAATTTGTTTTCTCTGTGGTGTGGAGTGGAGAGGTTGTGTGAGCACGGGGTGGGTGCAGCGACACCTCCTCGTGCTGCTCGTTACTGTCACAGCAGGATTAAAATGTCATGGGAAAGAGCTCCTGGCAAGGCAGGCTGGTGGGATCCCCGCTCATTTGTGCAGCCAGCCTGAAAATCCCTGGCCTGGCTGGCTGGAGAGAAGCTGGACCTTGGGGACTGGGCAATGTGTTTTGGGAGATGTGCTGGGTTGGGGTAGACACACTGTTCCAGTCACCCCTGCCCTGGGCAATGGGGACTCCAGGGAGCTTTCTGGAGTCACAGGAGAGCACCAGGAGTCTGGACACAAAAAGGCTTTTAAGGTCCCTTCCAAAACCTTTCTGTGATTCTGTGAGAAAACACAGGGTGGTTTGCAAGTCATGCCTTAGATGAAGGAAATGCAGGAAATATCTTTTATTAACCCAGCAGTGTCTTCCCAGCCAGGTTCCTTCTCTGAGCATCTCATGGATGGCCCAGGTCCCGTTGCTTTGGGAGCAGGCAGCTCAATGGAAACATTTAATAAACAGCACAAATCACAATCCTGTTCCATGTCAAGGGTGATGGCTGTGCTAAACTCTGCTGGACAGCTCTGCTGAGTGTCCCCCATCCCAGCCCACACCTCCCCAGCTGTATCCACTGCTCCAGCTGTTTCCTCTGCAGGGTTTTCCCAATCTCCATCAGACCCTAGTAGGTCTGGAGACACAACTCCACGGATGGGCAGGGTGGAGAATTGGCCAAGACGACCCAGGCTGCCTAAATGTCTCCACAGAGAGATCTTGGATTCAGCTCGTGCCTGTTAATTCAGTTATTCTGAGTCACTTGTTGGCCCTTGGAAGGCTCTGCCGTGGATCTAATTCTGCCTGATCCTGTTGTAGGGACACAAATCCATGCCCTGGGGTTGCCTCAATACCACCTTCTTCTTGCCTGCTGCCTGACCTGACTTGGCTTTCCTCGAAGGTCCTTTACCTCCCTTTGTTTTTAATCCAGCTTCTGCTCCTTCCCCCACCTCTGACTCTAACCAAATTCTTTATCTTTCCGTCTGTGCTGCTCCTGCCAAAACCCACCTGCCTCTTCCATTTCTCCATCCCCTCTTGCTTTTAGCAGGGAAGTTATTCATGGCATTACACTGCCCCAGGCAAACTCCAGCACAAAAATACCTCGGGAGCACGGGGGCATGGCTGGGGTGAGCAGGGCAGGCAGGGCCACCGCCAGACCTCGCACTCAGGCAGCTGCAAAAAGGCCTTGTGGGGAAAGGGAGGACTGCTGGGGGTCTCCCAGCTGCTGGGGTGGCCACAGCTATGGTTCACACTCATCTGCATCTCTTCTCTCCAGTTTTTGGGACTTGTGCTGGTCCTGAGAAGAGCTGTCAGCAGGGTGGTGTCAGTACTCACAGAGTCATCAGGGTCACCTGGTGTCAGAGCTGGGAGATGGAAACAGGTTCTTGTCCCTGTTTGAATGTCTCAGCGGCAGGCCAAAATCAAGTTTCTTCTGGTTTTCCTCTCTTTCAGTTTTGGGACAAACTCTGCTGGTGTTTGATCCACTCCCTGCATTCTGCAGGTCTAGAGAAAAGGAAACAGAGAGAAAGGAAAAGAGCAGCAAGAACATGGCTGTGGAACTGTGGCATCACCCAGCTATGGAGACAACAGATGCCCAGGGAGGGCAGGAGCCAGGACACAAGTGCAGATGAAGTGAGAAACCTTTCCCAACCACATTTTTCAGGAGAGGCTCACCTGTTTCCCTGGACAAGCCCAGCAGTGTGGAAGACAGGGAAATAAAGATCAGCAGCTTGTACCAATCCAGGCTGTGACTGTTGTGACTGTTGTATTATTGACTTGAGAGAGGGGGAGAAGGATCCCCTCCCTGCTGTCCAAAACCACCCTGAGGTCACCTGAAACCAGCACATTTTATTATTTATTTTATTTTTTAAATCTTCTTAAGTGCCTTTCCTACCTCTGCGCTGAGCTGCTCCCCAGGAGTGCCCAGGGGCTTCGGGAGCCCGTGCAGATGTGGGGAGGATGGGGAGCTCTGCTCCCACCCCAGTGCCGAGGAGGATGGGGGGGCTCTGCTCCCACCCCAGCCCCAGGGAGGATGGGGGGCTCTGCTCCCACCCCAGTCCCGGGGAGGACGGGGAGCTCTGCTCCCACCCTAGTGCCGGGGAGGATGGGGGGCTCTGCTCCCACCCCAGCCCTGGGGAGGATGGAGGTGACACCTGTCAGGAGCCGGAGCTGCCAGCGTCAGGGCTCACGTTTCGGCTGTGCAGGGAGCTGGGTCAGGTTGGAACAGGAGGTTTAGTCTGGGGCTCATAGCCCAAGGTCAGATGAGATTTCTGTCAGACAGACGGTGACGTGTCCCACTGGGCTGCTTTACAGAGATAACCCAATGCCCTCGCTGAGCCTCAGCCCCCGGCAGCCAAGCAGAACTTTTGGGGGTGAGCAGGATGGGCCACCCTCATGTCCTCCGAGGCAAATCTCCAGCATCATCTCCCCAGCTCTGCTGCTGGTGTGTCTGAGACCATGGGCAGCTCCTCCAGGCCCTGCTCTGTTTTGATTGCTAAGGATTGAATGAAATAGCTTTTAAAAAGATCTAATTTGTGATTAGTTCAACAAAGATGGCCTGGCTCATATGAGCCCTCCAGATGCTCACACAGCACAGATACCAATTGCCTTTAGCCTTAGTGAGTGAGGGAATGGCATTGCTGTGGGAATTTTGGACGATTGGTCTGAATTCCAGCTGAAGGGGCGATGGCGTCCCAGTCCACCTCTGTGTGCAGGTGGAATTCAGTTTGGTCTAAGAACCAAATTCTTACTAAGGAAGAGTAATGAGCACTGCAGGAGCATCTGATCCTGGGCTGTCTGCCATTGCCATGGAGTTTTTCCTGTAATTTCAATAAGAAATCATGTAAACCTCCAGAAATCTCAATTTCCCCAGTGACTGAAGGGATTCTGAAGGGAAAGAAGAGAACCCTCAGTGCCTCACCCATCAGCTGTGCTCTGAGCCAGCACCTCAGACTGTGAACGAGGCACAACCTTCCAACCTCAGCTCCCCTGGGAGTTTGACTTGGCTGCAGGGTCCACCATGCCATGTTCTCATGATCCTGCAGGGCAGCCCCTGAGAAGGTAAAACCTGTCCCACAGTCACTGACAGACTGCTCAGGTAAACCCCTGTCTGTATTGCTCATCCCAAGAGATGAATTTGGTCATTTAAAAAACAATCAAATGTAAGAAAGTAACGACAGAGATTCTAGAGCATGAGACCTAAGACTGGAATTGATGGCTTAATTCTCCTGTGCTTCATTTTCTGCTTCTTTGCTATGAAGAGAAGTAAATGTGCAGTGACTCACTCCTCAATTGAAATTATTCTCTGCTAATAAATGGAAATACAATAACTTGACAGCCTTCTCTGAGGCCAGAGCTGCAGACCAGTGATGTGGAGGTGCAGTTACCTTCATCTGCAGCAATCAGCTCCTTTCTGTCCCTTTGAGTTCCATATGAGATGTCCAGTCTTTTTGTAGTGACTGGGTCAAGTAATTTGCTGCTGTGAAGTTAAAAGGAGTTGTCTGGGAAGCTTGGGGTCAGTAGCAATGATGTTTAACAAACCTTGGGTTACTGGAGAAGTGAGGAGGAGGGGAAAAGGTCCTGCGGAAGCGTGGGCTGGTTTCACTGATGCCCATAAGATGATTGAAAAGCTGACAGGAGATAGAATATAAATCTGTGTAGCCTCAGCTGCAAACTGCTGCCTCACAACTACCATTCCCTGTTAGAATAAACAGATTCTGGAAGTCTCTTTCTTCCAGGTCTGCTGTTTATCTCCCTCTTTGGCTGATTCAGAAGGATATGCTGCATTTTCTAGGTATGAAGGATACTTTCTGTCACTCATTTGACTAAGAGACAGAATATTTTCTGTTTTTAAAACCCCAAATAAATATTGCCCATTCTGAATCAATATAATCACAATAAAGGAATTTAAAGGGAATTATTCTTTAATAGGGACATTGATGGCAAGATTTGCTCCTACTGGTAATGGGAGTAGTATCAACTGTTGTCAGAAAAAACTGCTGAAGACCCAAATAATCTTGTGTAATTAAAACCAGAAGTCAGTTTTAAAGAAAACTTTGGATTACATTACAACCAAATTATTTAAACAACATGGCTGGGGACCATCCATGTCATGGCAGTATCCTGCAAACCCTTCAGTAAGAGCTCGTTCACCAGGTCCCCTCTCAAATGCAACTCCATCCCCTGTGACAAGTATTTAGGAGTGGGTTTTGCCCAGGTGCTTGGCTGTGTAGAGTCCCTGTCCAGCTGCAGTGATGCAGTGTTTGTGCCATCCCCAGCTGTGCTCCCAGATGGATCAGGATCCAGTCAATGCAGTGATGGCAACCCCTGCACCCAGATCCTAAACCTGCCCCCAGGAGAGCACTGAGCACCGTCAGGAAAAGGGCTCTGAGCTGGTAAAAATCCCACTCAGCCATTCTGAAAAGAGAACTCCTGCCCCCCTTTCCCGCTGATCAAAGTGAGAGCACTCGGAGCAGGCTCTGAAGGAAAGCAGATGCGGGGAAGGGGCGCACATCAGCCCTGTGTGGTCTCCTATCTCTGCTCCCACTGTTGCCTTTGGGGACTGCTGCGTGTCCTCTGGGGGAGAGGCTCTGCAGCCCATCCACTGGGCCCACAACTACCTGGGAGCCCCCTCCCAATGCCATTTCTTAGATCTCCGAGCAATCTGCTCTGCTCAACCTCTTCCTCCCCAATTAATAACATTGCTGTCAGGTTGAATTACAGCCCTCTGCCTTCTTTGTCTCAGCTTAAAATACTTGTGGTTTCATATTCTGTCAGAAGCGATATGTGAGAGAAGAGCTTTGCTCAGAGTGCGGATGATGATGGAAAAGGAATGTGTTGCTACAAATTCCTGCAGGAGCCTTTATTGGACTCCTCAGGACATATTGAAAAGTAAAAAAATATAGGGAGGGAGCGAACAGTATGGGGGAAACAGGGAGCTCATAGGAGCTGCACAGTGTGGTATTGTGGGAGAGATAAGACAAGCCTGTGGCTTGAGCTGAGATAACAGTGAAAGAGTTTCTACAGTTATCTGGGCAATTTCTGTCATTCCAGTCAGAGAAAAGAACCCCCACCCAACACCTAAAACAGAACTGAATGTCCTGCTGAAGTTGCTTGGTGGAAATGTAAGTCCCTTGCTTCTCACCATCTTTGTGAGAGGAAGAAATTCCCTTTGATGGGGTGACTGGACATGGGCACAGAAATCCTGATTGACTTCTGCTGGGGGAACACATTTGCTTCTGCTCTGACTGCACAATATCAGCTGCCACTGCAACTCCTGCAACTCAGAAACTCATTTCTGTAAGCCCCCAAACTCGTCTCAGCTTGGCCCAGAAGCAGTTGTAAATCACATATCTGAAGAAGCACCCACGCCACGTTTATCTCATGGGATTTGTACCTTCTGGCTTTCCAACAGGACACAACATGGATGTGGCGTTTACTTTCTTAAAACCTTATTTCCTGATTATTTAAAATATTATTTCTCAGTCTCTCGGACATAATTTCATGTGAGGTGTTGTCTTTCCCTCTAGATCTGTACTCCCTGTAAATGTTGGTTGTAACTCCATTTGGGTTTGCTTTGCCAACTGAGACAAAGTTGTTCGATTTATCAGCCCCAGATTTTGATATTGGATTAGACTGGACACCTGTATTTCACAGAACAAGCCCACTCTTGATTTAAGCTGCTATCTCTGCATTAATTCTGTTGCAGTCTCTAGGCATTGGAGATTAAATTCAAATTGGGAATTTGAAAATTTGGTAATTATTCAAAGAAGATTAAAAAAATTTAGAAGCTGAAAGTGTTACATCTGTAAGGGACAAATATGAAATGTGGGTTTGAGGCTGATAAAATCACTGTCCTTTGCATAGCTGGGATGGATTTGAGCCAAAGTAGGACATACCCAGAGAGAAATGGAACTGTCCACAAATAGAATTTCCAGTCCTGGGAAGAAGAGTAAGCCACACCAATAAAATCAAGGCTCACAGCTAATCTCAGACTTGAAGTGAAAATTGTTTTTGATGTTCCACCCTCAGAATGCATTTATTTAAAACAATTTTCTCCCGGTAGATAAACTGAAGTGCAGGGAATCCTTTTGAGCTGAAGCCCAGGGTGACTTGGACAAATGTCAAACCAACTGAGAGATGGAAGAGAAATTTGGGACATTCTTGTGTGAACTGCACAGCTAGAGGACATGGTCAGATAAAGGAGGATAAAGTAAAGGTCAGGCTGCATCACCTGGCCAGGCAGGTGGGGAGCAAAAGGGAATCTCTGTGCTGGTGAAGAGCCTGGGGCTGGGAGTGATGTGGACATCGAGGTATCAGTCCCTCAATCTTCTCTCAGCTATGGCTGAGCCCCTGCCCTTGTTCCTCCTCACTCCATTTTCTGCATTACCCACATCCTGGAGGGAATTATGGAGCTGTGCTGGTCATCCTACACCAGGCAAACTCTGGGTGGTTGAATCACACTGACATTCAGCTCTTATGAAAGAGTCCTGCATGCCTTGGGAGGATTTTTATCTTTGGGATAAAAACTGAGAGAAAAAAACATGACGTGAGTGGCTGGTTTGGATATTTGATCTCGGTATTTAAGCAAAGGATTTTAATGGAATATGTCAGTGAAGAAGTGAGATTGGGCTAAAACACTGGTTAGTCCAAGGACAATTGTGAGAGACCAATCCAAATATTAGATAAAGCAACTGTTTTCCTAAAAACCCTAAATTCTAAACTAATTTGAAATGAATTTGACCTCTTGTCTTTTGACATGGAAGAAGATGACCCTTTTGCATCCGTCACCTATTCGGCTCAGAAAAGGAATTCTTTATTCTAGGATCCTAATGATCAACTATTCAAATTCTCATAATACCAGAACATGAAGGATGTTGCATGAAGATTCACCCTGAAGCTTCATAACCACTCCCTTGTGATACCTTATCATAGGTTTTCTGACCTACTTCAGTCACTCAAGTGAAAACAAGATCTATAAATCCACTTGCTTCCCTCACATACATCAGGTAAGAGAGGTAACAAAACCCTCACCCTGGAGCTGAGCTGTTTTGGTGGGATCTCTTCTTGAAAAGTCACCTCAGCTGCGTCTTAATTTAATGTGTAAATAGTCCAGAGCTGGGAGGCACTGCCAAGACAGAAGCAGCAGTGATATCCTGCGACATCTCTCCATGTCCCTGATGTTGTGTAATAGCACAGAGCTGTAACTCAGGAGCAGAGGATGGAACAATGCACTTTGACAAACTTCTAACAGCCCATTCCATTGGAAATTTTGAGCCTGTCTCCAGTCTGACATACAGAACGATGCTTGACCTTGCTTCTTGGATTTCCCAGCTTTGGAGAAGTTCCTCTTTGGTGGGGCCATGTCTCCCCTGATCCTTTTCCCTCCCTGTGTGTATTTCCATTCCAGCACTGTCCTGCACCAAAGCTGAGCTCAGATAGCAGGGGTTGGGTAAGGCAGCTGTCTCCAGGGATCCCTGAGGTGCTGTGAGAGGCTGCAGACAGGCTGCAGACAGGACAGTTGTGCCAGAGCTGCTTCCCTTCGGCTCAGGACGGGGGCACGGGGAGAGGAGACACAGGGCAGCACCACAGGAGCTGAGCACAGGGCACATTCCTTCATCCCTGCCCCATCCCTTACCCCACCAAGAACAGCCCAAGCGAGAGCCAGGGCAGCAGGAACAGGTAGGACGGGTCTGCCGTGCCTGTGGCTTTTTGGTGCGCCCAGCAGAGTGAGAGGCACTGCAGGCCCCTCCATAGGGAACTGCGGCAGCTAATGATTCCCCCTGCCCGGAGGACACGGCCGGGATCGATGGAGGGTCAGCAGCATTTCCCAGTGCCCAGCACAGCCCAGGGGTCAGCAGCTAATCATCGCTGCTATCTCGCTGTGCTGTCCAGCCCAGGGCGACTGGAGGTGCATTAAAGATTAAACGAGAGCTGGGGGGTCTGGGGAGTGTGCTGGAGTCGTTCCAGGGTGGGTGGGCAGTGGTTGGCCCAAGCACGTGGATTTCTGCGGCAGCGGCCCCGACGTTAGATCTTTCAGCCGAACAAACTGGCGGCATCTCTGTTGAGACAAAAAATGCCTCTAGCTAAAATTCCACTATCTGACCTCAGAAGGGGCTCCAGCTGCTTCTGCCACCAACGGAGCAGCTTGAAGAAGAGTTTTGCAGAGGTTGGACATGCTGAAAGAGAAGCCCATTTCTTCAGAGGGCCTGGCAGGATGGAGTCTTTCTCTTCCTCACTGGCCCTTCAGCCTAAGTGCTCACACTGGGGGGCAGAGCATTGGCAATTGTCCCATGAGTGCCTGTCACCTGCCAGCACCAGGCCACGGAGATTTACTTTAGGACCTGGACATTTTTTCAAAGGTGGGAGGATGAAATCGTGCCCTTGCTCTCCATACTCCTTCCTAATGCCTCCAGCCCCTAAAATCACTACATTGCAAGTATGAACATGCAACCAACACATTCACTGGAATGAATGTTGGATGTATCCCCAGCTCAAACAATGGAACACAAAGTTTTCATGGCTTTAGGAAAACATCTTCCATTTGCGTGTGCTTAGTGGGACAGGCTCACCTCATAGCTCTGAACACATCAGAGTCAGTCTTGGTGCTGATTCGGGTGGGCAGTTCCCACCCCTTCCTCCTCCGCAGGCTATCAGTGTGCTGTGTGTCAATGTCCACTGTTAACGTGTCTGCTCCTACTCCCGTGGCCATGGAACCGTGCTCATATCCGGCTCTGGGTACCCACAAATTGTCACCACTCTCTGCACCTTTGGAGCCCGGCTGGAGGCAGCAGGGGAATGGTGTGTCCAGCACCGTCTGGAGCTGTGTGGGCTGAGGAAGCGGTGCTGCCTGACGGACATCCCACACATCCTGCCCTTCAGCTCCCCATATCCACAGCTTTTCACTGAGCCTCAAATTCACAGAGATCTTTGGGCAATTAGAAGTGCAGAGGACAAGATTCACCTGGAGTAAAGTACTAAACCAGAGTTACAGCTGTGAATTAAAGTTGGAGGCCCACATTCCTTCTGGAAAGAACTACAAGGATAATCCATTTCAAGACTTGCCATTTAGTCAGGCATCCTTCCTGAGGAGCCCTGACACGGGGCTGTGCCGGGGCAGGGTTAGGTTGGAGATCAGGGAAAGGTTCTTCCCCCAGAGGTTGCTGGGCACTGAGGCTCCCAAGGGAATGGGCACAGCCCTGAAGCTGCCAGAGCTCTGGAAGAGTTTGGCACTGCTCCCAGGGATGCACAAGGTGGGATTGTTGGGGTGTTTGAGCAGGGCCAAGGATTGGACTGGATGATCCTTGGGGATCCTGTCCAGCTCAGGACATTCCATGGTTCTGTGTTGTATGGCACAGTGAGGGCTCTTGGTCAGAGCTTCCTCAGCTCATTCAACAGCCCCATCTGAGGTCTGGGCTCCCTTTGTGGCTGGTGGAGGAATCAGGCTCACAAAGGAGGAACGCTGTCTAAGAAGGGCCACATGAGCTACCCTGAGCTCCTTCCCTTCTCTGAGCATGAGCAGAGTCCAGGGTGACTGGCTGATCCTTGACATCTCACTCCAGAACAGAGATGGATCCCATCCACGTGGTGCCAGGCCCTGGACACTCACCTGCACCCTCCCCTTGCTGTCTGGGGCTGCTGTTTTCAAGAGTGACATTAATTGGAACAATTTTTAGCTCTGCTGATAATCTAGGATTGCTTTGAATCATGAGACTTCGTACTCCTCATTGGGACTGATTGTAAAGCTTCCTCTCAACTGACACCCACCTGGCTTTGCCAGAAAAACTGCTCAGAACATGGGCTGCCTTTGCTATTTTTATCAACTGAGCATTATGTATTTTGTGTGATACAAGGGAAGTGTTATTCATTTACTGGAATTATCCTTTTATCAAGTCAGTTTCCTATTGCATTTCACCCTTCAGTGCACTGGCAGTTCATTCCTTTAACAAGGCTGTTTCTATTCTTGAAAGTATATTTAAAGAGGTTTTGTAATTTCACTGTGAGATACAGAGCATTTCCTTTTCTTTTAAGGAATGTGTTCCAAGCATCCTTAAATCCTGGAGAACTTGGAGCAACAATGAACAAACGTATCAAGAAATTAAAAGATAACAACCTCATGAAAACTTTCCCTAAATTATCTTTGAAAATAATCTGTTATTGTATGGCAATTTTAAGCACTTTTTACTTGTCAGATTTCGTTTTCTTGCTTCCTGTTGTAGTCTTTGTTTCTCCAGTCCTGACTTATGCTGGAAATCTGCTCCTGGGTCATTTTGTAAACTTCTGGTAAGACTTTAGTTCTGGCAGTCAAGCCATAATAAATGGTGTGGATCTCAATCTGTGTATTTTTTGCAGCTCTTCTTGGCCCATGTCTGAGCTCCCCCAGTCTCCTCAAACATTGCACTACTTAAACAGAAGCAAAAAAGAGATGTCTTAGAACATTTGAACCCCCAGGTGAAACTTGCACTTGAAAAAGTGGTTTGCCACACAGGAATGCAGTTATATAAAAAAAAAAACAAACCAACAGCTACAACTCAGGTAAGAATTCAATCTGTGACATTCTTCAATCAACCCAATTAAGCTAAGACAATGATTCTGGATGAGATGATGAGTACAGATAAATTTTTTCCCAAGGACTAGAAATAATGTGTCCATGTGCTTATCAGAATAAATTTTGGGAGTAAACAAAGCAGACAGAAGAACTTAACAGTTACCTTGGACCAAAAGAACACCTGAAGATCTCAGGGATGAATATGTGAGCAGGGAAAACAAGGTGGAAACTTCCACAGATTGATCTTCCAGTCTCCAGAACTTCCAGGGGCTCAAGGAGGAGAACATTTCTGGAGCATCCGAAACCTCATCATTTAAGAGTAAAAATAGATCACAATTATCAGATGTGGGCAGGTGGGGTGACACTGCCTGTGAAAGTCCATGCTAAGGACTGAATTATTCATTGGTGGTGGTCAGGATGGCTGTGGAGAAGGGCAAAGTGGAGATGGTCTGTAACAAGCTGTCCTGCACTTGCAGAAGGTGAGCAGCAGATCAGCCCTGGGTCACCAGAGTTGTGTCACCAGCCAGGCTTTGGGTGACACTGAAGGATTGGATCAGGGCAGTCACAGCACGGTGGGTGACAGGCTTTGTTCTTGAGGTGGCAGCTGCCAGAACTGAATCCCTCAGTTTGAACCTCCATCACACTGAGGGACCTCACCAGGGAGGTCTCAGCACAGAGGGATTGTCCTCCCTGGAAAAAACCTCATAAAATTGTGAGAGACTCCTGACCATGAGGACTGCAATCTCAGTGCAGCCATCCAGCTCTCACTGTGAATTCAGGACTAAAACACTCCCCTGGTGTGACAGGGCTGTGCAGAGGGCACTGGGGTGTGCCCCACACCCAGACACTGTGGGGCATGGCTCACACCACGGGGATTGGCAGCACTTCTTCATGGGTGATTGTGGAGGGTTGAGCTCCTGGCACCAGGGATGGGTCTCTGCTGACACCTGAGGCCCTGTTCTGCACTGGTCTTTTCTCAGTTACACACTCACTGCATTTATGGAGGCATCAAACTCACAGATACTCCTGGTTTCAGCTGGGATGGAGTTAATTTCCCTTCTCAGTGCTGTGTTTGGGGGTTACTGTGAGAGCGATGTTGATTACACACAAATGTTTTAGCTGCTCCTGAGCCAGGCTTACCTTAAATCAAAGTGTTTTCTGTTTCCCAGCCTCTGCCAGAAAGCAGGTGCTGAAGAAACTGGGAAGGAGCAGAGCTGGGACAGATGACCTGAACTGGCAAAAAGGATATTCCACAGGACAGAACGTCATTCCCAGGATATAAACTGGGGGAGTTGGCTGGGAGCTGATGAGTGCTATGGGGGATTGGTCAAAGGGTGATGAGTAATTGTGATTTGCATCACTGGTTTTTCTTAGCTTTTAGTCCTCTCCTTTTGATTGCTACTATTATTGTTATGGTCACAATTATAATTAATTACATTTATTTTTTTCCAATGATCAATCTGTTCTTATCTCAACCCACGAGTTCCACTTTTTTTGATTCTCCTCCCCACTCGGGGTGTGTGGGGGAGTCTCTGGGGTGTTCAGTTGCTGTCAGGGGTTAAAGCATAACAAAGGTTCCTCCTGCTACATAAATGCCCTGGCATTTCTTTGACTGAGCTTCACTCTCTAATCAACTTTCTCCTGTCACATTCCTTAAGGATTTCACCTAGACACAGCCAAGGACACAGCACTGAGCTAAAAGGATCTTGGGCTTGATGGGGATTTGACAATCCTGTGTTCTTGTGCCTAAACCAGGAGGGCTCTGTACACCCTGTGCATCTCTCAGCTATATTTAGGTGTAATGTACACACTTGATGTAATTCTGGGAAAAAAACAGACAGCTGTCATGTTGCTAAGGATTGAATGAAATAGCTTTTAAAAATATCTAATTCGTGATGTAGTTCAGCAAACAAAACCAGTGGCCAGATGAAATATATTCCACTGTCTAAATGAGAGTGAACGACTAAGCTGGAAGTGAGAGTGAAAGAGTCCTTCTATTGGATTGTATAAAAACATAAGAGTTAGAGAGAAAGTAGGTTCTTAGCAAGACAAATTGAAGCTCTCACATCTACATTTCAAAGCCTTCATTGTCCTAAGGCAAGACAAACAAAGCGGCATTTGCATATTCACTGACACTGGAGCAGTGTCCAAAGGCATCAGGCAAATGGAAGAAAGGGAGAGGAGGGAGGTGAAATTACCATACAATGATTTCCCTCAAATTGAAAAATGAGATAGAAGGAGTAGGAGGGGAAGCTCCTGAGAGAGCCCTTTGATGCTTGTTTTTTCTGAAAGGAAGGCGTACATGGGAGGCTGTGATTTACAACTGCAGCTCAGTGATAGCTAAATCTGACTTGAGGGCTCTCAGTGATCCAGACTCCCGACTCAGGAAGCTGAGCTGGAATAAACTTCTTGTGCCAGCTCAGGTTTGCTCAAATAGGGCTGATTGGTTAACTTTGTGCCAGCCTGTTTCATGTCAGCTGTGCCATCAGCATGCAAAGAGAAACGGGGTTTTGTTGGACCTGGCTCAGCCTGTCTGGGGGCCTTTCCATCAGCCCTTGGTGCTCTCCTCCCGCCCACAGAACCTTCAAGTTGCTGCCTCCACACATTGTCACAGCCCCCAGAGGTAGCTCAGGGCTTTCTGTTCTTCTTTCCACTTTGCATATTCAGCATCTTGTTATGGCCCTTCTTTGTCCTTGTCATGGACCTTGGCAAAGGGCCTCGCTACCTCCACTGTCACAACACCACTGACCTTCCCACACCGTGTCACCCCCAAGCCAGCTTCCCACCCCTGGCCACAGTGAGTCCCACTGTGAGCAGAACATCCCTCTTCCACCTCCTGCAGACAGGATTCTGCTCACTGATGACATCTCATGTGTGGGTGCTGCTGTGAGGCCATGTAAGACCAAGGTGAAACCCCTGGAAAAAGCCTACAGGAAAGACAAGGGTACTGGTGGCCCCTCATTACTGCCCATCAAACAAGGATTCTCGATGGAATTTGTGACAGTGCAGAGATCTTGCATGAAGAGTGTGTGGGAAGCCTTGCAAGAATGTTAACGTAACTCCTTCTCTTCCATGAAAGAGTGGCAACCTGGGGAAGGGTGCACATCCATGGGAAAGGAGCTCTCAAAGAAACTGAGCCATTGGAATCACACCAGTGCAGATGCTGGACTCCTGGGGACAGGGATGCACTGCTCCAGAGTGGATGCACAGACTGTGTGAGATCCTCTGGAGTAAGGAAGAAGCTACTTGTGATACGAGTCAATGGGAAGGTGAATATATGCCCTGCTGGAAAAAGAGAAGTGTTTTAGTGCTGTATGAAGCAGCCTCAGCTTGGCCTCTGACTGGGACACAGCCTGATATGGGATATTTCCATAGGGCCATCATCTTCTGTCTTCCTTGTATCTCATGTGCCTCCTACAGTCAGATCAGACTTGGGCTCAGAAAACAAAGTCAGACCACACCAAGCTCTGGGCATTCACTGCAGTGACTCCTGCAAGAGTGACCCTTCAGACTCTTTTGTCCCTTCCAGTCACCTTCTGGGCATAGCTTTGGTTCTAGCACTGCCATGACAGTAAATACTTCGATTCCCATGGGAATTGAGATTATTTCTGTGACTGGGATTTGAAAAGTCACAAGGATTTGGTTGGCAGAACCTGCAGGGTTGATCCAGGGGCCTGCAAGGGAAAATACCACCTGACAGTGAGAAATGCAGCAAAATCACAAGTTTATTGTTTCTGCTCACTCCATGCAAAATGCCAGGTTACGGCAGCATTCAGCAGGTGTTTCTGTAAATCAGCCATAATAATTTTCCTGCCTTGTTCTCAAACCAGTGTCACTCAACAATAGTTTGTGTAGTTGCTGGGGGTTTCAGGTGAGCTCCCTGACCCTCATTCAACTTCTTCTTTTTGCTCCCATGGTGGCACTTCAGAAGAGTCACAGTGTGTCCAAGTTTCCCAAAGCAATACAATCATGGAAAACTGGCTATAGGATCATGAACCCATACAATGACCTGTAACCACAGAAGGAGGACAAAGCCAGGATTTACTTCAAGGGGCCCTTGAGGAACTGGCCCAGGCCTGGAGCCTTGTTTCTGTTGTTTTATATTCATTTTAATCACATTTCCTCCACGATGCCTCACCGTGGAATATAGTGCCTTCTTTCCCACTCATTCCTAATGAGCCATTCACAGCTCCCTTTCTGTGAGATATTTGCCCCTGAAATTCCTAGTTTAAGACACTGGGCCGAGAGCCATGGAAGCTGCTGTCCTGTCAGTCCTCACAACCACAGGATTACAAATGCAGCCCTCCTTGCCCTGTGGACAGTGCTCAGCAGCAGGGATGAGGACACTCATTTTGCATCAAGAGCTATGCCCCAGATCATCAGAATGATTTTTTGCCAAGCTGAAAGTCTCTTGAAGGAGTTCAGATCTTTAAAGAGGGAAAAATTGAGATGCCTAGCATGGAACAACAGTGAAGAGAGCACCAAAATAAGGCTGCTGTGAGCAATATCTGACTTGGGGGCTCTAGCAGTTTCCAGTTTGACAAAAATATGCTTGTGGGATTTATGCAGAGGACACTGAATATTTTTAGGGAATGCTGAGCATCCCAAAGTGTGAGATTCTCAGGGGAATCTGAGCCCAGTGATTTAAGCTAAGGACATGGAAAGCAAAATGTCTCCTTTCACGTCTTCCCCAGAATGACCCAGTCAGGACCCAAGTCCTCCACACTCACTGCTTTTTTATCTTTGTCAGAGCAGATGAAGCTACTGACAATGACCAGAGCTGAAACAAATTTGGACGCTTTGAAAAATCAGGTTAAAAGCATTTTTGGAGGTATCTAAAAGTATTCCTGCACCTTCTCCAAACAGCAGAGTGCTCTGGGCTGCTTTGATGGTGGTACAGAACAAGGGCGACCCAAAGCCAGGTCTCACCCCCTCGATACCTGCTCAGAGAGCACCTGAGGGGCAGGAGGGCTCGGGGAGGGGGGAGTTAAACAGGAGGTTTGACAGTTATTGTTCACTAAAGTGAGCAGCCCAGCCTAATGCGGGTCATTCATTCCCCGCTCCTGCCCGGTCAGCTGCAGTATTAGCGCTGGTCAAAGGTCTCCCCAAACATTTACCATCCATTAAAAGCTAACCTTTCCGCGGGGATGTTTGAGCTTTGAGTCTCTGGGTAGCCGCAGGCGATGCTCGCCGCCTCTCCGGGGGTCTCTCCCTGTCCGACCCAGCTCCGCCGCGCAGGGAGAGCGGCATTCCAGGAGTGGACGCTCCTCCGGCAGCCTGAGAGCCGTGCACGGCTTGCTGGCAGCTGGACATTCCTTGTGGGCACTGTCAAGTTTGCTGGTCTTCTCCCTCCATAAATAAACAGCAAAACGTATTTGAGATCAGTGCTTAGCAGAAAATGGTTTTAAATGGTTTTCTTTCCTTTGCGGGGCAGATTGTCAAAGATTTGGATTTTTTTCCATCATATATTGTGATCAAAGTGGAAATCGTGGTGTCAGTTTGATTTTTCAGTGGGGTCTATCAGATTTGTCATTCAAATTTAACTTGGTGGATGATAAGCACATCAGGACGGTGCTTTACATCCGGCAGGGAGAGGGAGAGAAAAGGAAAATGCTTATGAGAAAGATCCTAAAGGATTTGACAAAGCTGCAGAGAGTCCAGGAAGAGCTTTGCCTCACTCAAGACTGAACAAGAAGCTCAAGATCTGACTCAGTAACAGAGTTAAGCATTTAAGATTAGGTTTATGGCTCCATTAAAGCCTTTTACTGTATGGGATTGGATATGGCAACAAAGCAGAAGCCTCACTTTAAGACCTGAAGGTAGGGATAATAACAACAACAATAAAAACGATTGGTTGCCATCATTGTTATTAATACTATTGTGACTAATATTGCATTTCAGTGGAAATAGGCACATGGTTGAATTTAAATACACGCTAATCTCTGTTTAAAGAAACTTTATGGATAGTAAGGATTACCAATTTAACACAGAACTGGATCCAATTTCAACATTTTAACTGGAATGATAAGAACTTCCCAAAACCCAGGGGGATGCTGCTCTAAGGACAGTGACTCTCGCAGCTTGTTCCATTTCTCAGATGACCCTTGGCTGCCAGTGCTGGGTTCCAGAGCCAGAAATCCTCCTCCTTTTCTCCAACCCCAAAGTTTACAGTAGAGAAGCAGCAGCTCTGGATCAGTCTGTCATGCTCTCAGCTTTGCTTTGATTTTTAAACCCCATCTGTAAAGGCACACTGCTCCCTGTTGCTTCACAAAAGGGATTTCTTATGTTTCCCCCTTCCTGCCTTTTCTCCCCTATTTTCCAGTTCTTTCTCCTTTAACCACCTCTGCCGTACCTCAAGGTTTGAGAGATGCTCCTGGCAAACACCCGATGAGCCTCACCTCACTGGCAGCCCTGGTCATCTCTGATTTCACAACTCCCACTTTGAAGCCAGTTTGCATTTGTGATTTTGGCTTGAAATGTTGCCATAATGAGCCAGCATTTGCCTGAAAATAAAGAATAATATATCCTTAGAAATGTTTACATGGGAGAAAAGAGATTTTTTTTTTTTCTGACATTTAGATGCGCTCAAATTCTGCCTGCCTTTGGAAGAAGCAGAGTGCTGTGCATTTCCAGTATCTGGTGAGCAATGGTTTTCCTATTTAAGTCCACAGACCTTCAGAGATGGTGGGTTCGGGTCTGAAACTTCGAGCTGATTGATTATTTTCTGGATTTCAGAACTTTTGGACTTGAAATGAAACACACCTGTGAATAGGTACAGAAAGAATGAATTTGGGTTTAAAGTTGCTGAAGGACTGTTCTCACAAGGGGAAGTGGCAAATCTGCATTCCAAATTCCTTGCAGAGCTTTCTGTTACTATTGCTTTGAATGAAGTGAGCTCTATGGACTTGAAAAGAGGATGAACATGAAAAATGGAAACTGAGAGGAGCAGAAGGCTTTTCCCTGTTGAGGAAGGTTCTTCCAGGGGATTGGCACCTCCTGGATAAGGAGGCATCAGCCAGCAGGAGCATCTCTCAGAGCTCTGGCCAGGAGAGATCAGCAGGGACAGAGCTCAACTGCAGGGACAACTGAGACACCCCCCACATTAAATCAGACTCACAAAATAAGTAGAAAGTGCCTCAGAATGTCCCCATCAAAGCCTAATTATCTGCTGACTTCTTAGACATGAGAGAATTTTCTTTGTCTATTTAATTTCATGCTTATCATCAAACTAGTCATTAAATAGCTGAGTATTAAGGGAAAAATGCAAAGCTTTCTGGTCTGTCTTGTTTAATCCTTCAGCCCCTCCCTCCCCTCCTCCCCGTCCCACTTTCTCTCTGGCACAGTCAGGGAGAGGGGAGAGCAGGCAGGGTGTCCTGCTGGGCACTGTGGCAGTCTCGGGGTCCTGGTCTCCAGATGGGCAGGATGTGGGAGTGCACAGCTCTGGGATGGAAAATCCCCATTTCCATGCCAGAACTCAGCTCTGGCTGCAGGCAATATGGACTTGGCATCCCATGGGGTGAAGCAGAGGCGCAGAAGCTGCTAAGAGTGGGACGAGACCCAGAGGTCCGATCATTACAGGGAAAATGAATTGTCTGTGAGTCAGGTGAATCATTTAAAACAGAACCAAAATGACTGAACAGCAAATGGTGCTGGGCTTTCCTGTCTCATAACATATTAGTAGGGGACATTACATGAAATTGGAAAATAAAAAATTGTCAGTCACTGGAAGGCTTTTGCACCTAGGATGAATCAAGGACGTGGAATTGGTGCTTTGGGCTATATTTGAAATCAGGAACACAGAACCATTTAAGCAGAGATTGGCTACTTAAACTGATGCCAACCTTGTCCCACTGGGATGAGTTCCTGCTTTAGGTCTTGGCTGCTCTTCAGTTAGGCTGTGCGGAGGGAGCAGGGCAGGACTGAGGCTGCAACAGCTTCCTGCAACCTGCTTGGAAAAACATGTTCTGGCCATGGCAGGATTTTGACTTAGCTAACCCAGGATTGACCCAGAGAGGCAACTCCCAGCCCCACTAGGATTTGCAGCAATGTCCAGTGAAATATCTGTCCTTCTGAGGGGTCATCACTGTCCAGTGAGCCTGTACAGCAACACAGTCCTATCCAAAGGACACCTGATGAAGTGTTTTGCCTTGATGCCGACTCCTGCTTTCTGCAGTTTGGTTTCTAATGTCCAGGAGGAACATTTGCCAGGAGCAGCCTCCAAGCTGTAAACTTTTGACCTGAGCTAATTACTGAATTCACTTTATAGAAGTAATGAGGTTCTGAGCCTCTGCAATGCCTTGGAGGCTCTAGAGAGTCCGAGCCAAAACCTGAGCTCCCTAATCAGTTCTGACTCTTGTTTTTTTTATTCATTTACCGAGTGCCCCGAGGCACTGCCGCTCCTTGAGCTCCCTGGGAGGAGCTGCAGTGCTGCTCTCCCCAGTCTGCAACTGGGCAAAACATCCCAGCCAGGGCTGCAGGTAAGCTCAGCTCCTCAGTGGTGAGAGCAGGGGACACCAGTGGAGACAAGTGGGCAGAGCAGCAGGACCAAGAGAATTGTGCTCAATTTTTCCTCAAATCTACTCTTGGTCAACTGGGATCTCCTCCTTGTGCCTCCAAACCTCCAACACAGAAACTGGTAGCACTTTGCTATCTGTGAGAGAGCACTTGGCTAACTGTGGGCAGTGAAATGATGAGAGGAGGGGAGGTGTAGCTGTACAGGACCATTCAAGGACATTGGCAGAGGAGCACAGCAGGGACAGGCAGTGGGAACACTGCAGAGATGTTCCTCTGCTCTGGGCAGCTGGTGAAGTCCCATCTCCCTCATTTTGCTGAGTTCTTCCCACCCAGTACAGGCAGGCCTTAACCAGCAGTCCAAAACTAATCCCAGAGAAGTCGTGGATGCTCCATCCTTGGATCTTTTCAAGGCCAGGCTGGATGGGTCTTGTAGCAATCTGGATTTTTTTCTACTGGAATATGTCCCCACACTGAACCACCCGCAGACACATCCTGCTCCTGGCAGAACCCCGGCAGACAGAGCTTGCTGTGCCTGCCAAGCCCTCTGTGCCCAGCCCTGCAGCGTGGGCATGAGCAGTGTCAGCTGGGGCACAGAGTGCAGGGATGGCCCTGCTGCTGCTGCTGCTGCTGCTGTGGATCCCAGGCAGGCAGTGCTGGCAGGAGCAGGGACAGGGATTTACATTGCAAATCCACACAAGGCTGAGCTCGAGCACCCGGGGCCAGCACAATCATTAATGTGGTCTTGGCAAACCCAGCTCTCCTTGCTGAGGGTGATGGGGTTGGTGATTACATAAGATTGGCACATTTCTTTCTGCTCCTCCTCATCTCCCTTCAGACAGAGGCTTGGTGATTCAAAGTGGGGGTTTTGCGGGCATGTTGTGCTCAGCCTCACAGCTCAGTTAATGGTATTTATCACACAGGTTTGAGGCATCATCCCACCTCATGCAGGCCAAAGGAATTAATCTGCAATGCAAACGCTATTTCTCTTTTGAGTATAAAAATTCCCTAAAAATACATCTGATATTTCTAGTTTTAACTCATCATCATGGAATTGAAGCTTGTGGAATCTGAAGTGATTCCAATAAGATTAAAAAGATTCAAAAAGCTGGTGCTTTACAACAGCTGTAACAGAAAAGTGAAGCAAGAGTGGTTCTCCCAAGCAGCTCATGCTGTGGACACTGGGAAAAGGGTATTGGCAAGTGGAAATGCACCAAAGCCTTTTGCCATCAGTGGAGAGTTTGCATCATTTGATCTGAACAAAGACTTTACTTGGTTTGGAGGCTGCAATCAAGCAATGCAGAAAAATCTGTGACTGGATAGGTAGGGATAAGCAGTGAGTGCCTGTTACCAACACACATCTATAATATTCTACAATTATATAATTATTATATAATTATGGCATCTAATTTTAGATTTTTTTTTAAAATTCATCGTATTGTCCAGCAGGAGTTAAAACTTTATCTTGGAAAACTCAGATCCACAAGGATAGTAAGCTATAGCCAAATCAGTTGTGGATATGGCCAACAGAGTGTGATCTTGAATTTCAGATACTTTTCAAAAAACAAGAAGAAAAAAATGATAAGAACTATGTTAAAAAAAATCAATCTTTTCATCATGTATGGTCACTTTGCTGTCAGTGGAGCTGCCCTGGCTGTGGGCAGCATGACCAGGGAGGTGAGCACACCTGAGTGGGCTCAGGAGACTTGGCTTACCAGCGACTAAAGTGATTATAGGTTCATCCCAACGCAGATAATCCAAAATCATCGGGAGAGCGCAATAAATCCTGGAGCTCTTGTGCCACCTCTCGTGTCCCCAGCTACTGCACCATCGTGCTTGGGGCACTGGGACAGTGCTGGCAAACTTGAAGGAGCAATAAAGGTTTGGGTTCCTTCCAACCCAAACCACCCATTTCATTAAGACAGGGAAGAGTGGTAAATATAATTTTGCAGCTCTCATTAGCTGTTAAAGCCAGCTGCCTTGTAGTGGGGCAGATAAAACCCTGCTGCCAGTGGAATCAGTAACTGGAGTGGGAAATGCAACTGGACTCAGGAAGAGTCTGAAGTGTGGGGTGAGAGGTGCAAGGCTGGCTGCTGAAGGTAGATTTTTTTGTGATTAGACCATTTAGTCTGGTCAGAAAAAGCAGATAAGCTTTAGGGAAAACAAGCCCTTCTCTGAATCTGAAATAGAAGCAGCAAATTGACAGATGGCTCAGGATAGCAGGAGCAGTGCAGCGGGGCCAGCTAATCACTGGAGATAAGATCTCCAAACCAGGCAGACTCCCAGCCCTGGCTGTGGCACCGTCCTTGTCCCCACAGACATCTGGCAGGTGGGGAAATGCCACCACACCTCGGAGTGACCTCACATCCCATGAGGGACGTGTGCAGCTCCAGCTGGGGCAGTGATGCCTGGTGCAGCCCTGCTGCCAAGAGCCACTGCCAACAATGCTCCTCAGCCTCTGGTAGGAGCCTCAGTCTTAGGAAATATAAAAGACACTATTTACCTCTCCATCCCTTGGCAGGTGTTTTCCAGTTCAAGGAAATACGATTCGCGTTATCCACAGGTACCAAAACCACCTTGTGAGAAGGCAAAATTAAAGTCCTGAGGAAAACATTCATAAAAGCATCAGAGAGTCAGTGCTAGGGCTGGATCTTCTCTTCAGTGGGATGTGTTGGGTCCTGTGTGCAGGCTTGGTAAAAGAGATCCCATCTCCATCTGTGCATTCCTGAGTGCCACTGTAGCCCACAGCTTCCTGGGCTATCAAAAACTCCTGGGACTCCTCTTACTGAGCCCCAGATCTACTTGGGCATTGGGAAATGGCCTGAAAAGCACCACACTGCTGTGGTTACACTGAGCAACACCTGACTGGCTACTATGGACTCACAGTAGTTGCCCAGAGCTGCTGTGGCTGCCCCATCTCTGGAAGTGCCCAAGGCCAGGCTGGACAGGGCTTGGAGCAACCTGGGACAGTGGAAGGTGTCCCTGGCCGTGGCAGGGGTGGGACCGATGGGCTTAATGGTTCCTTCCAACCCAAACCACCCTGTGATTCTGTATTCTGTGACTGGCACATGAGCTTCCAGGCTGGACGGAATGGTGAATTCCATCTTTTATCTGCAAACTTTCTCCTGGTCTCCATTAACACAAGAGCCTTGGGAAGGTTTTGCTCAGATTACGGGGGAAGGTTTTAGGAAAATTCCTCTATGACATTCCTCAGAAAACTCCCCCCTCACTGCTGCAGACAATCCTATTTTCCCTCTTGGGGGACTGTGGCTGGATTGACAGGAGGAGACATCCATCCTGTGGGTGCCTGCAGCTCCCGGGGCCTCTTTGTGTCAGGCTGCTTTAACAACAAACACAGCACAGCCCCTGGAGCATCCCATCCAGCCTGGGAGACACGGGGAGAGAGACCCAGCACGGCCAGCTCCTCATGCCTGGATTACCCTGTGGATGAAATGCAGATGAAAATGATTTTCATTTTGTTGGGTTTTTTTTAAGATCCCCCATATTGACAAAATGTGAGTATGAGGCAGATTGACATCCAGATTTGACTTGGGAAGCAGTTCAGCATTAAGTTATTAAGCTAATGAACTCCAGTTATCCGGATTGGTTTGCCAAAATTAGACCCAGGAAATGGCTGTTTATTCAGTGGGAAAGAGAACATTAAAGATCTGCCCCTAAAATTTCCCAAAGCAGCTGATGATGTCTAATTCCAACAGAATTCTTAACCTGACACATTTCAGAGAGACTGACTGTCAGGGGACTGACCCCCGGAAAAATCAGCATAATGGCACATGGTTTTGCTCACAGATTTTAAGATTTCCCAATGTATGCATTACTTTATGCATCCACTCCAGGGTTAAGAGTGCCCAGAGTGAATCTGCCCTGATATATTTAGGTATCAAACAGGGCTGCCCAGTAAATAAATACAAAAAATTTTCAAAGCCAGAGATTTTAAGGCTGGAACTCACAGATTTCTGTGGGATTTGGAATTGAGGAGGGTTGCCATTTCACCTGAAGGCAGCTGAGGCTTCTAACAGGTTCCTAATGTGGGGCAAAAGGAAGGAGTGTTGGCAGGATTACTGGAATGTCATTTGTTCACCATCAGGGGAAGGCAATGTTATTTCTTGCCCCTTCTCCTCCCCTTTTTGGAGGAGGCTCTTTGCTCCTGTTCCCTGAATTTCATTGATAAGGTCAAACAGGCAGGATCAGCAGGGAAAACGCATGAGGAACACAGCCCTGCACGGAGAACAGAGTTGTGTTTATCATTATTATGATAATATAACATTTATAGTGCAGTGGAGGCATGGGGCTACCAACAGAACCATGCAACAAATATCCATCAAGGCCAAAATTTCACCTCCAGCAGCCTTGGGTGACTGTCACCAGGGAAGGATGAAAGCATGAGGAACATATAACAGCCCAGGATATTCTCCAAACCTCCAGCCATTTGTGTCTCAAAGGTCCCTCAGGCTGGGGAATGCTGCTGAGTTTCTCACCACTGGGTATATTTTTGGGTTTTTTCCTATTCCTATTCCTATTCCTATTCCTATTCCTATTCCTATTCCTATTCCTATTCCTATTCCTTTTCTTATTTCTGTCATATTTCCCTGGCACCATTGCAGAAGGGAGGGATTGATATTATAGCTCCTTGGCTCCTTCTCCTCTTGGGCTGACCTTCCCCATCCTTTCTATATCCCTTTTCCCGGGATATTTATGCAGAAGGGAATGATAGCCCCAGCATTTGTGACTCTGAGGCCACAGATCAGTCTCAAAGCTGACTGTGACAGTCGTGCAGAAACGTTCTTAATTTGGGAAAATGAGCAGGAAAGTGCAACATGTCTTTAAAAAGCTCCTTGCCGAGGGAGAACTGGGTCCAGCACATCACCTAAGAGCCTGAGAAATTTGATAGATGAGTCTCCAACATTCTTGTCATGTCTCCCCTTCTCATTTTGCCCCCTTCCCCAGGCTGGAAGTGCTGAGATGCGTGCTGTGAGGTCTGCCTTGTGTCCAGGAGCCTGTCAGAGCTGGGACACACAGCCCATGGCCTGCAGCTGGACTCACAGGAGTCTCCATCAAGCACTCATCCAAACGTCTCTCCCGGGTGGAATGCCCTGGGGTTTGGCACTCCTTTGTTTTGAAAGCCACAGTTATTTGTATCAGCAAAGCATGCAAAGAGTGCCCCAAAAAGAGAGGGAGGGGGGAGAGAAAGAGGGAGGGGGGCAGAGAGTTTCTGTGCCTGATGGGACCATGCTCAGAGAAACAGGGAGAGGTGCATTATTGGGGTCTGGTGTTAAACAGAGCACCAGTGTTTTTGGAGAGAGCCCCAAATCCCATGGCTGTGAGGGGGATACGGGCTGGTGCAGGCAGAGCAAAGGAGACCCTGGGAGGATCCAGCTCTCCCTTGGGTGCTGCCAGGCTTCACAAGGCAGAGGAGGGCAATGGGGAACACAGCAGTGGGGTTTGAAAGCTGCTGCTGAATGCACATGGGGTCTGCTGATTGTGTGATAGAGAAAAACCCCCAGTTGGCTTTCTGGGAGAGCAGGGAATATGAAATCCTTTTTCTCCAGTAGATGCTACACAGGAATGACCTGGGGACATGAGAGACAGTGATAAGTGACTCTCTCCAACCCCTTTTATCCTGTTTACAATACAGAGGCTTTCCTTGAACAAAACCCTTTTTTTTCTCTCCATGCTCCTGGCTGTTGTGTCTAAATGAGCCAATTTGCTGAAGGACTCCTCCTGGAAGGACTTGAAGTCTAACAAGAACAGACGCTGGGCTGCAGCATGTTGTTTCTGGCAAAAATCAATTTCTTCACAAAAGAACAGAAATCTGTTCTTGTATTTCAGCGCTTGCCATTTCATCAGGATTCCTGTGATACCTCTCACAGCCCTGGCCAGGAGGGAAATCCCAGCATCTATTTCCATTCAGCCTATTTCCAGAAAAGTGTTTGAAAATGGGGTATAATGGCTCAGGGAAGGGAGAGCAAAGGACAGGAGGGAATGTTTGTTACTGCTGCAGTTAATGGTTTTGTTGATATGCTGTTTATCCTTGGGCTGATGTGATTTCTGGGGCCTGAGTTGCTGTTTGACATCCAGGGGATAATCTCTTGCCAGAGGCCTGGCTGGCTGCATGGCAGGGCAGGGCAGACGAAGTTTGATGCATCATCTGAGACGCAAGAGATGGACCCACAGGGACAGAATCTCTCATTAATTAAAGATGTGTTGTTGTTTTTTCCCTCTTTTATATCCGTGTGATGCTCAGGGACGTGTTCTCCTGTGACAAGGCTGCATTCTTCAGGTGCTCACCCTGAACTGCAAATGAGCAACAACAGAAAAAACTCAACACTTTGGAGACTGTTCCAGCCTCCAGTTTCCCAATTTGCCCAGTCTCACATCAGGAGGTGTCTGCCTTCAGCTTCCCCACCTCTGAAAATAACTTCACACTTTTCCTCCAACGTTTGTCCTCCTTCAGTAGCCTGAATTTGTGCTGTACAGTTATTTAGGTTTTGCCTAAGTGAAGTGCAGGACAAGGCTGAGATTGCTGAAGAGTTTAGGATTTAAATTAGTGTATTTTATTTAACTTTATGATGACATTTTATTGGGATGGACCCAGCTTAAGACATTGTTCTTGGTGATAAAGCAGGTTTCCCTTCACCCCACAGGTGGGACAGGCAGGACAAACCCGGAAAAGGACAGAATCAGCTCAGCATCAGGGAGAATTCACAGCATGAGGAACAAGTACAAAATCACATTTAAGAGAGGGAAGAAATAGTGGGGCAGAGCTAAGTGCTTCTCTGGGCCATGAGGTCAGAGGCTACAGATTTTTAAACAATTGTTCTTGTGCTAGAGTTCAGTGCTTTACAGAATACAAGCTTTTCCCAAATTTTCCCGATCAAGCATGAAGTTACATCTGTTTCCAAGAACTACTTTCCATTCAACCTCCACTGACAAGACAGATGTAATGAGGATCAAAGGGCAGGAAGAGCTGTTTTATTAGGGATACCTGGATGCAGGGTTCATCCCACCAAGGAAGAAGATATCTGCTCAGTATCTGCATCTTCATGTGTGCTGGTCACCTGGACTTCTAGAGGCAACCTGACCTCTGGAGCCCCAGCTGCAGTTCTGTGTCCAGCCTTGGGACCCTCGGCATCAGGAGGACATGAAACTGCTCAGGGGAAAAGGCCATGGAGATGCGCCAAGGACTGGATTCCCCTGCTCTGGACCTGGGCTGGGAGAGCTGGGAATGTTCACCTGGAGAAGAGAGGACTCCGGAAAGAGCTCAGAGCCTCTTCCAGTGCCTAAAGGATTGCTTTATTTAAGAAAAGTAAATTATCTTTAAGTTGCTTTTCTAGAATTAAATTGCTCTAAATTTGGGTATTGTGATGTAGTAAGCTCTTAGGCATCTTTTTAATATTAATTTAAAAAGAAGTTTCAAATAGAATGATATTGAAGTGTTCCTGAATCCAGAAGGTCATAAGCTGCATGGATGGAAGTAAGAAGGGCTGTTCAGCAGTTACCTGAATCCTTCAGAAGTGTTTGTTTGCAATACAGGCTTTAGTGTCTGGAGAGACCTGAGCTATTTTATGCCAAATAGGATGTGAATTGCAAAGATCTATTTTTAGATTAAAAAAATCATATTAAACAATATTATTAAGGGTATCTTTTGCATGGAGAAGTAGCAGATATTCCTCCAAGAGAGCTGGAGAGGGACTTGGGACATGGGATGGAGGGACAGGACCCAGGGAATAGCTTCCCAGTGCCAAGAGGGCAGGGATGGACGGGATACTGGGAAGGAATTCCTGGCTGTGAGCGTGGGGAGGCCCTGGCAAAGGCTGCCCAGTCAGCTGTGGCTGCCCCATCCCTTGAAGCGTCCGCGGCAAGGTTGGACACGGTTTGGAACAACCTGGGATAGTGGAAGGCGTCCCTGCCCACGGCAGGCGGTAGAACTGTTACCATGAATCCACTCCATGCTCCCGTGCAGGGGACGCAGTTCCGCGACACCAGGCGGCTCTCGCAGCTGCCATCACGTTTCGCTGTCTATGACGGGAGGCTGCAGTCGCTATTTCAGACGCTGCGGACGGAAGAAATGCCGCAACGATTCGTGCGGAAGGGGCAGCCCGGCCCGCTCTGGCCCGGCCGCCCTCCTGGCCCTCACCCAGCCCTCACAGCCCTCCGCCCTCCCGGCCCCTCCCGGCCCCTCACGCCCTCACGCCCACACGGCCCCTCCCGCCCCCCTCACGCCCCTCACGCCCCCCGCCCTCCGGCTCCCTCCCGGCCCTCCGCCCTCACCCAGCCCTCACGGCCCTCCCGTCCCCTCACGCCCTCATGACCCTCCGCCGGTCCTGCCGCGCCCCCTGCGGCGGCGCGGCAGCGGGGCGGGACCGCGGCGGGGGGCGGAAGCGAGCGGAAGCAGCGCGAGGGGCGGGGCGGAAGCGGCGGGAGGACGTGTGCGGAGCGGAGCGGGCCAGCGCGGGATGGGGGCCTGTACCAGCACACCAACAAGTGCGTGAGGGGTGTGAGGGGTGTGAGGGGCTGTACCAGCACACCAACAAGTGCTAGGTGTGAGGGGTGTGAGGGGCTGTACCCGCAAACCGAGTGTGTGAAGGATAGGGGTGTGAGGGGCTGTACCAGCACACCAACAAGTGCGTGAGGGGTGTGAGGGGCTGTACCAGCACACCAACAAGTGCAGTGTGAGGGGTGTGAGGGGCTGTACCAGCACACCAACAAGTGCGTGTAGGGGTGTGAGGGGCTGTACCAGCACACCAACAAGTGCGTGAGGGCTGTGAGGTGTGTGAGGGGTTGGACCCGCAAACCAAGTGCGTGAGGGATTGAGAGGTATGAGGGCCTGTACCACTAAATCAACAAATGCTTGAGGGATTGGGGTGTGAGGGATTCGACCCGCAAACCGAGTGTGTGTGGGATCGGGGTGTGAGGGATTTACCCGCAAACCGAGTGTGTGAAGGATAGGGGTGTGAGGGGCTGTACCCGCAAACCGAGTGTGTGAAGGATCGGGGTGTGAGGGGCTGTACCCGCAAACCGAGTATGTGAGGGATTTACCCGCAAACCGAGTGTATGAGGGATCGCGGTGTGCGGGAGCCCAGGGCCGATCCCCCGCCAAGCTCTCAGCGCCCTTTTAAAAGCGTTTCCCCCATAAAACCCCATCCCGGAGCAGATCCTCAGCCCCGGGTGCCACGTCAGCCCCGCGGGCTCGCCCGGCCCGGCGCACCGGGAACGGTGGCTGTTGTTTATTGATGTAGATTTATTTAAAGCATGCCCGTTTATAAGGATTTTTGGAGCAGAGTTTGAGCGGTCCGGCTGCCACCTCTGGAGGCATGTGGCTCCTTTCCCACATTTCATAGATAATGCTAGTTTAGAGAGGGAGGAGTGGTGTGTGAATTGCAAAATAAGGCAAAAAATCTCGTGGTTCTTTTATTATTCCGTACGGAATAACTCAGGGAAAAGGGGCCAAATGACACAGTTAATCCAATATTCCAAGCTTCCGTGGCAATTTGCTTCTTTGTGGAACTCTGTTAAGGGAGGTGTGGTGGTAAGAGGCTTGAATTGAATTGAATTTTTTATTGTATCATCGTTCTTGTATCACTGAATAACAATACAGAGTGACCCTGTAGGGAAGAGCAGGACCATCCTGCTGGACCTGGAAATGCAGGAACATAACAGCAGTTATGGATATGGGGAATGATCTTGTCCTGTTTGCCTTATTTTGTGATCATCAAATGGTTCAGGTTGGAAGGGACCTTAAAGCCCATCCAGTTCCAGAAGAATTTAACAACCATCATTATTTTCTTTTCTTTTGCCACAGTATTTTTTTCTTGTAATTACAAGCTTTTAATTTCACTTTGTGCCTCTGAATTCACATGTTGTGCAACAGTGAAAATCATTCCTTATTCACTTTCTTCTCATGAGTATCTCCCCACTGTCATCTCCAGACCAGGCTAAACAGCTGTTTCTTGTAGAACAGCAGTTCTGTGCTTTCCTTAATCTTCACTTTGTTTTCTGTTTTTAAATAAAGTTACTTTGTAGATGCTTCTTAAGTGAGAGCACATTTTGCTTCCTGCTGAGGAACTGGGTAGGTGTTGCTGGTCAGGGATGGGCTGTTTGCACTGTGTTGCTGATTCCTGTTTGTTATAGAAAGTGCATTTCAGTAAAAGAAGCTGAAAAGTGAGGTAGTGAGAAATTATTTTTTAGCTGTTAATGGACTTCTCTGTTAATTTACTCTTTATCTCCTGCAGGCAGGTCCATGAGGTCCAATCTTACATGGGGCGCCTGGAGACTTCAGACAAAGAATCCGTGCACTGTAAGTAATGAGTGAGTGAGGGAGGTAGATTTAATTTGCAGTTTTAACCTTGTGTGTCTTCTTATATGTGCAATCATTATTGGAACAAATTTAAATGATTATAAACGTAAAATGAAGTAAATTCTTGTCCTGTCTCTTCTGCTCTGTCCTCATACAAAACATCACCTTATTGAAGTTAAACAGTAAAATGATTATAGTGCATTTTGAATTGGTGATGTGTCTCAGCAGCTGATCACAGCGACTCAGGAGTAAATTTGGACTATAACCCTGTGTTCATAAATTACTGTAATAATAAGATGCTCTGATATGTATGGCAGGACTTTTTACCCCAGTGCAGGATTGGCAGATGTATTTTGGACCTGTGTTTGAACCCTTAATTCCTGCATGAGTCACTAATAATGGGTTTCATCAGGAACTTCTGAGGTGAAAGAACACTGCATTGACTGGATGCATTTCAGCACGTGTTCACTGACTTCTCTTACCTTAAACACATTTGTGAAGCATGACTGGACTGTGGAAAAGGGCTGTGAAAACTTTCCTATCAAAAAAACCCAGCAACTCAACTAATTCTGGTTGTGGTTTTTGTGGTGGTTGTACTACTCCTCCCACAATACTAGACTTCCTAGGCTGCTGTTCACTGGGGGTGATTTTGAAAATCCTGAAAATATAATTTTCCACTTTGCTTCTGTTCCTTGAGACCATTTCAAGAGATGGGATTATGTAGCTTACATAGCTTACAGTCAGTTCACCAATTTATATAGTTAATAAATGAATAAATATATGTATGTGTTTCTCTCTATATAATGATGCAGATGGTGCTCTAGATATTCATGTGTATTTCAGACTTTATGGAAAAAAAGAAGAGCAGGAATAGGGTCAGGAAGTCAAACTTACAGTCTGCTGCCTTTTCCAGCTTTGAGCAAATAGTCCTTTCTTTCTCAGAAAAGTGTTTAGCTTTCCCAGCTTCCTTCTCAGAGGAGGAGGGATAGGTGAGAGAGTCAAATTACTAAACTAAAGAAGTGACATTTCATGATATTTATAGTTCTCAGTTACCTAATTATTTTCATCCAGTAAGGATTTGCATCTGTCAGTTTTTACATAGTGCTTTGAATACTTTTGATCTTTTACCTTCAGATTGCCATTCTTTAATTCAAATCAAATCCTGTATTTATTTTCTTGCAGTGGTAGAAAATGAGATCCAGGCAAGAATAGACAACATATTCAGCAACTTGGAACGCCTGGAAATCCTGTCCAGCAAAGAACCTCCCAACAAGCGGCAGAATGCCAAACTGTGAGTTCACTGCTTTCCTGTGATTGTGCAGGCTAGTCTTTGTAATTATTTTAATTAAATTTATTGAAGCCTTTTGATTGGTGTGAAACCTTTATACTTTGCATGACTGATCTTTGGGCTGTACAGTTGCAAAATTGAGGCACAGAGGCAAAATTGCTTTCCTGCGTTAAACCACCAGATCATGAGAGTCATGAACATTGGAAAAGGCCTCAAAGATCATCAAGTCCAGATAGGTGATACAGCTGGAATCTTGGCTCTGTTCTCAGATGAGCAGGACATGGTCTTGGATGCTCTCTGTGTCACTTGCTTTTAAAGCTTTTGTGGAGGTAGAAAGTAAAATTCCTGCAATTGGTGTAATTTTCTCTGGGCTGTTTTCCAAGCTGTTGGTGACTGAAATAAAGAGGTTTCTAAAGTGAGCAATAAAGAGGTTTCTAAGGTGAGCAATGGTTTGAGCAGGAGGTTGGACCACAGCCATCAGGACTTGCTGTTCTTAATTAATTAATTCTGTTATTGAGTTATTAATGTTTAGTCCAGAATGCCCTTGTAGATAGTAGGGATGGATTTCATATCAGCTGTATTAAGGAAAGAGGTCAGTGTCTGAAATACTCATCAGTTCCTTTATAGAATCCTGGAATGGTTTGGGTTGGAAGAGGCCTTAAAGATCAGTTCCGACCCTGTCATGAGCAGGGACACCTTCCACTAAACAGGATAGTCTGGTAATCTGGTAATCAATTAAACATTATCGGGCATGTAATCAGGGCCAGTGGACTTGATTTGTTACAGCCCAGTGGAGATATCTGAGATTTCTCCTATATTACCCACTGACTTTTAAGCTCCTTTCAATAAACCCTCAAATTAAATGGTGCTAATTAAATAAACTGGAAAGCTTCATCTTTTATGTGAAGGTGGGACATAAAATAGAGCCTGTGCAAATCCTACCATCTTTCCAAATCTGTGTTAAATGAGGAACAGGTACAGTTGTAACTCCTGAGGAGACATTCCGTGGCATAGAATGTCCAAAACAGCTCAGGAGTTGTGCTTCACATTCTGTCATTATCCTGGAGGCTAAATAATGATTAAAATAAATAATCACCTGTGATATATTTACCTGTTTAGTAAGAAAACAAGACAGGGAAGATGTAAATGCAGAATTTTGGCCTGATATTGAATGTCCTGCATCTTTTGGAGAAGTAGAACCCATCATTCCCTGTTACTTATCACTGTTAATTTATAAAGCTCCATTGCTCATTTAAAAAAAAAACCACCAGAAGAGTGTTTTTATGTTGTTGGTGCTTTGCAGGCGAGTTGACCAGTTGAAATACGATGTGCAGCACCTGCAGTCAGCCCTGAGGAACTTCCAGCACCGCCGCTACCAGCGGGAGCAGCAGGAGCGGCAGCGGGAGGAGCTGCTGGCCCGCACCTTCACCACCAACGTAAATACCTGTGCTGGGGCTCTCTGTGCTCCAGGAGCTCAAATCCAGTGGGGGGTGGCAGGCAGGATGTAAACAGGACTGGAAGCTTCTGTGAGTGTAAGTAAAGGTGGAGAAAAGTCACACTATGTGGGGATAAAGTCCAGCTCTCCTGAGGAAACGCTGGGCTCTTAAGGCAGTAGGAAAAGGTTCCCAAAGCTGCTGCTCCTGTTTTATCCAGTGCAGTTCCACCTGGATTTACACAGCAGTTGTAAAAGGGTGAGTGAGGTAGGTACCAAAGTGTACATTTAACTCGGATTTGTGTCCAATCTCTGCCAAATCCTGAGAGCTGTGAAAAGCCTGACTTTACACACCACAGTGGCAGCAGGGGTCAGCAAACTTCAGTGTGGCCAGATACAAATCACACAGCTGGGACAAAGCCCTTGCCTTTTGCCTAGAAATGTCTCAAAAGTTTGTAATAACTTGGATATGTTCTACCTGTTCTTGTTAATTCTTAGTTTCTCCATTCCTTCCACACTAGTAAGTCCCCCCAGTACAAATTGCTAGAGGAATTTGGCTCTGGATAATGTAGACTTACTTTCAGATTTCACTTTTCTGCACCTGACAAGTTAGTTGGTGGGGGAGGTGTTTGTTTGGGAATTTTAAAATTTAATATTTTTTTTTAAATTCTCCTTTTTTCCGCTCCTTTGTTAAAGGCATCTCACCTAACATTCATTATCCGTGTTGTGAGTCACTGTCAGGGCAAGGAGGAATGAATGTAAAAATCCTAATTACTTGAGATCTGGGCAGTTTGATGCATTTCTCAAAGCTTGCCATAAAGATAATGTCTGATATTGTGTTGGCTATTTCAAAATCTTAAACAAGACTAGATAGAAACACTGCGATTTGTTATTTTTAAACACTGTGGTGTTTCTCTGCAAGTAGGGACAAGCTTTCCTATGGGAAAATTTGCTGTTCAAAAATAAAAGGCAGAAAAGAAATAAAAGTGGAACAATTTTAAAGAGCAGCAGCAGGCTTACAGATGCAAAATATAGAGCAAATGGTTATTTTCTTCACATATTAAAAGGGATCTCAGATGAAAAAAAAAACCATGATTATTTTGTATTTCTTTTTAACTTGCTACAAAAATGTGACTTTAGAGTGACCCTTTAGTAGGACAATGATGATTTATTTGTCAGTTACCAGCCTCTTTTGGTTAAAGGTTTGCACAGTTCCGATTCATATACACCCCAGTTCTATTACAGATGTCAGTTGAATGTGTAAGTGAATCACTGGAACATCCAGAACAGCTTTTGGAAGCTGTAGCAGTGTTCTGAACAGTTGCTTAATTCAAAGTTTGAAATGGTCTTTATCTTTAAAGCATTCCCTTGTACCTGGGGAAAACCACAGGCAGCAAACCGGAGCTCTGGTGTCATCTCATCTATTTGGGAAGAGGGGGTCACAAATCTACTTCTCTATTTTTATTGCTCTCTTATAGTGGTTAAAAAAACCTTATACAGGAATGAAATCTGCTGATTCAGAGGTAATTAAATACCTGGAATAAGAGCCATTCCCATGGAAATCCAAGTGCTTCTGCCCAGAGCCTCGTGTGAGCCTTGGTGCTGTGTTTGCAGTGGGCCAGGGTTGTGTGTTCTGTCACAGCCCTTTCATCCAGGGCCTCTGGGAGCCCTGCCCTTAAATCTTCCTTCTTCCACAGTGAGCAGAACCCCTGCCCAGGCAGGGCAACATCCAATCCTGGGTCCTACATGGCATTTTCATACTAACATTTGGGTTTTTTACCAAAGAGTCTGTTCAGAGCACGTTGTGCTGCATTTGTGTGTCACCTGCAGCTGCTGGGTGCATGGAGGGCATTCACCATCTCTGTGAATTCTGCCTTTAGGTGGTTCTTGTTCTGAGTGCTGGAGCAGGTGATAAGCATTCCCAACACTTCTCTCTTACCAGTATCCTGCTCTAAAACAGTGTGGGAGCAGTGAGCCATTTCCTTGCCCTCTGCATGGAGTGGTGTCCAGAGAGCACTGACCTGGGGGCCTTCGCAGACTCAAAGTGACCACATCCCTGCCTTCTTGTGCAGTCCAGATTAGAGTTTCACCTTGTTATATCCATTTCAAGATTCCTAGTTGCTAGTTGAGTGAATGCATCTTTTCTGCAAAAGGATGAGAAATACTATAATTTTTAATTATTTTTACATTGTTTTTGATAAGGCCATGGGTGATGAGTGAGCCAGACTTCAGCAATCCAGGCCCATGTCTATTTGCCCTTACTGCCAGAAATTTGCACCATGTTGTAAATATTTAGAGTGTCATCTCCAAACATTTTGTTTTTCAGGCCTTTTGTTACTCAGAAATGTAGTGTGAAGTCTTTCACAAGTCTTTCCCTTGCAATGGTCCACGCCTAAGCACCTTCTTGGTGTTTAACACCTTGTTAAACACCTTCTGTTAGCTTTGATGTTCTCTCTTGCAGAACCTTTTCCTATACTGAGATTATAAAAATTCTCTGATTTTGCTCTTTTCATCCTTGAGATCTCATTGCAGTTGAGCAGCTGCTCAGCTTTGCTTTTTGGCTTCCTCCCTGTCTTCTCTAAATTACTCTTTTCACTCAAATATCAATGTTTTAATTTAAATTATTATGAACAAAATTGTTTAAGCACAGTCCTCCAAGTCCTGTTGGGTTTTTGCAGTGTCTGCTGGTGCATGTTGTGTTTCTGAGCGAGCAGGTAACCGCGTCCCTGCTTTCCCCACAGGACTCTGACACCACCATCCCGATCGACGAAACCTTGCAGTTTAATGAATCCCTGCAGAATGCCCACCGAGGCATGGATGAGCTTATTGGCAGTGGCACCAACATCCTGCAGGGCCTGAGGGACCAGAGAGTCACGTTAAAGGTGGGGGCATCATTTTTTACCAGGAAGACCCCACGTTTTTCTGTGTTCATGCTGATCAGGCTAAGTAAAATCAATGTATGTGTTGTTTTATTACATTGCTCCGAGCTGAGGATGCTGGAAAGGCCCAAACTTCATTTAAACAACCTGAAATCTTTACATTTTATCATCCAGTTAGTAATATCTTTAAAATCTCTTGGGGGCTGGCTGGCCCTCACCTGCAGGGCAGCATCTGGAGTGCTGAATGTTATGTTTTATTCCATTATGTTTGTTTTTCCTTGGGTGATTGTTGGTTTTTTGTTCAAGTCCAGGAGGGCAGGAACTGGCTGGCAGGGAGCTGTTGGTTCAGATGAACATCACTCAGAGAAGCCACAAAGCTGCTGTAGAGCGTTTGTGGTCAAGTTTAGTAATAAAGATAATGCATCTCAACAGTCCCTCCTTCCCTGCTGATAACAGCTGCATTTCTGCATGTCTCTTCATAGCAAATACTTGTCTTTTATTTTACAGACTGCTCAAAGTGATGTTAAATTTTGAGTGAAAAGCTCAAGGATACAAAAAACTTTAATAAGAAGTGTGGGGGGAGAAACTGGATTTCTGAAAAATATAGGGAAATCCCTGTGTCTGATGTATTCATCTTCTGAGGGGGATAGCCACTGTTGTCAGTTTTGTGACACGGCTTTGTTTTGGCATGTATTTGCCAAATTTAGGCATTTTTATTGACAGAAATCCCCAGTTTGGTCAGGTTTGTCACACCTGCAGCTCCATGGTGTGGCAGGCAGTGCAAGCCTGGTCTGCACTGCAGCTGGCACATGGGTAGCTGAGCTGGGTGTGCACAGGCACTTGGCTGCCCTGACCCCAGGGTTCCAGGGTGCCTGGTGTTCCCTGAGCCCTCCCAGGACCAGCACAGGGGCCAAAGCAAGGCTGTAGCTCCTTTTCTGCTCCCTAATCTGGTGACCAGTCCCTGCATTCCCAGATATTACATAGAGACATTAAAGCAGAGTTTAAAGCTGAGTTCACTATGAGGTTTAGCTTCTTGATTCACTGACTTGGTGAATATGAACTTGGTCTATTTTTTAGACAAGGTCCATCACTAGAAAAACTTTAAAGAAAACTCAGTGGGTGGTTCAGTGTTCATTGCAGAGGAATGATGTTGCTGAGGAGTCTGGTCAGGGAGGGGTTCTGCTGCCAGCTCATGACAAAAAGGCTGGAAGGACTCATTACTGGTGTTGGGAAAGGACTGGAGGCTGTGAATGCTTCTTGGAAAGAGCCCCTTCCTTGAGGTTCCTGCACCCCTGACAGGATCATAAACATTTGTCCACTCTGTTGGGCACTGGGTTGCTTTGGTGGCTGATCACACTGGACTGGGACATCTGGTGTCCCTGTGCTGCACACAGGGAATGGCAGTTGGTTCTCCAAGCTGGGAAGTCACTGATTCAAGGTAATCTCTGATGAGGGACTGGATGAGTCCCTGAGAAGGAGGTACATCCCTTCACAGGTCAGGAGAGCTCAACCACAGCTGGCCAGTGCCATGTGGGAGCCATGGCAGGACCTGGTGCCCTGCAGAGATGAGGAAATTCTGGTTCTTGTAGCAGCACCAGTCCTGTGTGGTTGCTCTTGCTGGCAGTGCCTGCCTGGCTCCTGCTGGCTCTCCCTGGGCCTCCTGGCTCCCCTCCAGCCTGTGCCAGGCTCTTGAACTTCATGCCTCCTACAGGAGGGAATTGCTGGGAGTCTGTCCATGGCTGCTGATACACACAGGATGTGCTTTTGGGGCCCTCATGTTCCTGGGTGTTCAGGGGAATGTTGCTTCTCCCTCACAACCAGAAGATGTCTGTTCATGTTCTTTTTCCCCTTATTCAGCTTTTCTTATACTGTCAGACTTTGTTGCTGAGAACAGTCACTGTGTCCAGCTTTCCTGTAAAGGTCCAGGACTCTACCATCGGGACTCTGCAGCCCTGAGTCCTCTCCCTTCTCTCCGCCCAGGACAATATCCCATCCTAACCTGTGCCTGGATTACGTCTCTGTGCCTGTATTTCGTCCTGTTTCTTTGAACTACTGCACTGAAATAAAGCAGGAAGGTTCCTGTTGTGTTCCTGCTGCTGATGTAACGGTGGGGTTCATGTTCCTAATAATACCAAGTATCCTACCTGCAGCACCCTGTGCTTTTCTGTGGAAGGATTTCAGGAAATGGCAGTAATTACACATTTTCTGCCTTTTTTAGTGCCATTAACCTTTCAGCATCTGGACCTTCTCTGTCTCTGTTGGTATGATCTGTACTCAATGAGGGGAGCTCTGCACAAAACCTTAGCTGGTCAGAGCATGAAGCTCTTTAGACTGTGACTGGAACAGGACCAGGAAAACTCTTACTCCTCCCTAGGGAGTACATTTTTCTGAGGCACTTTTTATCTTGTCTGTGTCCAGACAGATTGTTTTGTGTCTTTAACCACATTCTTGTTCATGTGTATGAATTAATTAGTCCAAACATCCAGCTGTTTCCAGGGTCCTGTGGTCACCTTCTGTGGAATGCTAGGCATGAGAGAAGTTCCATGGATTAGAATCCATCACTCATCACCCATGATGAAATACTCTTGAACTGTGGAGTAAGAAAGTTTAGGACATGAGGGTAATTGTGTCTTTGCTGTGTTGTTGTCCTCAGGGCACTCACAAGAAGATCCTGGACGTTGCCAACATGTTGGGCCTGTCCAACACGGTGATGCGGCTGATCGAGAAACGCGCCTTCCAGGACAAGTTCCTCATGCTGGGGGGGATGGCTGTGACCTGTGTCATCATGTTCCTCGTCGTGCAGTATCTGACATGAGCTGCTGAACTCCTCCAAGAGGACTGTCTCCAGGACTGACTTTCCTCTGGGTGCTGCTTTGAATGAGATGTTCCCATGGACTTCAGAGTTTACAAATCCTACTCGGACAGTGTCATATGGAAAGCACGTCAGGAAATGGATGTGTGTGGGGACGCTGTGCTTGAGAATGGCCCTGTGCAAATAACCCCCGGCCTTTGCTGCTCTCACCTCAAGTCTGCAGGTTTAAGAGTCTGGTTAATAGGAAACAGAAGTGAACACTGTGCAGGAATGTCCCTTTGGGCACAGAGATGGGAGCATGCAAAGGCACAGTGTAGGATATAGCGAGTCTTGTGCTCGCCAACACTGACCTGCCCCTGTACTTTGCAGTGCAAGAATGGCACAGAGGATTTCAGTGTTCATGGGCCTGAATTCAGCCTGTGGGACTGAGTGTACAAAAAGAGTTAGGAATGAAGGGTTCCTGTCTGCGGTTCCATTGAGAGGACGAGGAGGAGGGTGTATGGGGAAGATTCTTAGAGCACGGTTATAATCTCAGTTAACTTCACACAGTATTAACCAGCACAGTCCCTCTGGTTCTGTACCTCTCTCTGCCCTGCAGCATCCCAGGGGATGCCAAGTGCCACGCTCCTTCCCTCTTCCATTGGGACACACGTCAGGCCTGTGGCATCTCCCTGGGCCTCCTGCCAAATCCAGCCTCCAGAACTGACATTTCTAATGCTGGAGCACAAAGGTTTGGGGAGCTGTGTTCATTTCCTGAGGTGCCGATTGGTTTTGGGGCTCTGGAGCTGGAGCTTCTGAGTGGGTGGAGCAGGTGAGTCTCCCTGTGTTCCCCAGAGGTGGGGAATTGTTCACAGAGCTGGAACGGGTTCTTCACACCAGAGGAATGATGGGATCAGCACAACAAGCTTGGCACTGAAAATCAGCCCTGGTCAGGGGAGTTCCCTCAAGTTTGTGCCTTGGGATGGTGTCATCCCCATCCTTGGGACAGGTGTTCCCTGTGGTCCCCTTTGCACCTGTGGAGTTACTGTGAAAGACTCTCGGATGTGTTACCTCCTGGGGGTGGTGCTGGCTGGGACTCATCTTGGGGTCACTCCCTGTCTCAGTGAACTGGAGCTGTGACATCCTTGTACCAGTCCAGCCCTGCAGCTTGAGGGGTGGCTGATAGAGGGGGCATCCTGGGATTTTGGGCATCATCCATTTCAATCAGCCTCCAGATCCATTCCCATCCCGATGCGTGACAAATCTGGAACATTCCCCAGTGTCTGACAGTGACACAGAAGTGTCATAACCAGATGATGTGGCCTTGTGCTGGCAATTCCTTCCTTGCTGTCTGTCTGGAATGGTTGTGGGTCTCTGGAGTAGTAACTAATCACAAGTTCTACATTCTGTCCTTACTGCATTGGGCTTTGCTTTCATTATGTGACCTGTTGCAAACTGGCAGAATGGGTTTTAATAATTGAAAAAAATACAGGTTTTTAGAGAATATGGGCAATGAGACAGGGATGTACTGGTGAGCAGAGCTGGGGTGGCCCCAGCCATGCTTCTGAAGTGTTTCCTGCTCTTAGCAGGAACTTCTTCCAAGTTTTCCAAGGAAATACTGTAGCAGAGCAAGCATGGACCTGGTTTTCATTTGAGCCCAAGGAAGTAAGGAATTACAAGGAAAAGAGGGAGTCTGCAGTGATGGAGCATCTGTCGTGCTGTGTCTAATAGAAATCATAAATCCAAATTTGCCTGAAATTTATTTTGGGTATGAAATCTGATGGGTTCAGCCCTTGAGAGGGCAGCTGAGCACTTGTAAGGGGTCTTGGGCAAATCTCAGTTCCGCTTAATTTTAGTGTTGGCGTTTAGAATTTAAGGCTGTCATTGTTTAAAGCTGCTGTCGTTACGACCTGGTGTAGCAGGGTTTGTCCTACACCAAGGTGGGACTCTGGCCAATCTCTTTGCTTTTGGACTATGGTAGGAGCCATAAAGTATTTGGAACTGGATTTTTTTTTCTGTTTCTGAGCCTAGCTTGGCATTTTAATAGATGTCTTCCTGTTAATTTATTTTGCCTTCTGGAGTCTCCTTGTCCCTGCACAGGCTGATTTCCCCTTGGTGAGCCAAGTGTCCTTGCTACCCATGGCATCCAAAGGTGACATCTGGGGCTTGAAGGAACCACCTGAGGAACTGGATATGGGGACGTGTGACCTCAAACACGTTTGTAGTGCCTGTGAAGTCCAAAGAGATTTCCAAGGACATCCGTGCTCTCAGGTGGTTTGTGTGAAACCCCGAAAGCCTCCATTGTGGTGGGACATGGCAGGGACACGAGCAGTTCCTTCAAGCCCCACATCTCCCCTTTGGACGCAGTGGAAAATGAGCTGGAGCCCTGGTGGGATTGTGATCCCTGCCAAAGGAAATCAGCTGGAGCTGGAGCCCTGGAGCCTTTGCTGCTGCTGCTCTGTGGTGTTTCCTTCCTCACTAAACACCTCACTTCTGCTTCTGAACTGTGGCATGAGTTCCAGCTCTGGGATAAGCTGCTGTCTCAGGAGGGGACTCTGTGGGAATTCACTTGCCTCTGGAAAATAACTTTTTATGAGTATTTTATACATAAATGTGCAAGGGTGGGACATGATTCATGTGATGTTCTGTGAATAAAAATTTTTTCCAACCAAAATGAAGTTGTTTTTTTGCCTTTTACCAACATGTTGGGGCCAAAATAAAACAAGCAGGAGCAGTTGGAGGAGTGGTCTGCAGGGGAGGGGAGCCACGGGGATGTTGTGCAGGGCACCCATTTGGATTACAGTAGGAAATGGGTCCTGCTGCACTGGGGTTGGAAGAAGCAGCCTGTGCTGGACCTCGCTGGTCAGACTGATGTGATGTGACAAGCTGGGACAGCCCCAGAGTTGGTGGTGGCTCTGAAGGTGGGGTGGAAATGGGTGAATGATGGAACAGCAGTGGGGACAGCTGGGGGCACTCCAGGCCCTTGCTGTGCTCTGCCCACTCCCCATTTGGCCCTTCCTCTCCCTTTCTACCTACCACGGATGCAGGTGAGGGGATTCTCATTAAGAGTTGTGAAGGGAAGGAAGAGCTTGGAGGGCAAAATGTGGCTGTTGATAAAGAGATTGTGGATTTACAGTGTGAGATCAAGGGGTTGGGTTATCTTCCTCTTGCTCTTATGTTCTCTTTTGAAGTAATTCCAGTTCCCCACGGCTACAAAACAGTTATTAAATCAGAAAATACCAGCAAAGAATGCAGAAGATTGTCAGTGCTGTAGGTATGAACTTGATGCAGAGGTGGACCAGCCTGTGACAGCACTGGATCCTGTCCAGGGTGGGCCCCTGAGGGGCTTTGATACTGTGAGCAGCAGCTGGAAATGGGACTGATTACAGGAGTTTCAGGAGTGTGTTTGAGTGTGACTGAGCATGTAAATAAATCCAGGAAAAGTTTTATGTCCTGGTTTCACCTGGGATGAAGTTAATTTTCTCCCCAGTAGCTGGTCCAGGGCTGTGTTTGGGATTCAGTGTGGGAATAATGTTGATAACACACAGATGGTTTGTGTTTACATCGAGGACTTTCCCAGGCTCTGCCAGTGAGCAGAAGCTCAAGAAGCTGGGAGAGAGCAGGGCCAGTGCAGGTGACCCACACTGGCCAAAGGGATTTTCCATACCACAGACAGTCATTCCCAGTATATAAACTGGGGGGAGGTAGGATGGGAGGTGTCAGAAAGTAGTGAGCAATTGTACTGGCCAGCACTTGCCTGTCTTGGTTTATGTCTCACCCCACCCCCCCATTTTAAAAATTATTATTAATTATATATTACCTTGTTTCAATTATAAACTGTTCTTATCTCCACCCACAACTTTTACTTTATTTTCTCCTGATTCCTCTCGTCCCCCTGGGTGGGGGCATTAAGGCATAATGCTTACTTGCTGGTGGGGTTAAATGAGAGGGAAAAGCTTTTAATTAAAGATACCAAACCAGTCAATGTGTGAGCACTTAAAACCAATGAAAGGGGATTCAGATATGTGCAGAATAGAGGGGGAGATAATGAGAGATAAGAAATTATGATTGGGTGGGTCAAAATTAAGATAGTGTACATAAGTACCAGAGGATGTTTGTACTTGGCTGGGAACCAAAGCCTGTTCTGTGTGTGTTGACTCTTCATCAAGTTAACCCTGGAATGTGAAAATCAACCTCCTTTAGTGCAACACCCGATCCCCATAACACTACCCAGGACTGGAAATGTTAGCTGGAGGAGGGAACTGTCTCTTCCTGGGCCATACCAGCTGAAGATGTTGTGGTTTCCCAGCCTCTACCACGGTAGAGCCTTCAACCCTACCCACCCCACTTGGCACCTGGAGGTGCTTAAAGTGACAACCACAACCTTCCCAACCTGGTCCTTTCCAGAAAGGCCAGCCTAGTGGATTCATCCAGGACTGGGGTAATTATGTAGCTCCTGGGAGCAGGAACAGCTGGAGCTCTCCTCCTCCTCAGTGCAGACACTTGTGAGCCCCAGTGAAGAGCAGCAGCAAGCCCTTCCAGGCTTTCACTCACTAACAATTAAAGGAGCTCAGGCTAATGGAGCCAAATTATGGCATTTACCTGTGAAATTGTAGTGCTCTGGCCCACAAATCCTACAAATGAACTACTGCTGTCAAACCAGAAACAATCACAGCTGGTGTTTGTCACCACTTTCATTTCAAGCGACAAAAACTAAATGAAGGTGAAGAGGAGAGCTCCCCATGTCAGCACTTGCTGACTCCAAAGAAAAGCCATTGCAGGGTGTTTACAACATTTTTATTCTAAACTGCCAACAAGAACCTTGACATAAATTGACAGAATTTTAAAAGAATCCTAATTTTTCACATTCCAGTCAACATGCATTATTTTCTAGTGGTAGTACACAGATGGTGGAAATCCAGTCTTTAGAGGAAAATATGAAGGCATTAATCTCTTTCTAGACAAACATTATGTCTGGCTTAATTATTTGGTTGTATATTAGATCCCATTTTGTACTTTGCATGTTTAGAAATATATTGCTTGATCTGAACATTTTCAGGCCTAAACATGTATTTCTACTGATTTAAACATTCCTACTCCCTTCCTCCCCTTCCCTAACACAAAACAGGTACCTTGAGAGCTCTCAAGCATGTTTTAAGCATTAGAAAACTGCAAAACTCTAATGGAAACTGGACAAGCACTTCAGTGTGCTCCTGAAACTGTCCCTGTTTGGAGTTGAGTGTGATGCAAGGAACTTGCAGAAGATTCTTTGTTATGGTGTGACTGGGGAAGCCCCTCACACACAAGAGATAAAGGTAAAGCCTAAGGTGACAAAGGCAAGGCTGAAGGTGTGAAGCTGAAAACAGTTAAGGTCAGGATGCTCTGAAGGCAGTCTCTGTAAATGACAAACACAGTTTAAAACCCAATATGCCCTGAGTGGACAAACTCAGACTCCAACAACATAAAAACAAGAAGTGCATGCACAGAAAAAAAAACCAAAAACAAACTAAGTTTGGCTGCTCCATATGATTTTAACATCACAGCCTGGAGAAACTCTCAGAACTGACCTTGTGCTCTCCAGGCTGTAACAGGCCCTCAAATAACAACTCCCTGAGCCTCAGCTGTAGGGAGTTTGCTGCAGCTGCCCAGCAAACAGCCAAAACTTCTCCCAGGTGCCCAGCAGAAGTTCCACATAATCCCTCCAGGCTTCCTGAGAACAGCAAGATGCTTAAGGCATAAGGTAGAAATTCCTGGAAATTACTATTGGGTGGCTCCTGACTTCCACTGAAATGGGACTCTAAGAGTTTCTCCTGTGCCAGGCCTGAATTCTCCCAAATCTGCCATTCCTGCAGGACACACCTCCTCCCATTCCTGCATCCCTGTTTGCAGTCAGCACTGACCAAGAGCACTCAGATCCCCAGGGGCTCCTTCACGTGCACACACTTGTTTCAAAGCATCGAGCAAAGGGACAAGATTGTGGGGGGTATTTTCAGCCCCCAAATTTTCTGTTTCCCACTATCAGTTCTCTAATTAGGAATCTAATCAGACCCTACCTCCCCTACTTAAAATGATGCCCTCAGTTCCCACTCCTTAAAACCCTTCTGAAGGGTTTCCTGCTGTTTCCCAATCTCTGCAGCACACGGAACAGTCCCACAGATCATCACCTGCCATTTGACAAGTGAAACAACAGAGACTTACCAATTTCTATATTTTTCCTGCTCACGGGTACCTGAGGCTGGGCAGGGAAAGTTTCTGAGTCTGTGTAAATTTATCAGCCTATTTTTTCAAGAACAGTAACCAAAGTCACCAAGTAAAGGCAAGGGTAACTTTCAAAACAAGTATTTGGGGAAAACATCTGGCAACCAAGGACAGTTTCATGCATTCAAATGTTGCAAGAAACACATTATACAAATGCAAAAGTCAAGCGTAGAGTCCTGCCATCAGGTCCAGAGCATGTCTGTCATCTGCAGGAGCTGTCCTGTTCAAGACAGGGAAGCACTTACTGCTGGGGCAAAACCAAGTCCCAGGGGGAGGAACTAATATTCCGAATTCTGGAAAGGACAAGAGAGAATTTTTGCATGAGATGGACAAGGATACAACAACGTCCCCCACTCCCCCACGGGATAGTGGCCTCTGCAGAGGCAGCACACTTGTCCCCTTGGCAACCAGGCTTATCAACAAGTGACATTTCAATTTAGTATGGCATATTCAGCCCAATGCTCTGGCAATTGCACAGTCCCTGTCTGTGCAAGAGCTGTGTCTGTAGCACCCTGAGAGCACCAGGTTTAGTTGCTCCCAGTGGGAATCAGGACAATCATTCCTCAAAGCATCTTTAAGCTGTTGCTTTGCTGCTAATGGCAAATAATAGTCTGTGATTTCAGCATTAGACACTTCCCCATGGGGAGCTCCTTCCCTTCCTTCCCCAGATGGAATTTGAGAGCTTCTGCCCCAGAGCTGCTGATTTAAGCAGCCCCAGCTGCACCCCAGCTCTGACTTAGCTGGACCTGAGATTGGGGAGAGCACAGAGCAAAGAAACAATTTGGTTTAAGTCAGGGGAAGGGTGAGGGGTGAAAGGGGATAATGGAGATGGTGTGGAAGGGCCTGTTTAGAGAGACAGAGCCAACAGCCAGAGAACAGCTCTGCCTAATCTGGGCCACAGGATTGGAGCAAGCAGAGAACAGAGAGGCTGCTTCAAAGGAAGGACACAGAAGATGATCCCCAGCACCAAATTCCTTCAGAAGCAGCTCTCAAGAGGCAGGTATTCAATACACCCTCTCCTGTCCACACAGTGGGAGCCACCAAGTGCTGCTACAGCCAGAGATTTCAGGAGCTGTGCCCAGCTCTGGACTGACAGTGCCAAAGCCCCGTGCTCAGTACTCACAGTCCTGCAGACGCGGTGTACGGGAGGGTCTCGGGGGGCCGCATCCGTGAGGGCAAGGAGTTGTTCTGGTCATTGATGGGGCTGGAATTGAGTGACTTTGGTTACTTCTGGCAAATGCACTGGCTCACATTAATGCATTTTACTGCAGCAGGGCCTTGGGGGATGGTGCTGTACCACCATGGTGGTGGTGCTGAGGAGAACTGGAGGTGCTCTGAACACTAAAAGGTGTTTTTAAAGAGTCTGGCAGGTGGAACCAGACAGGGCCACTGTCAGCCCCTAGGGAAGAGCTCACACAGAACTCGGAGCTGCCTTATGCAGGACTGTTATTGAACCATGAATGAACCCATCAGATAAATCTTAAAACATCTTGGGCAGCTCTGGTGGTGCCAGCACATTTGGTAGCCAGCCCACAATCAGTGAATCCAACCAGGGCAGCCCCTTCCAGTTCACAGCTGGGCACTGAACTCCTCACTCCCCCTGCCCCAAACTGTGACCACACTTTGGAAAGGGCTCAAGGAGAGGATTCTGCTGACACACGGCCCAACTCCAGCACATCTGCCAAGCCCCTGGAGGCAGGAGCTCACAAGGGACCTCTCAAGGACTCACAGGAACCACAAGGTGGAGCATCTTTCTCCCCTGAACATTGTCCAGACATCCATCAGTCCCTGCACATAGGCCATGGGCAGGAAGAGCAGCCTGCCACAGGCACACAGGAGCAGTGTCTGTGCTCCTGAGAGTTTCTTTCTCTTGTCTAGGTCAGTCATATAAGGAAGCAGATCACACTGAGCCAGCAGCATCTCTCCTCCCAAGGTTGTACAGCAACAAAGACAGCTGCCCAGCCATTGAGGTGAGGCTGGGAGAAGGCTGCAATATTCCTTTAGACAAACACTGGTGTAAACAATCAAACTTGCATTCCCTACCTGTTCATGGCAGAGTTGATCACACCCCACACAAAAGTAGACTCAGACCCGTTCAGCACCTCTGTGAAAGGAAGCAGATGTTGTGGCTCAGAACTCTGAAGCCCCAGGAACCACCATCAGATCAGTGGCTTGAATGGCTTCCTAGTGCCATTTAAGAGGGCAGAGGGCAGGATTAGACGGGCTATCAGGAGGCAATTCCTCCCTGTGAGGGTGGTGAGGCCCTGGCACATATTTCCCAGAGCAGCTGTAGCTGCCCTGTCCCTGGAATGTTCAAGGCCAGGCTGGACAGGGCTTGGAGCAACCTGGGGTATTGGAAAGTGTCCCTGCCCATGGAATGAGATGAGCTATGAACAAGCATAAGCAAAGTGTCTTACAAGGCAGCCCTGAGTGAACAGCACTCCTGGCCTCACACTGTCACAAGGGGAGCTGGAGGACATGGCCAGGGAGAAGGCAGCACATGGGGAAGTTCCTCACCTGTTTCCCAGTCTTCATCACATGGAGGTGCCTGCCATGAGCTTCCACCATTCAGCTGTTCCTGTGGGGGCTCACAGAATCGGCTCACTTCAAGAAGAGAGAAAACGCAGTGACCAGCAGTCCTTAAATATATTAAATGCTTTGGCTCAAGCTGTAAAGCATCTCTGGGCTTTAGAGGAAGCCCTACCCGATGCAAACATTTGGGGACATCTGAAATCCAGCAACTTTGAGTTTGCCTGTATCAATGATCAAGAGAAGACTCTGCTCCCTGGAACTCTGAGCAGGGATGTGAAGAGGGAACCTGCTGACATGGATGCAGGCATCACTGCCTGTGCACATCTACAGAAGATAAAAAACTGTGTGCTCTGTGGTATTTAAGAGTTAAAGGGAGATCAGCTCTGCAAGAGGAGCAGCCCATCCTTGAGGCCATTAATGTATCCCACCCCTCCTTCCAGAGGCACTTCCTGCACGCTGTGGAGCACAAGCTTTCTATTCAACAAGCCTGGTAAGAAAATACATGCAAGGCCTACCCAGAGCATCTGCCATATTCTCAAGAGACTGCCCAATAAAACCAAGCAAATGAGATCAAGTTTCCCCAAAACTACTGTGTCACACAAAACTACAGACAACCATCGCCTCCTAATTTTGTGCTGTTCCACGATTCATCCTACAACAGGAGTCCTCAGGGTGCACAGACACCTAGGAGCACAGGGGTTTCCTCACCTCCATCTTGCTCCATGAAGGCTTTGTCCTTGCACTTCATGATGTGGTCACTGAGGTCTGCCCGAGGAACCAGGTGACGAGCATTGAAGGGGCATGTGGCCAATTTCTTTGCAATTTCAGGGTTGCTCTAGACAAGGGAAAACCAAAATTACATGCCAGATCTCTCAGGTATACTTATCTCTTCAGATGAAAAGGGAAAAATGGATCTGACCTCCTTGTGAGATACTAGAAGAGACCAGAGTCTCCTCCCTGAACAATGAAGGATGTCTGGCTCCTTCCAACAGAGCCAGACAGGTCTTGGGTGAATTCATGTGTGCCTGCAGCTATCACTAAGCAAATCATGAAGTTATACAAAATAAAGGCCAAAAGGGGCTATTTGTCAGGGACTGCAGGAACACAGGGTGTATTTGCATGCACAGGGTCACTCAGTGACTGCCTAACTCACCTCCTTACACTTCACCAGGTGATAGGGAAACCGCCGGGCTCTGATCATATGGTGTTTAACCAATGGACACTGGATTAACCTCTCTGGATCCAATACATCTGATGGAACAGGAGAACAGAGAAAAGCATCTGGTTAGAAAGACAAGAATCACTCTGTGCAGTGGGGAAAATCCCACACCACCACATCAGGGCTGTGGTCTGAGAGAGTTAAACCAGTTACCCTTAGTTTGAAACCATTCATTAAGGCGTGTACCTGCTTTGCATAACCAAATTAATTAAACTTGAGGTTCTCATAACTGGGACATTAGTTAAAACAGAGAAGAGTCAGTACCACTGAGCATAATAACTCTTTAGGTTACCTTATTAGGGAGGCAACCACCCTTACTCCAAGGGAAAGTCAGCAGCACTTTCCAGCTCTCCTGGAGGAGGATCAGTGGGATCATGTCATACACACCAGTGCCTTCAGCACCTGAACCAAATCTTTTTTTCCATCAACAGTTTGTTTTGCTGGAGGCAGAATGTGAGGGAACTGAGTTCCATTCTGGAGGTGGCAATGTGCCTGACCATGCTGCTTTAGACTTTGAATGAAGCTTTTAATCATGTAATTATTTAGGAGCTGAGGCGTTACTAAGCCAGCAAAAACACTGAAGAACAAACACATTGAACAGTGAAGCAGTAAGAATCCATGCATCCATAATTTTCTGTCTCTAAAATATAAATATTAATGAATATGCATATTTTCAGTGCAAAAGGGAGGCAAGCCAAGAGGAGACAGGAGGCTCCACTACAGCCTGTGGGTCTGTCTGTGGGGTACACACCAAGGAGCCTGGGCTGCTCCCATCCTTTCTGCCCAGCCACTCTTGCTGCCCAGTCTTTCAGCACATTTAGGATTTGATTACACAGGAGCTAAACCAGCTCTAGGCAAGGGCTGCTGCTGCCTCTGGCCTCTCTCACACATGGCTCCATCAGCCCCCAGGCTGACAGTTGTTAAAATGCTGTTCCAGAAGTCCCAACGAGCAGAATTCATACTGAGAGCCACTCGGAAAGAAAAAGGACAGGCAGGATCCTCATTTCTATCCAAACTGAGCATCTGTCACCCACATCAGCCCTTTCAGGTTATTGGAACAGCTGAAAACCCACTGGCCCAGCTGCCCCTGGAAGAGCAATCGTAAGTGGTTTTGTCACCAAAAACGTTGTGAAAAATAAAACTTTCCAACACTGTAATTTCAGTATTAGAAAGAAGCATTACTTTATTTTGGCACCTGGGGACTGCTCCTCCAAACACACACCCACCTTCTAAGGAGGGTTTCTTCTTGAATTCATTCTAACTACATGGTCTGCAAAGATACAACTTTTATCAGGCACACAACCCTTCTTCTCACAGTTAAGGTACCCACTTGTGCACATTAATCCCTGATATATGTAAATACAGGATTAAGCACTGTCTGTTTAAGGAATTCACATGACAAAACACTGGTAGATTTTTCCAATAGCTTCTCTCTGAATTAGCTCCACAGAAGACAAGACCAAGAGCATTGCCAGTGAAGGGGACAGAGATGAGCACTGTAAGAGGAGCAGAGCCCTCAGCATAGCACGTCCAGCACCAAACACCAACAGCACAGGAGCACCTCAGGCAGCCGAGCAGCTGCAATTTATACACGGCTGAAACCACCAAAGGCACCACAAATTATCGCTGTCTCCTAGCCACGTGCTAGGAGATCCTTTTACCTGTCCCTGTCCACACTGCAGGGATACGGATCTCAAAAACAGCCTGGAGCGGCTGAGCCGGGAGACACGGGTGGGAGCCTCGCTCGAACCAAACAAAGTAGCTTTAATCGCGCAAATCCTGCAGGCCGGACCCCGCGTGGCGACCTGGGCTGGAATGGCCGCCACAGGGCCCGCGGGGCCCGCGCGGTTCGGGCACTGCGCACTTGGCCGGAGCCAGGCCGAGAGGGGTCAGGGCCCAGCCCTGAGGGGTAATAACCCGGTCCGACAGGGGACACACCCCAATGGCGAGGGTCCGGTCCGAGCCCTGCCCACAGCCGACGACGCTCCTCCCTTCCTCCCTCCCCCAACCTCAAGTCCACCCAAATCCTCCTCAAGCTCCATGGCGGGGCCGGGCGAGGTCTGCTCCGGGGCCGGGTATGGGGCTGGGTCGGCGCTGCCTCCGGGCCGGTATCGCGGCGTCGGGTCTGCCTCGGGCTATGGCGGAGGCGTGGCTGTAGGGCCGGGACGGCTCCGCCTCGGGGCTGGCTGTGGGGCGGTCCGGGTGTGCGGTTGGCTGTGGCGCCGAGCCGCTCGCCGCGGGCCGGCTCCGGGGCCGGTCCTGGTGTAGGGTTGGTCGTGGGCTGGCTGGTGGGATTTGCTGGGGCTGGGCTGGGTGGGATTTGCTGTGGGCTGGCGGGTGGGATTGCTGTGGGGCTGGCTGGGGGCCGATCCAAGTGTAAGGTTGGCTGTCGGTCCGGCTGTGGGTCTGGCTGTGGGGCCGGGCCGGCTGTGAGGTTGCTGTGGGTCTGGCTGTGGGGCCGGGCCGGCTGTGAGGTTGCTGTGGGTCTGGCTGTGGGGCCGGGCCGGCTGTGAGGTTGGCTGTGGGTCGGCTGTGGGGCCGGGCCGGCTGTGAGGTTGGCTGTGGGTCTGGCTGTGGGGCCGGGCCGGCTGTGAGGTTGGCTGTGGGTCCGGCTGTGGGGCCGGGCCGGCTGTGAGGTTGGCTGTGGGTCCGGCTGTGAGGTTGACTGTGGGTCCGGCTGTGGGTCCGGGCCGATCCCGCCTTTCCCGCCTTTCCCGCCTTTCCCGCCAGCCGTGGTTGCCGGGGCAACACCGCCTGTGCAGCACCGCTGGTGCGGCCGGCCGGGCCTACCCCGGCCTGGGGCCCTCGAACCGCTCTGAGGTGTTGGGGGATGTCGGCTGCTCAGCCAAAATAAGTTAATTTACGTAGAACGAGCCAGATTTAGACTCATTGTCATGTTGTTTTTGACTGGGCCTGCTGCATGCTCAGGCGCTGGTTATGAACTGAGAGTTCTACTGAGCTGTGAGGATGACAAGGTCCTCCTGAGCTCCTTCTCTCCGGTGAGTCCCCCAGCTCCCTCAGCTTCTCCTATAAGACCGGTGCTTCAGTTGTTTCTTCTCCCTGTACAATACACACAGCTCCTTCTCCTCAGAGCAACCACCCTCTTTTGGAACTGACTTCAAGAGGAGTCTGTACAGTGTGAGCAAAAGCAATGATGTTCAATCCTCTGATTCCTTAGAGAAGAAGATACACCAGAAGTTTCTCGCTGTTCAGTTAAGAGTTACAGGACAAAGTTCCTGGCAAAATCAAAAATTGTCTTACTTAATTCCATCATATGAATAAAGATTACCATGCAGTAGCAGCAAGAGCAGGATCATCTTAAGGTACGAGAGATAGTTGTTTAAAGAGTCATAAGTATTATCAGGAGAACAATGTGGTCTTCTCTGTGTGGAAATGCTAACAACAGACATTTCAATCGCAGAAGCTTGCCTCTTCCTCCTGTCTGCAAAAATATGTAAAAAACTGTTTCCAGAAGCCTAAGATGCACTAAATCTGTCAAAGGATTGTGTCTCCCTGCAGATATGATTTTCAGTGGTTTTTCTCATTTGCAAAAGCTGAAAAGGGCTCAGTGCTCTCTTCTGCCTTTCCCTATGGGAATAATGAAGGCTCTCCATGTGCACTCCTAACCCTTCCTCCTGACTGTGTGTGTGTCTGGAATGTCTGCAGAGGCAGGGACCCTACATGGAGAGTTAACTATAATTGTGTTAACAATCACTGCACAAACATCCCCAAAACACCCTCCCAGAACCACCCCTGGTCCACACTGCTCTACTTGGCCATCTTGGGATCATGTCTGTAGGGGAAGGGATAACACAGAGCCATGGGCTAGGATGCAAAAGAACTTTAATGCGTCAAAAGAGATAAACAGGTCAATCCATGAGAGTGATCCAGTGCAAACAGCACCAGGGTCATCCAAGAATCTCCATCACATGGCTGTGGCAGAGATCCCACCAGGTGTCCATCTGCCAGATCCAGAGAGGGAGCAGGGCCAGCAGATCCTCCCCAGGCTGGCTGAGTTCAGCTCACAGCCCAGGGGAGCACAAGGGAACAGGGACACAGGAGGGAAAGGAGAGAGAGGAAGAGGGCAGAGGCAGGATGGCCTGCTTCCTGAGAGCTCAGGCTGGCCCTGTCCTTGCCAGGGCTGCGGGGTGCTCACCCCTCGAAGAAACAAGCCAAGCGCCCAGGTGGCTCCATCCTGGGTGTCCCTGGGTCCTTTCCCCAGGCCATCACCAGCAGCTTTAGCAGGGGAAAGACCTCATGCCACAGAGGCCACTGCCCAGGCCAGAGAGGCCAAAGCCCCAGAGTGAATGGGCACTCCTGAGAGCTGAGGATGCTGCCAACAGCAGCCGAGGTGGAGGATCCCACGGCGGTGTTCTGAGGAAGGACTGAAGGATGGGGCCAGGCAGGGTCACCAGCACAGCGAGGCTCAATGACGACATTGGAGTTCTGGCACTGCGCACACAGGGCTCATTGCAGCTGTTGGCCAGGGGGTGGGGCCGCAGGGCTGGCAGGCGGCACGGGGTTAGCAGGACATGTCTTGGGGCTGCAGGTGCACCTGACAGAGAGGGAGGAGAGCACAAGGAGTGGGTCAGGATCAGCTTTGTCACTCCACCATGAGAGACCAAAGGGATGAAGAGGAGACCAGCCCTGCAGGCTGTACAGAGAGACCCATAGGCTTCTCCTTTTCTGTTGAGGAGCCCTACCAAGAGCTACCCAGGAAGATTCCTGTCTAGCCCATAGCTCTGGAAACACCTTAGACAAGCCCCAGTCTTTATCCCATGTCACAACTTCTGCCCCTTTCCTATTCCCATGGCAAGAATCCATATGGGACAGAAAAAGCATGTATGGACTGAGAAATCCCATGGGAGGAGGAGAAGAATGAGAAAAAGCTTCAGACTCACCTTGTTCTCAAGGAGATGGAGGCGAGAGGAGTGGATGAGAGAGTGAGGAGAAGGGCCCATTTTTATACTTCTCCTGCACTGCCCCAGGCCCACACTCACTGCACAAGGACAGTAATTTTCCTGCAGAGTCACCTCAAAACAAAACATTCTACCCAATGGCACAGGTTGTGGTTTGGTTTCCATCTATGCTGCCATTTCATTTCCTTGTTTCTGACATTCCCGCTAAGTCATGGAGGCGTCTATCATGTTGTGGGATGAGAAGGCCAAGGATTTCTTGTGCGGGCAGGAGTCAACCCTCGTGTTGACTCAAGCAGAGTTCTGTACTTCGTCACTGCCTGAGGGATGTGTTGGCACTTGGGACAGCACCTTCTCTTCCCCCTTTCTTCACCCCATGATGCGCTTTGGCTGCACTCCTTGCCCCCTGACCTTGAGGACACACAAACTCCTGCCACACATTGTCAATTCTGAGAGCACCCCTGAGCTGTGGCAGTGTTGCCAGGCAAGTCAGGCTTGGGGCAATGGCCTTTGGGCTGCTTGGAGCTGTGGGTCCAAGCACAGCCCAGTGCTTGAAGATGGTTTTCCAGGCTTATGGATGGACCTGTCCTTGCTGGAGAGAAATTCAGCCCTGCCTGGGACAAAGCCTGCAGACACCACACACTTCTGGCTTGGCCTCACACCAGAATTAGAGCGTGACTCTCCATGGGTCAGGAGAGTCTCCCTTTGGAAATTTGCCTACTGAAGGTATTCCCTTGCCCTCCTGGGATGCATCCTAGCTGCCTCCATGTCTGTAGGGCAGGGAAGGGCATCAGTCTGTAGTGTAGTTTGAAAACTGATTTTGCATCCAGGGCCCTACTCTTAGTCTGTTGAAATGTTAGGCTCATCTCCGTAGAGTGGTGCTACATCTCCTAAAAAAAACTTTAAAAAAACTCCTTTCCCCAAGGCAAAGGCAAACCAAGCCTGACTAGAGAAATAAAATAAAATTTTAAAAGCTATATTGTTTTCAACATCAGAAGCTTCAATTCCTGACAGCAATCTCTGATGGTAAAGACCAAGGGCCAGAACCTCTGAGGGTGTCCATCTTTCCTGTATCCCCAGGAAGGGGGAATCCTCAGGGAAACTGCCCTGTTGAATACTGAGGCTGCTTTTGGCCAAGGCTCCCTTTACTGATTACCTGCCTGGAGAAGATCTTCTTATTTCCCCTCCATGTGCCTTGCCTGATTCAACTCCAGCTGGGCTTTGGCTTTCCTAACCCTGGTAAAGGTGGCCTCCAGAGCAAAGGGCATCAAAATAACAGAGCTGAAACATTGGCACTAGCTGGCTGCCTGGAGATGCTGCATCCCGTGAAACTGGCAGAGAGCAGAGAGAGAGAGAGAACAGCAAGTTGAAATGTCCATAAAAAGCAGAATATTTGGATGCTCTCTGATGTTGCAGTGCAGGACAGACCTGGCCCCTTCCTGCAAAGGATATTGCAAAGTGTCACTTCACTGCCCCAAGTCAGCATCCCATGCCTGCATGGGACCCTTCCAGCCCTTGGGTCATGTGCCCCCACTGACATGACTCTGCCTGGGATATCCTTTGGCTTCTCATCACAGAACATGAAAGGATCCTGTGATGCGGGGCAGGAATGTCAGAAATGAGGAATGAAATGGCAGCGTAGATGGAAACAAAAACAGACATCGCTCCATGTGATTTTCTTT
>VKON01000179.1:106073-123924 GCA_009741485.1 Malurus cyaneus samueli | reverse complement strand
AATGCTTTGCCACTGTAAGATCTCTGGCTTTAGAGGAAGCCCTACCCGTGCAAACCTTTGGGACATCTGAATCCAGCAACTTGAGTTGCTGTTATCATGATCAAGAGGACTTGCTCCCTGGGAATCTGAGCAGGGAGTGATAGAGGGAACCTTGCTAACATGGATGCAGGCATCATGCCTGTTGCACATTACAGAAGACTAAAAACTGTTGCATCTTGTATTTAGAGTTTTAAAGTGGGATCGCTTGCAAGAGGGCAGCCCATCTTGGGACATTATGTATCCACCCCTCCTTACAGAGGCACTTCCTGCCGCTTGTGGAGACACGCTTTTCTATTCAACAAGCTGGTAAGAAATACTGAGGCCTACCAGAGCATCTGCCATATTCTCAAGAGAGCTGCCAATAAAACCAAGCAAATGAGATCAAGTTTCCCCAAAACTACTGTGTCACACAAAAACTACAGACAACCATCGCCTCCTAATTTTGTGCTGTTCCACGATTCATCCTACACAGGAGTCCTCAGGGTGCACAGACACCTAGGAGCACAGGGGTCCTCACCTCCATCTTTGCTCATGAAGGCTTTGTTCCTTGCACTTCTGATGTGGTCACTGAGGTCTGCCCGAGGCAACCCAGGGTGACGAGCATTGGAAGGGGCATGTGGCCAATTTCTTTGCAATTTCAGGGTTGCTCTTAGGACAAGGGAAAACCAAAATTACATGCCAGATCTCTCAGGTATACTTATCTCTTCAGAGATGAAAAGGAAAAATGGATCTGACCTCCTTGTGAGATACTAGAAAGAGACCAGATCTCCTCCTCTGAACAATGAAGGATGTCTGGCTTCCTTTTCCAACAGAGCCAGACAGGTCTTGGGTGAATTCATGTGTGCCTGCAGCTATCACTAAGCAAATCATGAAGTTATTACAAAATAAAGGCACAAAAGGGGCTATTTGTCAGGGACTGCAGGGAACACAGGGGTATTTGCATGCAACAGGGGTCACTCAGTGACTGCCTAACTCACCTCCTTACACTTCACCAGGTGATAGGTAAACCGCCGGGCTCTGATCATATGGTGTTTAACCAATGGACACTGGATTTAACCTCTTCTGGATCCCAATACATCTGATGGAACAGGAGAACACAAGAGAAAAAGCATCTGGTTAGAAAGACAAGAACACTCTGTGCAGTGGGGAAAATCCCACACCACCACATCAGGGCTGTTGGTCTGAGAGAGTTAAACCAGCTTTACCCTTAGTTTGAAACCATTCATTAAGCGTGTACCTGCTTTGGCATAACCAAATTAATAAACTTGAGGTTCTCATAACTGGGACATTAGTTAAAACAGAGAAGAGTCAGTACCACTTGAGTCATAATAAACTCTTTAGGTTACCTTATTAGGGAGGCAACCACCCTTACTCCAGGGAAAGTCAGCAGCACTTTCCAGCTTCTCCTGGAGGAGGATTTTCAGTGGGATCATGTCCATACACACCAGTGCCTTCAGCACCTGAACCAAATCCTTTTTTTTCCATCAACAGTTTGTTTTGCTGGAGGCAGATGTGAGGGAACTGCAGTTCCATTCTGGAGGTGGCAATGTGCCTGACCATGCTGCTTTAGACTTGAATGAAGCTTTTAATCATTAATTATTTAGGAGCTGAAGGCGTTACTAAGCCAGCAAAAACACTGAAGAACAAACACGGTGAACAGTGAAGCAGTAAGAATCCATGCATCCATAATTTTCTGTCTCTAAATTATTATAAATATTAATGAATATGCATACTTTCAGTGCGAAGGGAGGCAAGCAAGAGGAGACGGAGGTCCACTACAGCTGTCGGTCTGTCTGTGGGGTCCACCAAGGAGGCTGGCGCTCCCTTCTTTTCTGCCAGCACTTTGTGCCCAGTCTTTTCAGCAATTTAGGATTTTGATTACCAGGGAGCTAAAACCAGCTCTAGGGCAAGGGGTGCTGTCTGCCTCATAGCTCTGCCCTCACACTGGCTCATCAGCCCCAGGGCTGACAGTTGTTAAATGCTGTTCACGAAGTCCCAACGAGCAGAATATATGAGTAGCCATCGGAAAGAAAAAGGACAGGGGAATCTCTCATTTCTATCCAAACTGAGCATTCTGTCACCCACATCAGCCTTTCAGGTTATTGGAACAGCCTGAAAACCCACTGGGCCCAGCATGCCCTGAAGAGCAATGTAGTGGTTTTGTCACCAAAGACGGTTGTGAAAATAAACTTTCCAACACTGTAATTTCAGTTTAGAAAGAAGCATTATTTATTTGCACCTGGGACCTGTCTCTCACAACCACACCCACCTTCTAGGAGGGTTTCTTCTTGGAATTCATCTAACATACATGGTCTGCAAGATACAACTATTTATAGGCCACAACCCTTTCTTCTCCACAGTTAAGGTACCCCTTGTGCACATTAAATCTGAATATGTAAATACAGGATTAAGCAACTGTCTGTTTAAGGGAATTCACATGACAAAACACTGGTAGATTTTTCCAATAGTCTTCTCTCTGAATTAGCTCCACAGAAACAAGACCAAGAGCATTGCCAGTGAAGGGGACAGAGGATGAGCCACTGTAAGAGGAGCAGAGCCCTCAGCCATAAGCACGTCCAGCACCAAACACCAACAAGCACAGGAGCACCTCAGGCAGCCGAGCAGCTGCAATTTATACACGGCTGAAACCACCAAAGGCACCACAAATTATTCGCTGTTCCCTAGCCACGTGCCTAGGAGAATCCTTTTAACCTGTCCCTGTCACACTGCAGGGATACGGTCTCCAAAAACAGCCTGGAGCGGCTGAGCCGGGAGACACGGGTGGGAGCCTCGCTCGAACCAAACAAAAAGTAGCTTTAATCGCGCAAATCCTGCAGGCCGGGACCCCGGTGGCGACCTTGGGCTGGAATGGCCGCCACAGGGCCACGCGGGGGCCCGCGCGGTCTCGGGCACTGCGCACTTGGCCGGAGCCAGGCCGAGAGGGGTCAGGGCCAGCCCTGAGGGGTAATAACCCGGTCGACAGGGACCACACCCAATGGCGAGGGTCCGTCCGAGCCCTCCACAGCCGACGAGCGCTGTTCCCCCTTCCTCCCTCCCCCAACCTCAAGTCTCACCCAAATCCTCCTCAGCTCCATGGCAGGGGCCGGGCGGGTCTGCTCCGGGGGCCGGGTATGGGGCTGGGTCGGCTCTGCCTCCGGGCCGGGTATGCGGCTGGGTCGGGTCTGCCTCGGGGCCAGCTATGGCGGCGGGACAGGCGTGGGGCTGTAGGGGCCCGGACGGTCCGCCTCGGGTGGCTGTGGGCGGGTCGGTGTGTGCGGTTGGCTGTTGGCGCGAGCCGGTCCGCCTCGGGGCCGGCTCGGGGCCGGTCCTGTGTTAGGTTGGCTGTGGGGAACCCACCTGGGTTGGCTTGGGGTGGCTGGGTGTGGATTTGCTGTGGGGCTGGGCTGGGTGTAGGGATTTGCTGTGGGGCTGGCTGTGGGGCCGATCCAAGTGTAAGGCTTCGGCTTGTAGGTTCGGGTCCGGCTGTGGGCTGACGTTGGCTGTGGGGCCGGGCCGGCTGTGAGGTTGACTGTGGGTCTGGCATGTGGGGCCGGGCCGGCTGTTGAGGTTGGCTGTGGGTCCGGCTGTGGGTCGTGCTGTGGGTTCCGGCTGTGGGTTGACTGTGGGTCCGGCTGTGGGTCTGCTGTGGGTCGGCTGTGGGTCTGCTGTGGGCCGGCTGTGGGTTCGGCTGTGGGGCCGGGCCGGCTGTGAGGTTGACTGTGGGTCCGGCTGTGGGTCCGGGCGATCCCGCCTTTCCCGCCTTTTTTCCGCTTTCCCGGCCTTTTCGCCCCCGCCTTTCCGCCGCCGTGGTTGCCGGGGCAACGCCGCCTGTGCAGCACCGTCTGGTGCGGCCGGGCCGGGCCTACCCCGGCCTGGGGCCCTCGAACCGCTCTGAGGTGTTGGGGGATGTCGTGCTCAGCCAAATAAGTTAATTTAGTAGACGAGCAGATTTAGGATCTTTTGTTGTTTTGATGGGTGCTGCATGCTCAGGCGTGGTTATGAATGAGAGTTCTACTGAGCTGTGGAGGATGACAAGGTCCTCCTGAGGCCTCCTTTTCTCTACGGTGAGTTCCCCCAGCTTCCTCAGCTTCTCCTCATAAGACCTGTGGTGCTTCAGTTGTTTCTTCTCCCTGTACAATACACACAGCTCCTTCTCCTCAGAGCAACCACCCTCTTTTGGAACTGACTTCAAATGAGGAGTCTCGTACAGATGTGAGCAATAAGGCAATGATGTTCAATCCTCCTGATTTCCTTTAGAGGAAGAAGATACACCAGAAGGTTTCTCACTGTTCCAGTTAAGAGTTACAGGACAAAGTTTTCCTGGCAATAATCCAGGAATTTGTCTTACTTAATTCCATCATATGAATAAAGACTTACCAGTGCTCTCCAGTAGCAGCAAGAGCAGGATCATCTTAAGGTACGAGAGATAGTGTGTTTAAAGAGTCATAAGTATGTATCAGGAGAACAATGTGGTCTTCTCTTGAGTGGAAATGCTAACAACAGACATTTTCAATCGCAGAAGCTTGCCTCTTCCCGTCCTGTCTGCAAAAATATGTAAAAAACAGTTTCCAGAAGCCTAAGATGCACTAAATCTGTCAAAGGATTGTGTCTCCCTGCAGATATGATTTTCAGTGGTTTTTCATTTGCAAAGCTGAAAAGGGCTCGTGCTCTCTTCTGCCTTTCCCTATGGGATAATGAAGGCTCTCCTGTGCACTCCTAACCCTTCCTCTGACTGTGTGTGTGTTGGAATGTCTGCAGAGGCAGGGACCCTACATGGAGGTTAACTATAATGTGTTAACACTGCACAAACATCCCCAAACACCTCCCAGACCACCCCTGGTCCACACTGCCCTTGGCATCTTGGGATCATGTCTGTAGGGGAACAGAGATGGGCGGCAGGATGCAAGAACTTTATGCGTCAAAAGAGATAAACAGTCAATCCATGAGAGTGATCCAGTGCAAACGCACCAGGGTCATCCAGAATCTCCTCACATGGCTGTGGCAGAGATCCCACCAGGTGTCCATCTGCCATCCAGAGGGAGCAGGGCCACGTTCCTCCGGCTGGCTGAGTGATCACAGCCCAGGGGAGACAAGGGAACAGGGACACAGGAGGGAAGAGGAGGGGAAGAGGGCGAGGCGGATGGGCCTGCTTTGAGAGCTCAGGTGCCTGTTTTGCCAGGGCTTGGGTGCTCAGCCCCTCGGAAGACACAAGCAGGGTGGTGCCATCTGTGTCTGGTCTTCCCCGGCATCACCAGTGGTTTAGCAGGGGAAGGACCTTGTGCAGAGGCACTGCCAGGGGAGGCCAAAGCCCCCAGAGTTGATGGGACTCTGAGAGCTGAGGATGTGCCAACAGCCAGCAGGGGGTGGAGGATCACGGGGGTCGAGGAAGTGAAGGGTCAAGCAGGCGAGGGCTCAAATGACTAATTGGAGTTTGACTGCAGGAACAGGGCATCATTGCCAGCTGTTGGGCAGCGGGTGGGGCGCAGGGTGGCAGGGCGCCGGGTGTAGCAGGAATTGTTTGGGGTGCAGGTGCACTTCAGGAGAGGGAGAAAGAGAAGGTGGTCAGGTAGTTTGTCACTCACATGAAGACCAAGGGATGAAGAGGAGACAGCCTGCAGGCTGTACAGAGAGACCATAGCTTCTCTTTTCTGTTGAGGAGCCTACCAAGAGCTACCAAGGAAGATTCTGTCTGGCCCATAGATCTGGAACACCTTAGACAAGCCCCAGTCTTATCCCATGTCACAACTTTGCCCTTTCCTATTCCCATGGCCAAGAATCCATATGGGACAGAAAAAGCATGTATGGACTGAGAAATCCATGGGAGGGGAGAAGAATGAGAAAAAGCTTCAGACTCACCTTGTTCTCAAGGAGATGGAGGCGAGAGGGTGGATGAGAGGTGAGGAGAAGGGCCATTTTTACTCTCTGCACTGCCCCAGGCCACACTCACTGCACAGGCAGTAATTTTCCTGCAGAGTCACCTCAAACAAAACATTCTACCCAATGGCACAGGTTGTGGTTTGGTTTCCATCTATGCTGCCTTTCATTTCCTTGTTTCGGACATTCCCGCTAAGTCATGAGGCGTCTATCATGTTGTGGGATGAGAAGGCCAAGGATTTCTTGTGCGGGCAGGAAGTCAACCCTCGTGTTGACTCAAGCAGAGTTCTGTACTTCGTCACTGCCTGAGGGATGTGTTGGCACTTGGGACAGCACCTTCTCTTCCCCCTTTCTTCACCCCATGATACGCTTTGGCTGCACTCCTTGTCCCCTGACCTTGAGGACACACAAACTCCTGCCACACATTGTCAATTCGAGAGCACCCCTGAGCTGTGGCAGTGTTGCCAGGCAAGTCAGGCTTGGGGCAATGGCCTTTGGGCTGCTTGGAGCTGTTGGGTCCAAGCACAGCCCAGTGCTTGAAGATGGTTTTCCAGGCTTATGGATGGACCTGTCCTTGCTGGAGAGAAATTCAGCCCTGCCTGGGACAAAGCCTGCAGACACCACACACTTCTGGCTTGGCCTCACACCAGAATTAGAGCGTGACTCTCCATGGGTCAGGAGAGTCTCCCTTTGGAAATTTGCCTACTGAAGGCATTCCCTTTTTCTCCTGGGAGTCTCCAGCTGCCTCCATGTCTGTGGCGGGAAGGGCATCAGTCTGTGTGTAGTTGAAAATGTTTTGCTCCAGGGCCTCTTAGTCTGTTGATGTTTAGGTTCTCTGTAGATGGTCTACATCTTCTAAAAAACTTTAAAAAACTCTTTCCCAAGCAAAGGAAACAAGCCTGACTAGGAATAATTTAAGAATGTGTTTAAAGCATTATGTTTCAACATGAAGCTTCATTCTGACACGCAGATCTCTGATGGTAAGCAAGGGCCAAACCTCTGAGGGTGTCCATCTTTCCTGTATCCCCAGGAAGGGGGAATCCTCAGGGAAACTGCCCTGTTGAATACTGAGGCTGCTTTTGGCAAGGCTCCCTTTACTGATTACTGCCGGAGAAGATTTCTTATTCCTCCATGTGCTTTGCCTGATTCAACTCCAGCTGGGCTTTGGCTTTCCTAACCCTGGTAAAGGTGGCCTCCAGAGCAAAGGGCATCAAAATAACAGAGCTGAAACACTGGCACTAGCTGGCTGCCTGGAGATGTGATCCGTGAAACTGGCAGAGAGAGAGAGAGAGAGAGAGAAGAGCAAGTATGTCCATAAAAAGCAGAATATTTGGATGCTTCTGATGTATGCAGTGCAGGACAGACCTGGCCCCTTCCTGCAAAGGATATTGCAAAGTGTCACTTCACTGCCCCAAGTCAGCATCCCATGCCTGCATGGACCCTTCCAGCCTTGGGTCATGTGCCCCCACTGCATGACTCTGCCTGGGATATCCTTTGGCTTCTCATCACAGAACATGAAAGGATCCTGTGATGCGGGGCAGGAATGTCAGAAATGAGGAAATGAAATGGCAGCGTAGATGGAAACATGAATCGCTACCACTATGTGGGATATTTTCCTTTGAAGATGAGTCTGTTAGAAAATTACTGCCTTGTGCAGTGACTGTGGGTGGGCATGCAAGAGCTGTATAAAAGCACTCTTCTCCCCACTCTCACATTCACTCACTCAACTCCATCTCCTTGGAGCAAGGTGAGTTTGAGGCACATTCTCCATTTTCTCCGCTGGGATTTCTCAGCACATATCTATGACTTGTAGGGTTTTGGAGATGCCTCTTGTGAGAGAGGGAAAGGAGTGAGATTGTGTGAATCTGGGTCTTGGCAGAAGTATTGCCCCACTTTGGGCTGGTTGGGATCTGGGTTTGGGTTCTTGCTGGGGTTGTTCTGAGGGGAGAGCCTGTGCCTCCACAAAGAGCCTTCAGCTCTCATTTTAGTTCATGCCTTTGCCTGTCATGTTGGGGTGACACGCTGAACCTCCCATCTTCCTGCTCTGTTCCCTGTTCTCTCTGTGCAGTGGCACCTGCAGCCCAAGACATGTCCTGTACACCCATGCATGCCCTGCCAGCCCTGCGCCCCACCCCGCTGGCCAACAGCTGCAATGAGCCCTGTGTCCGAGTGCCAGGACTCCAGTCGGCAACTCTCGGTGCTGTGACCCTGCCTGGCCCCATCCTCAGCTCCTTCCCTCAGAACACGGTGGGATCCTCCACCTCGCTGCCGTTGGCAGCATCCTCAGCTCTCAGGGAGTGCCCATCAACTCTGGGGGTTTGGCCTCTCTGGCCTGGGCAGTGGCCTCTGTGGCACAGGTCCTTCCCCTGCTAAAGCTGCTGGTGGCCCTGGAAGGGACAGGACACCAGGATGGAGCCACTGGGAACAGCATTGGCTTGTTTTCTTCGAGGGCTGAGCACCCAGCAGCCCTGCAGAATGGGCGCCTGGGTTCGGGAGCAGGCCATCCTGCTCTGCTCTTTTCTCTCTCCTTTCTCCTGTGTCCCTGTTCCCTTGTGCTCCCTGGGCTGTGATCCCACTCGCCAGTCGGGAGGAACTGCTGGCCCTGCTCCTCTCTGTGTGGCAGATGGACACCTGGTGGGATCTCTGTGATGGAGATTCTGGATGATCCTGGTGCTGTCTGCACTGGCCTCCACTCAGTGACTTGATCTCATCTTTGACTCATTAAATTTTTACTGCATCCAAACCCACGCCTCTGTGTCATCCTTTCCCTGTTGACAGTCGGTTTCCCAAGATTCTAAGAGAGACAGGTGTTGCTCAGGGGTATTTCTGTGACATATATTTAGGGGAAGGTGTTTCAGTGCCTTTTAAGACAGGAGAGTTGATTGTGCTTTATCATGGTATTGCTGCTTTCTATCCTCCATGTGTCTGTCTTATGACCCAGTGCAGAAGGTGAGGGGTTACCCAGGTTCTTGCTAATGGATCCCTTGAGGTAAATTAAAGAAAATCGCTAAATGATCAGTGTTTGTAAATACAAAGGTGTAGGGTTCATTGTAGAACAATAGGGTTGCACAGGAAAACATGTCTGTATCCATTTTGGTTATTGTTATCTACAGCAATACAACAGCATGAAAGCATTGCAATATCAAAATGCAACCACATCACCCAGGGATGTGCACAAGGTCAAAGAAAGGAACAGAGATAAAGGGCAAGATGGTAAAGATCTCTCCAACCATAGGCCCTATGATGAGATTGGTTGCTGTGCAGTCTTGGTCAAAGTGGTGGTAGACCAGACCTGTTGGATGGTGGGGAAAAATCCCTGGGAAAATCCACAGAACACAAAATCTACTTGGTTTATGTTCATTATGGTTCAGGTGGGAATGCCCAGTTTACACTCCCTGGTGAAGAGCTTCACACTGGATGGTGTCATGGTGTGGATTAGGGGACATTTCATGGGGGCCTTGACACCTTCTAAGACAACACAGCTGCCCATCACGCCTAGTTCAGTTACTTTGATATTGGTTCATTATGGCCCATCAGCAGAGATGAGCGCTGTCAGGACACAGTGTTTCCCAGTGGGGAAAGAGAAGGAGTCCCACAACCCAACCCTCGGTGCAAGGGAGGCCAACTTAGAATGACAAGAGGCACCAGCATCCACCTCCTATCCCACTCAAAGTCCACCATTCACTCTCTGTCAGATCAGAGGTGGGCCATTACACATCCAAAGATCACCTCCCCCAGTTCACCAAAGCACCCTGGTCTCCACAGATGGGGGAATGTTTTGAGTCATTACCCTGTAAGAGTTCAGTGCCTCACAATCTGGATGGATAGAAGGAAGCAAACCTCTTCACTGACCCTGTCTACCACAAGGATGATTTTATCTTTCTAAGCAAACCATTCTCCTCTCCACACCCAGTAATTCCTGTGCCTGTCAAGTGCTCTGTCCTCCTCACCATCCTGGCCACCCTGCACTGAAGTCACAGCGCTTGGTCCAGGTGGCTTTCACATTACAGCCTGTCCCCAACAAGGGATGGCACAGGCCAGTGCTGAGCAGAGCAGCATCCTCGATCCCGCCCATCTCCTGGTTCCACTCCTGCTCGCACAGCCCAGGGTGTTGGTGACAGCCCTTGGTGTCTGTGATCATCAGTGACGTGGACAATGGTATTGAGTGCAACCCCATAGGACTTTGTGATGCGGTTTATTGGCCATAGGGGTATTTGGTCAAGGTGTTGATCTTGGGGACCTTTTCCAACCTTAATGATCCTGTGACTCTCAGCAAGGACACCAAGCTGAGGGGAGCAATAGCTCTGCTTGAGAGGAGAATTTAAATCCAGAGGGATCTTGATGGACTTGAGGAATGGTTCCACATGGAACTTGGGAATTTCAACAAAGCCAAGTGAAAGGTCCCACCGCTGCTTTGGGGCAATCTCAGGAAGCAATAGGGACAGTGGGGTGGATGGATAAGAACTGCACTGCTGAGAAGGGCTGCAAAAACGGTCACATGGATGCCCCTGCTCTGAAGGACAGCTGAAGCAGGTTTTTCAGGCAGAAGAACAGGATCTGGGGGACCTTATTGGAGCCTTTGAATATGTGGTGTTGTGTCAGGAAGTTGGAGAGAGACATTATATCTAGTGGCTGGACTAGGGGCAGGAGTTTTAATCTGGAATAGGTTAGTTGGAGCGGAGATGTCTGTCCCCATGGCGGGAGGGTTGGACTAGATAACCTTTAAGAATCTCTGTCAACCAAACTCATTCTATGATTCCTTGATACCCTGGGTCTGTGAGAAGGTAGCCCAAACTCTGCTGGAGTCTGATGGGAATCCAGTACCTCCATCTGGTCAGTAACACGGTCACTGAGTGCTTGTGTCACAGCAAGGAAAAGGAAAAGAAGTGCAAACAAAGTGGATGTTTGTCAGTGGACAAAGTAAGGAAATCTATCGTGACCCAAAGAGGCAAAAAATTTCAGAACTGGATTGTCACTCAGTGCACTTTGAGCACACCCAGTGCCAGCCTGGGCTGACAACCAGTGCAAATCCAGCCCCAACAACTCCCTCCCAAAAACACCCCTGGCCAACACCTCTGCCTTGGGAGAGCATCTGCAGGGCAAAGGATGACACAAAGGCGAGAGCTGGGATGCAGCAGAATTTAATGAATCAAAAGCGGGAAAAGAAGGGGATCCACGTGGAGGCTCCAGTGCAGAGAGTAACTTTAGCAGGGGAAGGACCTGATGCCACAGAGGCCACTGCCCAGGCCAGAGAGGCCACTGCCCAGGCCAGAGAGGCCAAAGCCCCCAGAGTTGATGGGCACTCCCTGAGAGCTGAGGATGCTGCCAACAGCAGCCGAGGTGGAGGATCCCACGGCGGTGTTCTGAGGGAAGGACTGAAGGATGGGGCCAGGCAGAGTCACCAGCACGGGTGAGGGCTGGATGGCCACGGTGGAGTTCTGGCACTGCAGGACACAGGGCTCATTGCAGCTGTTGGCCAGCGGGGTGGGGCCGCAGGGCTGGCACAGGGTGTTGCAGGACATGTCTTGGGGCTGCAGATGCACCTGGCAGAGAGATCAGAGAGAAGCAGAGAACAAGGAGTGGATGAGAAAGATCCTGTCAACCCCACCATGAGGATGACCCTCTTTTGCTCAGCCCCCAAAAAGCCCTTCAAACACTGACTAAATCCACAGAGATCCCCACCTCCCCAAAAGCTCAGGAGACATCTCAGCCAAGCCCCAGTGTAGGTCTCTGCCATACCTTCTCCCTCCTTCCCTCACCCACAGGGAGCCCCAGTGCCCAGCTGAAGATAAGGCACACACTTGCTTAGAAATTTAGCAGGGGGAGGACAAGGAGAAGGAGAAATGCTCCAAACTCACCTTATTCCCAAGGAACTGGAGACAGGAAGAGTGGATGCGAGAGTAAGGAGAAGCAGCTGCTTTTATACTGCTCCTGCAGTGCCCCAGGCCCACTGTCACTGCACAGGAGCAGCAATTGTCCTACAGACTCATCTCCAAAACAAAATATCCTCCCTAACGCCACAGGGTGGGTTTTAGTTTCCATCAACACTGCCATTTCATTTCCTCATTCCTGACATCCCAACTAGGTCACGGAGATCCCTTTGATGTTCTGGGATGAGAAGCCCAGGAATTGGAGTTTTTTCTGGAACACATGAGTAATGGTTGGACGCAATGATTTTGGAGGTTTTTCCAATCCCTGTGATTCTTTGATTCAACCATTCTCTGATTCTGGGCAGGAATCAAGTCTCAAGCAGAGCCCTGTGCCATTGGGTTCCTCCTCAATATTTCAAGAGGTTGTTGGGTGCCTGGACCGTTCCTTGTTCCTCCTTCTCTCCTCATCCCACGATGCCCTTTGGCTGCACAAATGTGAAGCCTGACCTGGATGACACACAGGCACAGGCCACTTTTCCAACACACTCTGTCAGAGCTGAGAACATCCCTGACCTTGTGGGAGAGCTGCCAAGCATCCCTTTTCCCAGGTCCAGGATGGAGCTGCCCTTGCCAGAGGGGAATCAGCCCTGCCTGGGACAGAGGCCTGCAGACATCACGCCCTCCTGGCTTGGCCTCACACCAAAACACTGACACACGGCCAACCCAAAATTAAAGCGTGACTTGTCTCTGGTAGGGAGAGTCTCCCTGGAAATTTGCTTACTGAAGGCATTCCGTTGTGCTCCTGGGACACGTCCCAGCTGCCTCCATGACTGCAGGGCTGGGAAGTGCATCAGTCCTCAGTGTGGTTTCAGAGCTGTTTTGTACCCAGGACGTTTCTGAGCGCATCCCCTCCGTGAGCATCCTTAGGCACATACCACTGCAGTTTCTCCAGCGCTCCTACCTGCTGGACAAATGAAGATTTCCTTCCTATCTGATGGTGCTGGGTTGTTCTTTAGGCTGAGGAGGCATTTGGGGCATTGGAAAGGGGTGGGCTGAAGTCCCAATGCCCAGCAGAAGCCACAGAGCTTTGGAGCCCAGGATGTATCCCAAGCAGTGAGGCAGTGTTTTCTGGAACCCCTTTTTTCCTCTCCAGAACATCCAGGAGAGCTCCTCTCCACAACCAAGTGGTGGAGTCACTGTCCTTGACCAGGAAGATGAGTCCTCTCTGTCCATTCCCACCTACCATCCAAGTGTTCTCTTTTTAGCCTGTGTTTTGCCTGGACCTTTCAGGTTCCTTTCACCTTGAGGTGCCCCTGTTGTGCTGCCAGCTTTTCCAGTCTCTTTTGGTCTTCTCAGGTGCCTATGAAAGCACATCTGTCCTGCCAGATGCCTGAATGGATGGAAGTTATCACCTTTGAAGTCCAGGGCCTGTACATTGCTACTCATATGCTCCCTGTCCAGGTCTTCCTCCCTGTCCTCAGCAGCATTCCCTGACTGGCAGCACTTCCCAAAGGGAGTTCAGAGGTTCTTCCCCTGACACTCGTGTGCCCAGCACACACTCACACTCGTGACAGTCCAGTGTGTCTAAATGTTCCCATAGCTGATCCTTCTCCTCTGCTGTGGGGAAGTTTTCCCTGCTCCAGACTTTGTGAGGAATATCAGGAGTCTGATCCTGGGACAGCAAATGCTGCCAGTGAAGACCAAGGCCCAGAAGCCTTGGAAAACCTTCCCCTATCCTATAACCCCTGACCCCAGTGAAGCTGCCCCAGTCAGCCTTTGGCTGCTGCCTTGTGTGGAAGATCTTCTTGTTTCCCCCCACGTGTTTTCCTCATTCTGCTCCAGGTGGGTTGGTTCCTAACCCCAACCCTGGGATACTCAGACAGCCTGGCAAATATTCTGCATCAGCAAATCAAGCAGAAGAAAGAGGAAAGCATTTCCCTGGAGAAGCAGGGGCCAGGGGGCATTGGAGTGCAGGGAGAGTGAGGAGAGGAGCCTTTGGGTGCTGGAGCCTGGGTATCATCAGGTCTCTCATGGCAACATGATTAAAGGAGCTGCAACACAGACCAAGCGTGTCAGAAATGAGGAAATTAAATGGCAGCGTTGATGGAAATCAAACCACAATGTATGGCGTTAGGGAGGATATTTTGCTTTGGAGGTGAATGTGTTGGAAAATTACTGTCCTTGTGCAGTGACTGTGGGCTTGGGGCAGTGCAGGAGCTGTATAAAAGGGGGACCTTCTTCTCACTCTCTCATCCACTCCTCTCGCCTCCATCTCCTTAGGATCAAGGTGAGTCTGAAGCCTTTATTTTCTTCTGCCTCTGGGTTTTCTGATTCCATTCTTTGCTTTAATCCCATTTGGTTCTCTGTCTGACCTGGGAGAGGGAAGGGGCAGAATTTGTGCCAGGATGCACAGGGTTTTGGCTGTGGTATCTCCTGACCTTTAAGCTAGGTATGGAAGTCCCTGGACTTGGTTGCTCTTGGAAAGATTTTTCAGGGCTGATTGGAAAGTGAGGCTGTAGGGCCTCCATCTAAGCAGCCTCCTGCTTTCTTCTCCTTCTCTTTGCTTTTCTCCATCATGCTGTGTCCGTCTCCTCCTGTGACACAGAGCTTCCTCAACTCTTCTCCTCAATGTCCTTCCTCTCTGTCAGGTGCACCTGCAGCCCCAAGACATGTCCTGCTACACTCCATGCCTGCCCTGCCAGCCCTGCGGCCCCACCCCGCTGGCCAACAGCTGCAATGAGCCCTGTGTCCTGCAGTGCCAGAACTCCAACGTCATCATTGAACCCTCGCCCGTGCTGGTGACCCTGCCTGGCCCCATCCTCAGCTCCTTCCCTCAGAACACTGTGGTGGGATCCTCCACCTCGGCTGCTGTTGGCAGCATCCTCAGCTCTCAGGGAGTGCCCATCAACTCTGGGGGCTTTGGCCTCTCTGGCCTGGGCAGTGGCCTCTGTGGCATGAGGTCTTTCCCCTGCTAAAGCTGCTGGTGATGGCTCTGGGGAAAGGACCCAGGGACACCCAGGATGGAGCCACCCTGGGGACACAGCATTGGCTTGTTTCTTCCCGAGGGGCTGAGCACCCCCAGCAGCCCTGGCACAAGGATGGGGCCAGCCTGGGCTCTCGGGAAGCACGGCCCATCCCTGCCTCTGCCCTCTTTTCCTCTCTCCTTTCCATCCTGTGTCCCTGTTCTCTTGTGCTCCCCTGGGCAGTGATCCCCACTCAGCCAGCCTGGGGAGGACCTGCTGCCTCCAGCCCCTGTGTGGGCGCCTGCTTGGAAAACACACCCTGGAAAACAACAGACTCTTGTTTGCCCCTTGTGCTCTCTGCGTTGGCGTCTCAGCTTGGTTTGACCTGATTTTCCTTGTTTGACTCATTAAAGTTCTTTTGCATCGCAGCCCATGTATTTCTCTCGTTTATTCTCTTCCTAACTGCCCAGAAAGGAAGATGTTGCTCAGGGCTGGTTGTGGGTGGGGATTGTTGCCTGTGGTTGTGCACAGGGTGTTAACACAGGCTCAATTTGAATATTCTTAGTTGTCCAATAGGTAACTCTTTTTCTAACCTTCTCTGCCTTCCTGGGGCTAGAGAGCACAGCCAGATGCTCTTCAAGGATCACAATGAGAAAGACGATTTTTGGTCTCCCCTGAAGCATTCTTTTCCTTGAACTCTGGAAGACCTGTGTCCCCATGCCCAGCTGTGACCTGCAGCAGTTCAGCCGCTCCCCTCCCTCAGCTCCTCCTGGATAGCCCTCGGAGACCTTCAGCCCACACCCACTGCCTCTCCTCCTGCCCTGAGTCTCTCTGGACTCCCTCTCCCCAGAAACATTCCCCAGGATCCCTGGGTACAGACAGGGCATGGGCAGGGCCAGGGGAGAGATGCTCCAGATGTGGTGTGTTTAACCCAATCAGCACTAAGAACCGAGCAACTTTTCTTTAGATCTGCTTTCCCAGTGGAACTGGGGAGAACTGTGAGAGCAAGAGACAGAAGTTTTGGTTCAAAGAGATTTAAGAAATAAAGGGACAAAAGAGAAAACCCAGAAAAGGTGACATGCAAGGAAGTTGGAGACAAACATTATATCAAGGCCTGCAGTGGTTGGACAAGGAGCAAGATATTTAATGTGAAATAGGGTAGAAGGCACAAAAGAAAGAAATTTATGATGATGCGTGTGGTGAGGCACTGGAAAATGTTGCCTATAGAGTGATGTGGTGCCCCATCTTGGGAACGGTACGAGGACTTTTGAGTAACCCGGTGTAGTGACAGATATCCCTGTCCATGGAAGAGGGTTGGACTAGACAACCTTTACTGGACTCTTCCAAGTGCTGAAAAATGTGCAATATGTCAAGATTGCCTCAGTTCAGGATGACCTTTGATGTCAGGTAGTTCTGGTTCCAGTCAGGACAGAGTTAATTTTTTCATCAGCCAGGAGAGGGCATGGCCAGGACCCAGAGGTTTTTCTATAACCCCTCAGGTCATTGCTGGGAATGGGAGGGGGAACAGGTCTCTTTGGGAAGGAAGGGCTCTCTCGATGTCAGGACAGTGAGGCTGCAGTTGGGTCAGGGGCTCTGTGGTCACCTATTGGAGTGTGAGTCATTCTCTCTTTTGTACACTTCATTATTAATTTTGCAGCAGTTACTGTTCATTTTCTTATCTCATTGCTGCTTCCAGTAAATTATTCTTATCGCACCCCATGATCTTTGCTTATTGTGCCTCCAATTCTCCTCTTCATCCCTCCACAGTGGAGAAGGAGTGGAAGGAGAGCCAGCAGCACATGGTTTTATTGGGAGCATTAAACTGGAGAATACCATTGCTAAACCAGGACAAAGATCTCTGGATACTTTCCAGCCTAATCAGCAAGAAAGGAGATCTTATCAGTGAAACAGGCAGCAGCTGCCTCCCCTTGTCAAGGACATCTGGGAACAAACAATCTTAAAGGATTTGGCCCAGATGAGCAGTAGAGGACATGACCAAGACCATCAAGCTGTTTGATACCAGCTCATGTCATTGCTAAGGTGGTGGGGGTGGGACTCTCTCTTTTGCTTCCAGGAAGAAGTGTGCTCCTTCCAGCAGGAGAAAGCTTGGTGGGCAGAACAATCCTGTATAGTCCTAATTTCCGTGTAAATGATTTCTCTTATATTTTCTTATTAATATTGGTGCTGTTACTGTTAGTTTTTTAATCTCGGTGCTGTTTCCAGTAAATCACTCTTATCTCAACCTGTGATCTTTGCATTCTGTGGATTTATAATTTGGTTGGGCAGGCCCTGGCGCAGGGCGCCCAAAGAATATGTGGCTGCCCCATCCCTGGAAAGTTCAAGGCCAGGATGGATGGGGCTTGGAGAAGCCTGGAACAGCAGAAGGTGTCCCTGCCCAGGGAAGGGGGTGGAACATGGTGAGGTTTAAGTCCTTTTCAACCCAAATCATTCTGGGATTCTGTCATTCTTTTTAGACTCATCAAGACAGGGAAACTAAAAACCCAGAGGGTCACTCAGTGCACACTGAGCACACCCAGTGCCAGCCTGGGCTGACAACCAGTGCAAATCCAGACCCAAAAACCCCCTCCCAAAAACACCCCTGGCCAACATCTCTGCCTCGGGAGAGCATCGAAGAGAGGAAAAGAGGGCAGAGGCAGGGATGGGCCGTGCTTCCCGAGAGCCAGGCTGGCCCTGTATTTCTGCCAGGGCTGCTGGGGTGCTCAGCCCATCTGGAGAAACAAGCCAATGCTGTGTCCCCAGGGTGGCTCCATCCTGGGTGTCCTGGTCCCTTCCCCAGGGCCATCACCAGCAGCTTTAGCAGGGGAAGGACCTCATGCCACAGAGGCCACTGCCAGGCCAGAGAGGCCAAAGCCCCAGAGTTGATGGGCACTCCCTGAGAGCTGAGGATGCTGCCAACAGCAGCCGAGGTGGAGGATCCCACAGCGGTGTTCTGAGGGAAGGACTGAAGGATGGGGCCAGGAAGGGTCACCACCACAGCAGGCGGCTCAATGACAACATTGGAGTTCTGGCACTGCAGGACACAGGGCTCATTGCAGCTGTTGGCCAGCGGGGTGGGGCCGCAGGGCTGGCAGGGCCGGCAATTGT
>VKON01000179.1:92208-106048 GCA_009741485.1 Malurus cyaneus samueli | reverse complement strand
CCTTTTCTCTTGGAATCTTGGGAGACCGACTGACAACAGGGAAAGGATGACACAGAGGCATGGGTTTCGATGCAGTAGACATTTAATGAGTCAAAAGATGAGATCAAGGTCACTGAGTGAAGGCCTCAGTGCAGACAGCACCAGGATCATTCAAGAATCTCCATCACAGAGATCCCACCAGGTGTCCATCTGCTGGATCCAGAGAGGGAGCAGGGCCAGCAGGTCCTCCCCGGACTGGCTGAGTGGGGATCACAGCCCAGGGGAGCACAAGGAACAGGGGACACAGAGAGGGAAAAGAAAAGGAAGGAGGAAAAGAGGCAGAGGCAGGAATGGGCCGTGCTTCCCGAGAGCTCAGGCTGGCCCTGTATTTCTGCCAGGGCTGCTGGGGGTGCTCAGCCCATCTGGAGGAAACAAGCCAATGCTGTGTCCCCATGGTGGCCCCATCCTGGGTGTCCCTGGGTCCCTTCCCCAGGGCCATCACCAGCAGCTTTAGCAGGGGAAGGACCTCATTCCACAGAGGCCACTGCCCAGGCCAGAGAGGCCACTGCCCAGGCCAGAGAGGCCAAAACCCCCAGAGTGATGGGCACTCCCTGAGAGCTGAGGATGCTGCCAACAGCAGCCGAGGTGGAGGATCCCACGGCGGTGTTCTGAGGGAAGGACTGAAGGATGGGGCCAGGCAGGGTCACCAGCACAGCAGGCGGCTCAATGACGACATTGGAGTTCTGGCACTGCAGGACACAGGGCTCATTGCAGCTGTTGGCCAGCGGGGTGGGGCCGCAGGGCTGGCAGGGCCGGCATTGGGTGTTGCAGGACATGTCTTGGGGCTGCAGGTGCACCTGGCCCAGATGCAAAGAAAAACAAAGGCAGGAATATGGTTTCAAGAGCAGCCTCTCCACACCATGCAGCTGCCTTTTCAAGCCAAGATGGGAACAAGAGCTGCAGCTGTTGTACTGATGCCCACAGCCTCCTCCTTCCATTTAGCCAAGAAATTCCGTGCCAAAAGCAACCAAGCCCAGGGAAATCCCAGCCATCCCACCACTCACTTCAGTCAAGTCCCCAACTCTCCCTATGCACACTTTCTGTTCCCATCCCTCTCCCATCACAAGCAGCCCCATAGAACATAGGGGCAGGTATGTGCAGAAAACAGGAGGAGGGGGAATAGAAGGAGGGAGAGTCTTCAACCTTACCTTGTTCCCAATGAGATGGAGAGAAGAGGACTGGATGTGAGAGTGAGGAGAAGCTCCTGCTTTTATACAGCTCCTGCACCGCCCCATGCCCACAGGCACTGCACAGGGGCAGTAATTTTCCTACAGACTCATCTCCAAAGCAAAATATCCTCCCTATCGCCACAAGCTGTGCTTTCGTTTCTGTCAGCACTGCCATTTTGTTTCCTCATTTATGACATTCCTGCTCTGACTTGCAGCATCATTTTATGTGCCACAATGAGAAGATGCCCCACACAGAGCTGTGTCCGTGAGTGCAGAAGCACCGGAGGGGTCCTGAGCAGGCAGGAGATGATGGTTCAGGGCAGTGAGCGTCTGCAATTGCAGTGGGTCAGATCCAAGTCAAGGATTGCCTGAGAAAAGTCGACCCATCTGAGCAGAGGGTGGAAGGGAAGGGATGCCCAGGGCTCGTCTACCTGGCCTGGGGCTTGTCTCAGACTGTGGTGGGGGGCTCTCCCTGAATTCATTGCAGAGTTAAAGAAAGGTTTGCAGGAAACATCTCCCACCATCTGGGACACATCCCTGGGCTTCATGTGACATGTTTTCTTCTGGCATTAGCGCTTCCTCATGCTTCCTTTCCCCTGACACAACAGCCTCCTCAGCCTGGAGCAGAAACCAGCACCACTGGGGGAGCTGGAAATTCTCCCAGCTAACCAGTGAATGAGAGCTGGAAGGACCCTGCGGTGCCACGTGCCTGGGGATGCTCAGGGAGGGGACGTGCTCAGAACGGTCCTGGGTGCAAACCCAGCTCTCAAACCACATCAAGGAGGGCTGCACTTCCCTGTCCTGCAGACATGGAGGCAGCTGGGGCACAAGGGAATGCCTTCAGTAGGCAAAACTTCCAGGGACAGACCTTGCTCTCTACCCATGGCAAGCACACGCTAATTTTGGGCTGGCCATGTGTCGGCGTTTCGGTGACAGGCAAGCCCATGACCCACACACAGCTGAATTCCCCTCCAGCAAGGGCACCTTCATCCAGGCCTCAGGGAAACCATCTTCAGTCACTGGGCTGCTCCTTGCACCCACCTCCAGGCAGCTCAAACAGACATTGCCCTCAGCATGAACTTGTCACCATCGCTCCCACAGCTGAGGGGGCTTTCAGGACAATCAGCTTCTCGTGGAAAAGCATCCTGGGCCAGCATGGGGCCAAAGTGTAGAGCCAAAGAGTATGGTCAGCAGAGGAAAATGGGAAGAACGAGGTATTACTGAACCTCCACACACCCCTACGACAGGGAAGAGGGAACCGACTCCATTAGGCATCTCAAGGGGTTCAGGAGAGCAAAGTTATCCTCCCTCACAGCTGATGGCACACACTGGGAACCCCTTAAAGGCACCATGACAGGGGACAACCTTGCCAAACAAGCTGCCACAGGCAGGAGAGAACTGGCTTGGTGGGAGGTCATGTCCAGCTGCCAGCAAAGAGGGTAAAAAAACCCCACACATTATTTTAAGATCAGTGTCGACTGTCTGCACAGACCACTCCAGCACATGCAGCTCATCATCTGCATCTACTGATGTGTCACTGACCAGAAAATCCTTGGGTCTTTCATCTCAATACTTGAAAGGATCCTTGGAGGCCTCTTGGTCACATCAGAAACGGGAAATGAAAGGCAGCTTGATGGAAACAAAACCTATGGCATTAGGGCGGATATTTTCTTTGGAGATGAGTCTGTAGGAAAATTACTGCCCCTGTGCAGTGCCTGTGGGCATGGGGCGGTGCAGGAGCTGTATAAAAGCAGGAGCTTCTCCTCACTGTCACATCCAGTCCTCTTGTCTCCATCTCATTGGGAACAAGGTAAGGTTGAAGACTTCTCTCCTCTCCCTCCTTCTATTCCCCATCCTCATGTTTTCTGCACATACCTGCCCCTCTGTTCTATGGGGCTGCTTGTGATGGAGAGGATGGGAACAGAAAGTGTGCATAGGGAGAGTTTGGGACTTGACTGAAGTGAGTGGTGGGATGGCTGGGATTTCCCTGGGCTTGGTTGCTCTTGGCAGGGAATTTCTTGGCTAAATGGAAGGAGGAGCTGTGGGCATCAGTACAACAGCTGCAGCTCTTGTTCCCATCTTGGCTTGACAAGGCAGCTGCATGGTGTGGGGAGGCTGCTCTTCAAACCCCGTTCATGCCTTGGTTTTTCTTTGCCTCTGTGCCAGGTGCACCTGCAGCCCCAAGACATGTCCTGAACACCCAATGCCGGCCCTGCCAGCCCTGCGGCCCCACCCCGCTGGCCAACAGCTGCAATGAGCCCTGTGTCCGCCAGTGCCAGAACTCCAATGTCGTCATTGAGCCCCTGCTGTGGTGGTGACCCTGCCTGGCCCCATCCTTCAGTCCTTCCCTCAGAACACCGCCGTGGGATCCTCCACCTCCGGCTGCTTGGCAGCATCCTCAGCTCTCAGGGAGTGCCCATCAGCTCTGGGGGCTTTGGCCTCTCTGGCCTGGGCAGTGGCCTCTCTGGCCTGGGCAGTGGCCTCTGTGGCATCAGGTCCTTCCCCTGCTAAAGCTGTTGCCCTGCGGAAGTCTCTACCTGGATCCCCATCTTTTCCCTCTTTTGATTCATTAAATTCTGCTGCATCCCAACCCTTGCCTTTGTGCCATCCTTTGCCCTGCAGATGCTCTCCCAAGGCGGAGATGTTGGCCAGGGGTGTTTTTGGGAGGGGGTTGTTGGGTCTGGATTTGCACTGGTTGTCAGCCCAGGCTGGCACTGGGTGTGCTCAGTGTGCACTGAGTGACAATCCAGTTCTGAACTTTTCTGCCTCTTTGGGTCAGAAGGGAATTTTCCTAAGCAGTTTCAAAGACTGACCTGTACTTTCTTCACGCACCTTTTCATTGCTCCTCGCTCAGCTCACCACTCTGCCAGACTGTCTTGGTTTCAAAGACAGGTGTTTGCTAATCAAGGCTGGGACCCCCCTTGGAGTGGTGGATATGACCACCACTTCCCTCTGAATTATTAGAGCCTTGAAAATCATGGGCTTTCAGGCAAGAATATGGGTAAAGGTTTTTACTAATATGTATAACAAGGTGAAACAAGTAACAATGACAATAGCAAGAACCAGCCCAGTCCCAAACCCAGTGACAGCCTTACAGAGACACTCCCTCCCCTTTGTTGTAGTTACAGTCCCAGTCGGCAGGGCCGCTGTTGGCTCCCGGCATGGCAGGGCAGGTCTGATGATTCCCCGGTGGCTGCAAGGGATGCTGTGGTGCGAGTCCCGGCTAGTTCAGATTTCTCGCGTTGGCAATAATTGACACAAAATTGCAGAGCTGGATGGAGAAAAGTTCCTCTGCAAACTCACAGCAGAAACACCGATCTCCGTGCTCCTCCAGACAACAAGAAACCCCAGGGTGGCAAAGAGACGAGCAGAATCCTGCGGATGCGAGACAGGATGGAGCAGGATTCAACCCCTGAAGCTGGAATCTGAGGGGGTCTCCAGCAAGGCACAGGGGAGAAGATCACAGTGCAGCAAACAGGAACCAAAGAGCAGAGATGCTGGGCTCTGCACAAAACAGCAGCCAAGCCCTCCCCCTCAGCTAGCAGGTCAACCTCCTTCTCTGAGCCAAGCAGTGGAGGAAGTGAAGTTACCAACCACCACACACACAAACACACACACACACACACACATACACACACACACATACACACACAGACACACGAAGCTGCTCCCAGTACTTTGCAAAATCATTTGGGTCGGGCATAGGTCTTATTGTCTTTACTAATCGCCCAGCCATCAAAAGGATGAGCTGCAATCAGTGTATCCCAGCAACAAAATGGAAAGAAAAGTTCCCCAAGAAAAGAAACAAAAGGAAAACCTTAACCTACAACACAGACGCACTCAACCGTGAATGTGTTGCTGCAAAGATAGAGCTTCCAGCCTCCTCAGGTGCCAGCAACCCTCCTAACAGTATTCTGCTGCTACCTCAGTTACTCAAAGTTCAATTAAAATTTATCCTGAACACTTCCATGATGGGACACTCCATTTTCCAGCATCTCAACCACATCATTAATTTATTTTTCATCACCCATCTATATCTACCCTATTTCCATTTAAAACTCTTGGTCTTTCTCTTATCACTGCAGGCCTTGAGAAAACCTCTCTCTCCAACTGCCTTATACATCCCCTCTATGTACAGAAATGCTCAGTTTGAAATGCCCTGAGCCTGCTCTTCTCCTGCCTGAAAACCTTAAGTCCCTCATCCTTTCTCCATGGCAGGGGTGGTGCATCCACGTGTTCAGTTTTGCAGCCCTCGTCTGAGCTGCTCTAACAGGTCCACGTCTATTTGAGCTGGGAACAGCAGGCTGGACACAGCAGTCCAGGTGGGCTCTAACTAGAGCTGACTGAAAACAGACAATCCCCTCCCCTGAGCAGCTGGCCATGTTTCTGTTCATGCTGCCCTGGACATGATTGAATTTCCAAACATCAAGAGCACATTGCTGGCTTGTGTCCAAATTTTTACCACATTATTTCTGATTCCACCTGTGCAGGGCTGGTTTGAACCATTTATCTTCCAGCTTGGCCATGTTGATGTTCCCAAGTTTCCTTTGGGGAGAATATTTCTCAAAGCTGCCAAGATCCGTCTGAATTGAAACACTTTCCTCAAACCTCAGCTTGCTGCCATTCAAAAACTCGTTGAGCATCCACCCAGCCACACTATCTGTGTTATTGATGGACATATCACAAATATTGGTGCCTGTGTAGGTCCCTGATGGACACCAGTCATCAGTGGTTTTCACTTGGACATGGAGCCCTTGACTATAAATCCTTGGATGCTCCCAAATTGGTCCTGGGACACTGTCACTCGCAGGTGAGGGTGGAGTCCACCTGAGCTCCTGACCATCAGCTCCAGCTTTGCCCACACCTCCCTCTTGGCCTCGGTGCTCACTCTGCAGAAGGGACATGTGGCCACTGCTGATGTGGTTGAGAAGTCTGGGTTCTGGGGGGCCCTGGGAGTCAGTGAAGAGGATGGTACATTCTACCAGTCCCACATATATCAAGAACAATAGGAAGAAGGAACAGAGTAGTAAAGGACATTTAAAGCTGTGTCTTAAAGGCGCTGAAACACCTTCCCCTAAATATATGTCACAGAAACACCCAGAGCAAAACCTCTCTCTCTTGGAATCTTGGGAGACCAACTGACAACAGGGAAAGGATGACACAGAGGCATGGGTTGGATGCAGTAGAAATTTAATGAGTCAAAAGATGAGATCAAGGTCACTGAGTGGAGGCCTCAGTGCAGACAGCACCAGGATCATCCAAGAATCTCTATCACAGAGATCCCACCAGGTGTCCATCTGCCGGATCCAGAGAGGGAGCAGGGCCAGCAGGTCCTCCCCGGACTGGCTGAGTGGGGATCACAGCCCAGGGGAGCACAAGGGAACAGGGACACAGGAGGGAAAGGAGAGAGGAAAAGAGGGCAGAGGCAGGGATGGGCCGTGCTTCCCGAGAGCCAGGCTGGCCCTGTATTTCTGCCAGGGCTGCTGGGGTGCTCAGCCCATCTGGAAGAAACAAGCCAATGCTGTGTCCCCAGGGTGGCTCCATCCTGGGTGTCCTTGGGTCCCTTCCCCAGGGCCATCACCAGCAGCTTTAGCAGGGGAAGGACCTCATGCCACAGAGGCCACTGCCCAGGCCAGAGAGGCCAAAGCCCCCAGAGTTGATGGGCACTCCCTGAGAGCTGAGGATGCTGCCAACAGCAGCCGAGGTGGAGGATCCCACAGCGGTGTTCTGAGGGAAGGACTGAAGGATGGGGCCAGGAAGGGTCACCACACAGCAGGCGGCTCAATGACGACATTGGAGTTCTGGCACTGCAGGACACAAGGCTCATTGCAGCTGTTGGCCAGCGGGGTGGGGCCGCAGGGCTGGCAGGGCCGGCATTGGGTGTTGCAGGACATGTCTTGGGGCTGCAGGTGCACCTGACACAGAGGCAAAGAAAAACCAAGGCATGAAAGGGGTTTCAAGAACAGCCTCCCCACACCATGCAGCTGCCTTTTCAAGCCAAGATGGGAACAAGAGCTGCAGCTGTTGTACTGATGCCCACAGCCTCCTCCTTCCATTTAGCCAAGAAATTCCCTTCCAACAGCAACGACCCAGGGAAATCCCAGCCATCCCACCACTCACTTCAGTCAAGTCCCAAACTCTCCCTATGCACACTTTCTGTTCCCATCCCTCTCCCATCACAAGCAGCCCCATAGAACAGAGGGGCAGGTACGTGGAGGAAACAGGAGGAAGAATAAATAGAAGAAGGGAGAGGAGAAAAGTCTTCAGCCTTACCTTGTTCCCAATGAGATGGAGACAAGAGGACTGGATGTGAGAGTGAGGAGAAGCTCCTGCTTTTATACAGCTCCTGCACCGCCCCATGCCCACAGGCACTGCACAGGGGCAGTAATTTTCCTACAGACTCATCTCCAAAGCAAAATATCCTCCCTATCGCCACAAGCTGTGCTTTTGTTTCTGTCAGCACTGCCATTTCATTTCCTCGTTTCTGCCATTCCTGCTCTGACTTGCAGCATCCTTTCATGTGCCACAATGAGAAGATGCCCCACACAGAGCTGTGTCCTTGAGTGCAGAAGCACCAGAGGGGTCCTGAGACGGCAGGAGATGATGGTTCAGGGCAGTGAGCGTCTGCAATTGCGTGGGTGAGCTCCAAGTCAAGGATTGCCTGAGAAAAGTCAACCCATCTGAGCAGAGGGTGGAAGGGAAGGGATGCCCAGGGCTCGTCTACCTGGCCTGGGGCTTGTCTCAGATTTTGGTGGGGGCCTCTCCCTGAATTCGTTGCAGAGTTAAGGAAAGATTTGCAGGAAACATCTCCCACCATCTGGGACACATCCCTGGGCTTCATGTGACACGTTTTCTTCTGGCATTAGCGCTTCCTCATGCTTCCTTTCCCCTGACACAACAGCCTCCTTAGCCTGGAGCAGAAACCAGCACCACTGGGGGAGTTTGGAAATTCTCCCAGCTAACCAGTGAATGAGAGCTGGAAGGACCCTGCGGTGCCACGTGCCTGGGGATGCTCAGGGAGGGCACGTGCTCAGAAGGGCACTGGGTGCAAACCCAGCTCTCAAACCACATCAATGAGGGCTGCACTTCCCTGCCCTGCAGACATGGAGGCAGCTGGGGCACAAGGGAATGCCTTCAGTAGGCAAAACTTCCAGGGACAGACCTTGCTCTCTACCCATGGAAAGTCACGCTCTAATTTTGGGCTGGCCATGTGTCGGCGTTTCGGTGACGTGCAGGCCCTTGACCCACACACAGCTGAATTTCCCTCCAGCAAGGGCAGCTCCATCCAGGCCTCAGGAAAACCATCTTCAGTCACTGGGCTGCTCCTTGCACCCACCTCCAGGCAGCTCCAACAGACACTGCCCTAAGCATGAACTTGTCACCATTGCTCCCACAGCTCAGGGGGCTTTCAGGACAATCAGCTTCTTGTGGAAAAGCATCCTGGGCCAGCATAGGGCCAAAGTGTAGAGCCAAAGAGTATGGTCAGCAGAGGAAAATGGGAAGAACGAGGTATTTACTGAACTCCACACACACGTGCGACAGGGAGGAGGGACCCGACTCCATTAGGCATCTCAAGGGGTTCAGGAGAGCAAAGTTATCCTCCCGCACAGCTGATGGCACACACTGGGAACCCCTCAAGGCACCCATGACGGGGGACAACCTTGCCAAACAAGCTGCCACAGGCAGGAGAGAACTGGCTTGGTGGGAGGGGATGTCCAGCTGCCTGCAAAGAGGGTAAAAGAAAACCCCCACACCTTATTTTAAAATCAGTGTCGACTGTCTGCACAGACCAATCCAGCACATGCAGCTCATCATCTGCATGTACTGATGTGTCACTGACCAGAAAATCTTTGGGTCTTTCATCTCAATACTTGAAAGGATCCTTGGAGGCCTCTTGGTCACATCAGAAATGAGGAAATGAAATGGCAGTGTTGATGGAAACCAAACCTATGGCATTAGGGCGGATATTTTGTTTTGGAGATGAGTCTGTAGGAAAATTACTGCCCCTGTGCAGTGCCTGTGGGCATGGGGCAGTGCAGGAGCTGTATAAAAGCAGGAGCTTCTCCTCACTCTCACATCCAGTCCTCCTGTCTCCAGCTCTTTGGGAACAAGGTAAGGTTGAAGACTCTCCCTCCTTCTATTCCCCATCCTCCTGTTTTCTGCACATACCTGCCCCTCTGTTCTATGGGGCTGCTTGTGATGAGAGAGGAATGGGAACAGAAAGTGTGCATAGGGAGAGTTTGGGACTTGACTGAAGTGAGTGGTGGGATGGCTGGGATTTCCCTGGGCTTGGTTGCTCTTGGCAGGGAATTTCTTGGCTAAATGGAAGGAGGAGGCGCTGTGGCATCAGAGAAAGCTGCAGCTCTTGTTTCCCATCTTGGCTTGACAAGGCAGCTGCATGGTGTGGGAGCTGCTTTTCAAACCCCGTTCATGCCTTAGTTTTTCTTTGCCTCTGTGCCAGGTGCACCTGCAGCCCCAAGACATGTCCTGCAACACCCAATGCCGGCCCTGCCAGCCCTGCGGCCCCACCCCGCTGGCCAACAGCTGCAATGAGCCCTGTGTCCTGCAGTGCCAGAACTCCACCGTGGCCATCCAGCCCTCGCCTGTGGTGGTGACCCTGCCTGGCCCCATCCTTCAGTCCTTCCCTCAGAACACCGCCGTGGGATCCTCCACCTCGGCTGCTGTTGGCAGCATCCTCAGCTCTCAGGGAGTGCCCATCAACTCTGGGGGCTTTGGCCTCTCTGGCCTGGGCAGTGGCCTCTGTGGCATCAGGTCCTTCCCCTGCTAAAGCTGTTGCCCCTGGGAAGTCTCTATCTGGATCCCCATCTTTTCCCTCTTTTGATTCATTAAATTCTGCTGCATCCCAACCCTTGCCTTTGTGTCATCCTTTGCCCTGCTCTTTCCCTCCTGTGTCCCTGTTCCCTTGTGCTCCCCTGGGCTGTGATCCCCACTCAGCCAGTCCGGGGAGGACCTGCTGGCCCTGCTCCCTCTCTGGATCCGGCAGATGGACACCTGGTGGGATCTCTGTGATAGAGATTCTTGGATGATCCTGGTGCTGTCTGCACTGAGGCCTTCACTCAGTGACCTTGATCTCATCTTTTGACTCATTAAATTTCTACTGCATCCAAACCCATGCCTCTGTGTCATCCTTTCCCTGTTGTCAGTCTGTCTCCCAAGATTCCAAGAGAGAGAGGTTTTGCTCTGGGTGTTTCTGTGACATATATTTAGGGGAAGGTGTTTCAGCGCCTTTAAGACACAGCTTTAAATGTCCTTTACTACTCTGTTCCTTCTTCCTATCGTTCTTGATATATGTGAGACTGGTAGAATGAACCATCCTCTTCACTGACTCCCAGGGCCCCCCAGAACTCAGACTTCTCAACCAACATCAGCAGTGGCCACATGTCCCTTCTGCAGAGTGAGCACCGAGGCCAAGAGGGAGGTGTGGGCAAAGCTGGAGCTGATGGTCAGGAGCTCAGGTGGACTCCACCCTCACCTGCGAGTGACAGTGTCCCAGGACCAATTTGGGAGCATCCAAGGATTTATAGTCAAGGGCTCCATGTCCAAGTGAAAACCACTGATGACTGGTGTCCATCAGGGACCTACACAGGCACCAATATTTGTGATATGTCCATCAATAACACAGATAGTGTGGCTGGGTGGATGCTCAACGAGTTTTTGAATGGCAGCAAGCTGAGGTTTGAGGAAAGTGTTTCAATTCAGACGGATCTTGGCAGCTTTGAGAAATATTCTCCCCAAAGGAAACTTGGGAACATCAACATGGCCAAGCTGGAAGATAAATGGTTCAAACCAGCCCTGCACAGGTGGAATCAGAAATAATGTGGTAAAAATTTGGACACAAGCCAGCAATGTGCTCTTGATGTTTGGAAATTCAATCATGTCCAGGGCAGCATGAACAGAAACATGGCCAGCTGCTCAGGGGAGGGGATTGTCTGTTTTCAGTCAGCTCTAGTTAGAGCCCACCTGGAGTGCTGTGTCCAGTCTGCCGTTCCCAGCTCAAATAGACGTGGACCTGTTAGAGCAGCTCCAGACGAGGGCTGCAAAACTGAACACGTGGATGCACCACCCCTGCCATGGAGAAAGGATGAGGGACTTAAGGTTTTCAGGCAGGAGAAGAGCAGGCTCAGGGCATTTCAAACTGAGCATTTCTGTACATAGAGGGGATGTATAAGGCAGTTGGAGAGAGAGGTTTTCTCAAGGCCTGCAGTGATAAGAGAAAGACCAAGAGTTTTAAATGGAAATAGGGTAGATATAGATGGGTGATGAAAAATAAATTAATGATGTGGTTGAGATGCTGGAAAATGGAGTGTCCCATCATGGGAAGTGTTCAGGATAAATTTTAATTGAACTTTGAGTAACTGAGGTCGCAGCAGAATACTGTTAGGAGGGGGTTGCTTGGCACCTGATGGAAGGCTGGAAGCTCTATCTTTGCAGCAACACATTCACGGTTGAGTGCGTCTGTGTTGTGGGTTAAGGTTTTCCTTTTGTTTCTTTTCTTGGGGAATTATTATTTCCCATTTTGTTGCTGGGATACACTGATTGCCAGCTCATCCTTTTGATGGCTGGGCGATTAGTAAAGACAGTAAGACCTATGCCTGACCCAAATGATTTTGCAAAGTACTGGGAGCTAAAGAATGAGGAGATGATAAACTGAGGTAGCAGCAGAATATGTTAGGAGGGGATGCTTGGCACCTGATGGAAGGCTGGAAGCTCTATCTTTGCAGCAACACATTCACGGTTGAGTGCGTCTGTGTTGTAGGTTAAGGTTTTCCTTTTGTTCTTTTCTTGGGGAACTTTCTTCCCATTTTGTGCTGGTAACACTGATTGCCAGCTCATCCTTTTGATGGCTGGGCGATTAGTAAAGACAATAAGACCTATGCCGACCCAAATGATTTGCAAAGTACTGGAGCAGTTTCGTGTGTCTGTGTGTGTATGTGTGTGTGTGTTGTGTTTGTGTGTGTGTGTGTGTGTGGTTGAACTTCACTTCCTCTCACTGCTTGGCTCAGAGAAGGAGGTTGACCTGCTAGCTGAGGGGAGGGCTGGTGCTGTTTTTGCAGAGCCAGCATCTCTGCTCTTGGTTCCTGTTTTGCTGCACTGGATCTCCTCCCTGCCTTGCTGGGACCTCAGATTCCAGCTTCAGGGTTGAATCTGCTCCATCCTGTCTCGCATCGCAGGATTCTGCTCGTCTCTTCACCCTGGGGTTTCTTGTTGTCTGGAGGACGGAGATCGGTGTTTTGCTGTGAGTTTTGCAGAGGAATTTTTCTCCATCCAGCTCTGCAATTTTGTGTCAATTATTGCCAACGCAGAAATCTGAACTAGCCGGGACTCGCACCACAGCACCCCTTGCAGCCACCGGGGAATCATCAGACCTGCCCTGCCATGCCGGGAGCCAACAGCGGCCCTGACTGGGACTGTAACTACAACAAAGGGGAGGGAGAGTCTCTGTAAGGCTGTCACTGGGTTTGGACTGGGCTGGTTCTTGCATTGATTGTTATTGTTTCACCTTGTTATACATATAGTAAAAACTTTCCCATATTCTTGCCTGAAAGCCTGATTTTAAGGCTCTAATAATTCAGAGGGAAGTGGTGGTCATATCACCACTCCAAGGGGGGTCCCAGCTTGATTAGCAAACACGTCTTTGAAACCAAGACATTCTGGCAAGTGGTGAGCTGAGCGAGGAGCAATGAAAAGGTGCGTGAAGAAGTAACAGTCAGTCTTTGAAACTGCTTAGGAAATATCCTTCTGACCCAAAGGCAGAAAATTCAGACTGGATTGTCACTCAGTGCACACTGAGCACACCCAGTGCCAGCCTGGGTGACAACCAGTGCAAATCCAGACACAACCCCCTCAAAAACACCCCTGGCCAACATCTCCGCTTGGGAGAGCATCTGCAGGGCAAAGGATGGCACAAAGGGGAGGCTGGGATGCAGCAGAATTAATGAATAAAAGAGGGAAAAGATGGGGATCCAGGTAAGACTTCCGCAGGGCAACAGCTTTAGCAGGGAGGAGATGCACAGAGGCCACTGCCCAGGCCAGAGAGGCAGCCAGGCCAGAGAGGCCAAAGCCCCGAGCATGGGCACTCTGAGCTGAGGATGCTGCAAACAGCCGAGGTGGAGGATCCCACGGCGGTTGTCTGAGGGAAGGACTGAAGGATGGGGCCAGGCAGGGTCACCACACGCAGGGCTCAAGACGACATTGGAGTTCTGGCACTGGCGGACACAGGGCTCATTGCAGCTGTTGGCCAGCGGGGTGGGGCAGGGCTGCAGGGCGGCATTGGGTGTTACAGACATTGGGGCTGCAGGTGCACCTGGCACAGAGGCAAAGAAAAACAAGGCATGAACGGGGTTTGAAGAGCAGCTCCCCACACCATGCAGCTGCCTTGTCAAGCCAAGATGGGAACAAGAGCTGCAGCTGTTGTACTGATGCCCACAGCTCCTCCTTCCATTTAGCCAAGAAATTCCCTGCCAAGAGCAACCAAGCCCAGGGAAATCCCAGCCATCCCACCACTCACTTCAGTCAAGTCCCAAACTCTCCCTATGCACACTTTCTGTTCCCATCCCTCTCTCATCACAAGCAGCCCCATAGAACAAGGGGCAGGTATGTGCAGAAAACAT
>VKON01000179.1:49712-92183 GCA_009741485.1 Malurus cyaneus samueli | reverse complement strand
TGGAGAGCTTCGTGTGTCTGTGTGTGTATGTGTGTGTGTGTATGGTGTGTGTGTGTGTGTGTGTTTGTGTGTGTGTGGTGGTTGGTAACTTCACTTCCTCCACTGCTTGGCTCAGAGAAGGAGGTTGACCTGCTAGCTGGGGGGAGAGGGCTTGGCTGCTGTTTTGTGCAGAGCCCAGCATCTCTGCTCTTTGGTTCCTGTTTGCTGCACTGTGATCTTCTCCCCTGTGCCTTGCTGGGACCCCCTCAGATTCCAGCTTCAGGGGTTGAATCTGCTCCATCCTGTCTCGCATCCGCAGGATTCTGCTCGTCTCTTTGCCACCCTGGGGTTTCTTGTTGTCTGGAGGAGCACGGAGATCGGTGTTTCTGCTGTGAGTTTTGCAGAGGAACTTTTTCTCCATCCAGCTCTGCAATTTTGTGTCAATTATTGCCAACGCGAGAAATCTGAACTAGCCGGGACTCGCACCACAGCATCCCTTGCAGCCACCGGGGAATCATCAGACCTGCCCTGCCATGCCGGGAGCCAACAGCGGCCCTGCCGACTGGGACTGTAACTACAACAAAGGGGAGGGAGAGTCTCTGTAAGGCTGTCACTGGGTTTGGGACTGGGCTGGTTTTGCTATTGTCATTGTTACTTGTTTCACCTTGTTATACATATTAGTAAAAACCTTTCCCCATATTCTTGCCTGAAAGCCCATGATTTTCAAGGCTCTAATAATTCAGAGGGAAGTGGTGGTCATATCACCACTCCAAGGGGGGTCCCAGCCTTGATTAGCAAACACCTGTCTTTGAAACCAAGACAGTCTGGCAGAGTGGTGAGCTGAGCGAGGAGCAATGAAAAGGTGCGTGAAGAAAGTACAGGTCAGTCTTTGAAACTGCTTAGGAAAATTCCCTTCTGACCCAAAGAGGCAGAAAAGTTCAGAACTGGATTGTCACTCAGTGCACACTGAGCACACCCAGTGCCAGCCTGGGCTGACAACCAGTGCAAATCCAGACCCAACAACCCCTCCCAAAAACACCCCTGGCCAACATCTCCGCCTTGGGAGAGCATCTGCAGGGCAAAGGATGGCACAAAGGGGAGGGCTGGGATGCAGCAGAATTTAATGAATCAAAAGAGGGAAAAGATGGGGATCCAGGTAGAGATTCCGCAGGGCAACAGCTTTAGCAGGGGAAGGACCTGATGCCACAGAGGCCACTGCCCAGGCCAGAGAGGCCACTGCCCAGGCCAGAGAGGCCAAAGCCCCCAGAGCTGATGGGCACTCCCTGAGAGCTGAGGATGCTGCCAACAGCAGCCGAGGTGGAGGATCCCACGGCGGTGTTCTGAGGGAAGGACTGAAGGATGGGGCCAGGCAGGGTCACCACCACAGCAGGCGGCTCAATGACGACATTGGAGTTCTGGCACTGGCGGACACAGGGCTCATTGCAGCTGTTGGCCAGCGGGGTGGGGCCGCAGGGCTGGCAGGGCCGGCATTGGGTGTTACAGGACATGTCTTGGGGCTGCAGGTGCACCTGGCACAGAGGCAAAGAAAAACCAAGGCATGAACGGGGTTTGAAGAGCAGCCTCCCCACACCATGCAGCTGCCTTGTCAAGCCAAGATGGGAACAAGAGCTGCAGCTGTTGTACTGATGCCCACAGCCTCCTCCTTCCATTTAGCCAAGAAATTCCCTGCCAAGAGCAACCAAGCCCAGGGAAATCCCAGCCATCCCACCACTCACTTCAGTCAAGTCCCAAACTCTCCCTATGCACACTTTCTGTTCCCATCCTCTCTCATCACAAGCAGCCCCATAGAACAGAGGGGCAGGTATGTGCAGAAAACAGGAGGATGGGGAATAGAAGGAGGGAGAGAGAAAGTCTTCACCTTACCTTGTTCCCAATGAGATGGAGACAAGAGGACTGGATGTGACAGTGAGGAGAAGCTCCTGCTTTTATACAGCTCCTGCACCGCCCCATGCCCACAGGCACTGCACAGGGGCAGTAATTTTCCTACAGACTCATCTCCAAAGTAAAATATCCGCCCTAATGCCATAGGTTTTGTTTCCATCAATGCTGCCGTTTCATTTCCACGTTTCTGATGTGACCAAGAGGCCTCCAAGGATCCTTTCAAGTATTGAGATGAAAGACCCAAGGATTTTCTGGTCAGTGACACATCAGTAGATGCAGATGATGAGCTGCATGTGCTGGAGTGGTCTGTGCAGACAGTCGACACTGATCTTAAAATAAGTGTGGGGTTTTTTTACCCTCTTTGCTGGCAGCTGGACATCCTCCCACCAAGCCAGTTCTCTCCTGCCTGTGGCAGCTTGTTTGGCAAGGTTGTCCCCTGTCATGGTGCCTTAGGGGTTCCCAGTGTGTGCCATCAGCTGTGAGGGAGGATAACTTTGCTCTCCTGAACCCCTTGAGATGCCTAATGGAGTCGGTTCCCTCCTCCCTGTCGTAGGGGTGTGTGGAGGTTCAGTAAGTACCTCGTTCTTCCCATTTTCCTCTGCTGACCATACTCTTTGGCTCTACACTTTGGCCCCATGCTGGCCCAGGATGCTTTTCCACGAGAAGCTGATTGTCCTGAAAGCCCCCTCAGCTGTGGGAGCGATGGTGACAAGTTCATGCTGAGGGCAATGTCTGTTTGAGCTGCCTGGAGGTGGGTGCAAGGAGCAGCCCAGTGACTGAAGATGGTTTCCCTGAGGCCTGGATGAAGGTGCCCTTGCTGGAGGGGAATTCAGCTGTGTGTGGGTCATGGGCTTGCACTGTCACCGAAACGCCGACACATGGCCAGCCCAAAATTAGCGTGTGCTTCCATGGGTAGAGAGCAAGGTCTGTCCCTGGAAGTTTTGCCTACTGAAGGCATTCCCTTGTGCCCCAGCTGCCTCCATGTCTGCAGGCAGGGAAGTGCAGCCCTCCTTGATGTGGTTTGAGAGCTGGGTTTGCACCCAGGACCTTCTGAGCACGTCCCCTCCCTGAGCATCCCCAGGCACGTGGCACCGCAGGGTCCTTCCAGCTCTCATTCACTGGTTAGCTGGGAGAATTTCCAGCTCCCCCAGTGGTGCTGGTTTCTGCTCCAGGCTGAGGAGGCTGTTGTGTCAGGGGAAAGGAAGCATGAGGAAGCGCTAATGCCAGAAGAAAACATGTCACATGAAGCCCAGGGATGTGTCCCAGATGGTGGGAGATGTTTCCTGCAAACCTTTCTTTAACTCTGCAATGAATTCAGGGAGAGCCCCCCACCACAGTCTGAGACAAGCCCCAGGCCAGGTAGACGAGCCCTGGGCATCCCTTCCCTTCCACCCTCTGCTCAGATGGGTGACTTTTCTCAGGCAATCCTTGACTTGGATCTGACCCACTGCAATTGCAGACGCTCACTGCCCTGAACCATCATCTCCTGCCTGCTCAGGACCCCTCGGTGCTTCTGCACTCACGGACACAGCTCTGTGTGGGGCATCTTCTCATTGTGGCACATAAAATGATGCTGCAAGTCAGAGCAGGAATGTCATAAAGAGGAAACATGAAATGGCAGTGCTGACAGAAACAAAGCACAGCTTGTGGCGATAGGGAGGATATTTTGCTTTGGGAGATGAGTCTGTAGGAAAATTACTGCCCCTGTGCAGTGCCTGTGGGCATGGGCGGTGCAGGAGCTGTATAAAAGCAGAGCTTCTCCTCACTCTCACATCCAGTCCTCTTTCTCCATCTCATTGGAACAAGGTAAGGTTGAAGACTTTCTCCCTCCTTCTATTCCCATCCTCCTGTTTTCTGCACATACCTGCCCCTTGTTCTATGGGGCTGCTTGTGATGGGAGAGGGATGGGAACAGAAAGTGTGCATAGGGAGAGTTGGGGACTTGACTGAAGTGAGTGGTGGGATGGCTGGGATTTCCCTGGGCTTGGTTGCTTTTGGCACGGAATTTCTTGGCTAAATGGAAGGAGGAGGCTGTGGGCATCAGTACAACAGCTGCAGCTCTTGTTCCCATCTTGGCTTGAAAAGGCAGCTGCATGGTGTGGAGAGGCTGCTCTTGAAACCATATTCCTGCCTTTGTTTTTCTTTGCATCTGGGCCAGGTGCACCTGCAGCCCCAAGACATGTCCTGCAACACCCAATGCCGCCCTGCCAGCCCTGGGCCCCACCCCGCTGGCCAAAGCTGCAATGAGCCCTGTGTCCGCAGTGCCAGAACTCCAATGTCGTCATTGAGCCCCTGCTGTGTGGTGACCCTTCCTGGCCCCATCCTTCAGTCCTTCCCTCAGAACACCGCGTGGGATCCTCCACCTCGGCTGCTGTTGGCAGCATCCTCAGCTCTCAGGGAGTGCCCATCACTCTGGGGGTTTGGCCTCTCTGGCCTGGCAGTGGCCTCTCTGGCTGGCATGGCCTCTGGAATGAGGTCCTTCCCCTGCTAAAGCTGCTGGTGATGGCCCTGGGGAAGGGACCCAGGGACACCCAGGATGGCCACCTGGGACACAGCATTGGCTTGTTTCCTCCAGATGGGCTGAGCACCCCCAGCAGCCCTGGCAGAAATACAGGGCCAGCTGAGCTCTCGGGAAGCACGGCCCATCCTGCCTCTGCCTCTTTTCTCCTTCCTTTCCCTCCTGTGTCCCTGTTCCCTTGTGCTCCCCTGGGCTGTGATCCCCACTCAGCCAGTCCGGGGAGGACCTGCTGGCCCTGCTCCCTCTCTGGATCCGCAGATGGACACCTGGTGGGATCTCTGTGATGGAGATTCTTGATGATCCTGGTGCTGTCTGCACTGAGGCCTTCACTCAGTGACCTTGATCTCATCTTTTGACTCATTAAATTCTACTGCATCAAACCCATGCCTCTGTGTCATCCTTTCCTGTTGTCAGTCGGTCTCCCAAGATTCCAAGAGAAAAGGGAGGATGGGGAATAGAAGGAGGGAGAGGAGAGAAGTCTTCGACCTTACCTTGTTCCCAATGAGATGGAGACAAGAGGACTGGATGTGACAGTGAGGAGAAGCTCCTGCTTTTATACAGCTCCTGCACCGCCCCATGCCCACAGGCACTGCACAGGGGCAGTAATTTTCCTACAGACTCATCTCCAAAGTAAAATATCCGCCCTAATGCCATAGGTTTTGTTTCCATCAATGCTGCCGTTTCATTTCCACGTTTCTGATGTGACCAAGAGGCCTCCAAGGATCCTTTCAAGTATTGAGATGAAAGACCCAAGGATTTTCTGGTCAGTGACACATCAGTAGATGCAGATGATGAGCTGCATGTGCTGGAGGGGTCTGTGCAGACAGTCGACACTGATCTTAAAATAATGTGTGGGGTTTTTTTACCCTCTTTGCTGGCAGCTGGACATGACCTCCCACCAAGCCAGTTCTCTCCTGCCTGTGGCAGCTTGTTTGGCAAGGTTGTCCCCTGTCATGGCTGCCTTTAAGGGGTTCCCAGTGTGTGCCATCAGCTGTGAGGGAGGATAACTTTGCTCTCCTGAACCCCTTGAGATGCCTAATGGAGTCGGTTCCCTCCTCCCTGTCGTAGGGGTGTATGGAGGTTCAGTAAATACCTCGTTCTTCCCATTTTCCTCTGCTGACCATACTCTTTGGCTCTACACTTTGGCCCCATGCTGGCCCAGGATGCTTTTCCACGAGAAGCTGATTGTCCTGAAAGCCCCCTCAGCTGTGGGAGCGATGGTGACAAGTTCATGCTGAGGGCAATGTCTGTTTGAGCTGCCTGGAGGTGGGTGCAAGGAGCAGCCCAGTGACTGAAGATGGTTTCCCTGAGGCCTGGATGAAGGTGCCCTTGCTGGAGGGGAATTCAGCTGTGTGTGGGTCATGGGCTTGCCTGTCACCGAAACGCCGACACATGGCCAGCCCAAAATTAGCGTGTGGCTTGCCATGGGTAGAGAGCAAGGTCTGTCCCTGGAAGTTTTGCCTACTGAAGGCATTCCCTTGTGCCCCAGCTGCCTCCATGTCTGCAGGACAGGGAAGTGCAGCCCTCCTTGATGTGGTTTGAGAGCTGGGTTTGCACCCAGGACCGTTCTGAGCACGTCCCCTCCCTGAGCATCCCCAGGCACGTGGCACCGCAGGGTCCTTCCAGCTCTCATTCACTGGTTAGCTGGGAGAATTTCCAGCTCCCCCAGTGGTGCTGGTTTCTGCTCCAGGCTAAGGAGGCTGTTGTGTCAGGGGAAAGGAAGCATGAGGAAGCGCTAATGCCAGAAGAAAACATGTCACATGAAGCCCAGGGATGTGTCCCAGATGGTGGGAGATGTTTCCTGCAAACCTTTCTTTAACTCTGCAANGGGAGCTGGAAATTCTCCCAGCTAACCAGTGAATGAGAGCTGGAAGGACCCTGCGGTGCCACGTGCCTGGGGATGCTCAGGGAGGGGACGTGCTCAGAAGGGCACTGGGTGCAAAACCAGCTCTCAAACCACATCAAGGAGGGCTGCACTTCCCTGCCCTGCAGATATGGAGGCAGCTGGGGCACACGGGAATGCCTTCAGTAGGCGAAACTTCCAGGGACAGACCTTGCTCTCTACCCATGGAAAGTCACACTCTAATTTTGGGCTGGCCATGTGTCGGTGTTTCGGTGACGTGCAGGCCCTTGACCCACACACAGCTGAATTCCCTTCCAGCAAGGGCACCTTCATCCAGGCCTCAGGTAAACCATCTTCAGTCACTGAGCTGCTCCTTGCACTCACCTCCAGGCAGCTCAAACAGACACTGCCCTCAGCGTGAACTTGTCACCATTGCTCCCACAGCTCAGGGGGCTTTCAGGACAATCAGCTTCCTGTGGAAAAGTATCCTGGGCCAGCATAGGGTCAAAGTGTAGAGCCAAAGAGTATGGTCAGCAGAGGAAAATGGGAAGAACGAGGTATTTACTGAACCTCCATACACCCCTACGACAGGGAGGAGGGAACCGACTCCATTAGGCATCTCAAGGGGTTCAGGAGAGCAAAGTTATCCTCCCGCACAGCTGATGGCACACACTGGGAACCCCTCAAGGCAGCCATGACAGGGGACAACCTTGCCAAACAAACTGCCACAGGCAGGAGAGAACTGGCTTGGTGGGAGGGGATGTCCAGCTGCCTCCAAAGAGGGTAAAAGAAAACCCCCACACCTTATTTTAAGATCGGTGTCGACTGTCTGCACAGACCACTCCAGCACATGCAGCTCATCATCTGCGTGTACTGATGTGTCACTGACCAGAAAATCTTTGGGTCTTTCATCTCAACACTTGAAAGGATCCTCGGAGGCCTCTTGGTCACATCAGAAACGAGGAAATGAAATGGCAGCGTTGATGGAAACAAAACCTATGGCATAAGGGCGGATATTTTACTTTGGGGATGAGTCTGTAGGAAAATTACTGCCCCTGTGCAGTGCCTGTGGGCATGGGGCGGTGCAGGAGCTGTATAAAAGCAGGAGCTTCTCCTCACTCTCACATCCAGTCCTCTTGTCTCCATCTCTTTGGGAACAAGGTAAGGTTGAAGACTTTTCTCTTCTCCCTCCTTCTATTCCCCTTCCTCAAGTTTCCTCCACGTACCTGCCCCTCTGTTCTATGGGGCTGCTTGTGATGGGAGAGGGATGGGAACAGAAAGTGTGCATAGGGAGAGTTTGGGACTTGACTGAAGTGAGTGGTGGGATGGCTGGGATTTCCCTGGGCTTGGTTGCTCTTGGCAGGGAATTTCTTGGCTAAATGGAAGGAGGAGCCTGTGGGCATCAGTACAACAGCTGCAGCTCTTGTTCCCATCTTGGCTTGACAAGGCAGCTGCAGGTGTGTGGGAGGCTGTTGAAAACCCCCTCATGTTTGGTTTTTCTTTGCCTCTGTGCCAGGTGCACCTGCAGCCCCAAGACATGTCCTGCAACACCCAATGCCGGCCCTGCCAGCCCTGCGGCCCCACCCCGCTGGCCAACAGCTGCAATGAGCCCTGTCCCGTGCCAGAACTCCAATGTCGTCATGAGCCCCTGCTGTGCTGGTGACCCTGCCTGGCCCCACTCCTTAGTCCTTCCCTCAGAACACCGCCGTGGGACCTCCACCTCGGCTGCTGTTGGCAGCATCCTCAGCTCTCAGGGAGTGCCCATCAACTCTGGGGGCTTTGGCTCTCTGGCCTGGGCAGTGGCCTCACTGGCTGGGCAGTGGCCTCTGTGGAATAGGCCTTGTCCCTGCTGATAGGTTCTCGCCTGCACTGGAGTCTCCACGTGGATCCCCATCTTTTCCCTCTTTTGATTCATTAAATTCTGCTGCATCCCAGCCCTCGCCTTTGTGCCATCCTTTGCCCTGCAGACGCTCTCCCGAGGCAGCGATGTTGGCCAGGGGTGTTTTTGGGAGTGGGTTGTTGGGTCTGGATTTGCACTGGTTGTCAGCCCAGGCTGGCACTGGGTGTGCTCAGTGTGCACTGAGTGACAATCCAGTTCTGAACTTTTCTGCCTCTTTGGGTCAGAAGGGAATTTTCCTAAGCAGTTTCAAAGACTGACCTGTACTTTCTTCACACACCTTTTCATTGCTCCTCGCTCAGCTCAGCACTGTGCCAGACACACTGCAAAGATAGAGCTTCCAGCCTCCCCTCAGGTGCCAGGCAAACCCTTCCTAACAATATTCTGCTGCTACCTTAGTTACTCAAAGTTCAATTAAAATTTATCGTGAACACTTTCCATGATGGGACACTCCATTTTCCAGCATCTCACTACATCATTAATTTAATTTTTGCCTCCCATCTTTATCTACCCTATTTCGGTTGAAAACTCTTGCTCCTTCTCTCATCACTGCAGTCCTTGAGAAAACCTCTCTCTCCAACTTCCTTATACATTCCTTCTATGTACTGAAATGTGGAGGAAAAATGTGGCCCCACAGACCCTGAATCTGAAACTCAGCCAATTATTGTGTATGACTGAGTCGTGAGAAAAGAAAGAGAGTGTTTACAGCCTGCATAGAAGAAGAATACCACAACCTTGGCTACTGTTGAGAAAAGGAGATTAGTATGTAAAATTAATAACACAGGTGGCCAGAAATTATAAACACTATTAATACCCTAGCTTTTGCAAACTCACCAATCATATACCATTTATTAATTAAACAGCTATCTCTTAACCAATGTATATTTAACACAAATGTATACACTAGTTACTAGAACAGATAAAAGAAGCTTGTCCCACAATAAAGCTCTCTTTCTCTCTCTTTTTCTCACCCTCTTTTTGTGTATTTTTGTGTCTGTTACTTTGTGTTGCTGTTTGGCCAGCAGCGACACTGAAATGCTCAGTTTGAAATGCCCTGAGCCTGCTCTTCTCCTGCCTGAAAACCTTAGGTCCCTCATCCTTTCTTCATGGCAGGGGTGATGCATGCACGTGTTCAGTTTTGCAGCCCTCGTCTGCAGCTGCTCTAACAGGTCCACGTCTATTTGAGCTGGGAACAGCAGGCTGGACACAGCACTCCAGGTGGGCTCTAACCAGATGGTTGACAGTTAAGCTCAGTATTTAAAGTAATGTGAACTTTTGTATGTTTACATTGCATTTGCTGTAACAAATACATCATGTGCATAATAAACATACATATGTGCACATATACATGCAAACGTACTATTTTGTTTTAGCAAAATAAACACAAAACAGGTGTCAGAAATGTTAAAACTCATAACTAGAATAAACATATTCACCAAAAATTTTAATCCAATGCACTCCTGTTCAGCTATTGGTTTCTACACAGAGGATCCAAAAGTATTTCTACTTCCTTAGTAACATGATTTATTAATTGGATATTGGTATTTACATCTATTATCTTGTATATGCTACTCAAAATTTGGAATTAACTTCTTCAAGAAGTTATCTGTGTATTCATCTATTGATATATAATTTTTTGCCACCAAAAGAATTGCATAAGCAAGTCAGAGAAAACAGAATATAAATGAAAATCTTAGAATGGTACAGCTGAAAAGCCACTGGAGTAGAGGCGTAGAAAGGCAAAGTACCAACATAACACAGGTAAAGAACAAAAATCAATCCTTTACAAGCACAAAGCCTGGGGCAATTAATTTAATTCTAAAACCTTATACAAATATGCTAGGCATGCAGCTGCTGTCTGTGAATTGCAGCAGGGCTTTGGAACTCTGCTTTCCCAATCATTATTTTATTAGACGTGTGTACTTCTCTCTTTTGATTTGCGAGAGCCTTACAAGATGTAAGAGCAGAACACAGACACATTTAATTGCTAATGATACTGTGCTCTGTTTCAAGTTTCAGCATTAGCATCTCAAGGTAGAAGAGCATTACAACCCTTTCAAAGCTTTAAAACCCACTTTCCACGTAAACACATTACTGCCTGAGCTTTCCTTTCCAGTCTTTTGTCTTCCTCTCACCCTTCAGTTCAAAGCTGTAAAATAATAAGATATCTCAATATTAGCTAACTCCTGATGCTGCTTTGAAGCAAGAGGACAGCAAAGCACCAGTCTCTATCAATAACACACAGACATCTCTGAGCACAATCAGCCTGCCTGTGCAGGGGTTGATGCACCACAATTTTCACTCATACAATGAGACTTTCAAAGGCTCAGGCCACTCAAAAATGGATGGAACCAGTTGTCTTAATGCTCCTCGTCCAGAGCAGGCTGCAGAGGGCAGGTGTAAGGGCTTTACATCATCTCTGCCCAGGACAGGTTCCACTGTCCTGCTGGGGATGGGATGGAACACAGGACAGGGCAGCCCCTTCACACACCCAACCCAGCATTCTCCTTTCCCTGCCCCAGCACAGAACTGGAGTAACAACAGTGCTTCTAACAGAAAGAGCAATGCTATTCAAACCCAGCAGGATGCAGGCAGCCTAGCTGGAGTCCAGCTAGCAGAGCATGGATGCACTGCAAGGGAACCACAACACTTCCAGAAGCAGAATTCTGTCCTCAAGGTAGTAAAATTAAGTATTGATGCACACTTGAATGCACCAATTTAATCCTATTCATCTACTTGGAGGACCTGCCTCCATTCCAATAGGCTGAAATAAAAAGCTCAGCCTAACATATTAACTGTCAGTCTCAGCAACGACAAACAAATATCTCACAACAGCCGGCTGGCTGTTTCTGCCATGGGTGTGGGGTGCTCAGCCACCTGGGAAGAACAAGCCATGCTGTGACCATCCCAGTAAACCGTCTTGTTGGTCCTCTGGGTTGTTCTGGCAACTGTCGCACCGCAGCTTTAGAGGGGAAACCTTCGTGCCAGAGCACTGCCAGGCCAGATAGGCCAAAACTCCCCAAGTGGATGGGCACTCCCTGAGGCTGAGGATGCTGCCAACGCGAGCCGTATGGGTTGGAGGATCCCCGGCGGTGTTTGAGGAGGATGAGAGAGGATTGGGGCCGAGGCAGGGTACCACCCGGGCGAGGGCTGCAATGGCCCGATTGGGTTCTGGCCTGCAGGACACAGGGCTCTTTTGCAGCTTGTTGGCCAGCGGGGTGGCGCCGCAGGGCTGGCAGGGCCGGCATTGGGTGTAGCAGGACATGTCTTGGGGTTCAGGTGACTGGACCAGAGAGAGGGGAGCGAGCATTGAGAGGGTTTGGGAGCAGCTTCCCACAGAGGGCTCTTCCTCTAACACGCAGCCCCATCGGATGACCCAAGCCGGGAGGAGCGTCGACGAGCTCAGGCACTCAGCTGTACAGCCTTATCTCATCTGCAGCTGCCTTCATGGGTGAGAGTGGAGTACGCAGGACAGGAGGCGGTGTGGGACGAGATCAGGAAGGGAGGTGGGAGGGAGGAAAGGAGGACGAGGAACAGGAAGACCGAGGGGGCTAATCACTGTCCGCGGTGAGGTGAGGTGGTGGCCGGTGGGTGTTATGGCTGAGTTGTTATTTGTAGTTTGTTTTGTTGTTTTCTGTGTGAGTAGTGAGGGTTTTTGGTGGGGTGAGGGTGGGTTTCCTGGTTGGAGGATGGGCCCAGTGCAATCTGTGCGGAGGTGTGTGGTGTGGGCATGGTGGTTTTCACAGCTTGAGGGTGGTATGAACTTGACCGTGATCTTGAGACTGAGTTTATGCTGAAGTTGGTGTGCGTTCTTTTGCTGTCCTGTCAGGCAATCACTGGCTCGCCTTTTCTAAAAAAACAAAGGTGTTTGTTGTGTGTGGTTTCATGGTTTGCCCTGGTTCCTTCGGAGGATTCCTGCTTTGGCGAGTTGTCTCTCTCAGTGCTCTGGGCTCAGCTGTGTGGGAGGACTGTTGTTCCCAAACTTCTCATCATTCAAAGTTGTGGCTCCGCTGTCCCTCTCACTGCCTGCGGGATTGTTGGCTTCGGGATATCACTTCTTTTTCCTTTCTTGACCACCAAAGCACTGGCTGCATTGCACTGTGGATGTCCTTGTCTCCTTTGTCTTGGAGGCTGGTTGGCGTCAGGGAGAATTGCCTTTGAGTGCTGGGCTCAGGTTCTGGGCGCGGGTGTGGGATGGCTTTACTAGGAATGGAGTGGGATGCCACGGAAATCTTGGATGCAGACGTCATGACCATTGGCCGTTCCTGGTGCGCGATCGGCGGCAGCTTACTGGTCACGTCTTGTGGGATGGAATAGAAGCCGGACCACATGAGTGGATGAGCATGCCATTCCAGACTCTAGATAGAATGGTAGGCATTGCAGCCGGCGTGATATTACGTTATCGTTGTAAATGGATATTATTCCATGGCTTGTGGTATTCCATTTCCGGGAGGTTCATATTTAGTGAGTCGCCCTTATTTGGGTGGCGTGTGTCGTGGGGGAGCAGGATGGTCGCGCTGTTCCGGCAGGGTGGTCCTTGGAGGGCGTATCTGCAGGGAGGGAGTTTGGGCTCTCAAGGTAGGGTGTTGTAGGGTGCTGGTTGGAAGCAGTCTGGGTTGTGTGTTTGCATCATGGGAAAATGCGAAGGGTCGGGGGTGGGAGAGTAGGACAATTGGGTGTCAGAAGCGCGTCTTCTTGACGTGGAGCGCGTGGCTCAGCTCAAGGGGGGGGTGGGCGGTCTTCTCCTTAGTGCCCTCCAAAGTGCGGCGCGTAGGCAACCTCCACGCAATGATCGGATTCGCATGAGTTGTGGAGCCGTCGAATTGCGCCTCGACTGAGTGGGGATCACACTCATTGCCACCCAAATTAATCCCCAGGAAATCATGCAGTCCTAATAAGCACGTTGGACGTCCAAATATGTCGTCTCTTCAATGGAAGGGCATTTCCAGATTAGGACAAGAAGACCTTAGATTCATAACCCCAAGAGACCAGGAAGGTTCCGTATCCCAGGTAATCTATGAATTATCTTACCGAATATATATATTCTTAATTAAATCACATAGTTTTCACATCTGTTTGTATTCCATCCGGGGTGATACCTGGAATTCTAGTGTGCCCCAAATTCATCTCCAATTTCCCATCTGCCGATTCATCCATTTATGGATCGCAACATTCTGTTCGTCGGTTCTTCTGGTGGAATTAGATTATTCCGTGGTGATATATATTATTCTATTTTTTTCTATTGTCTATTGCTCCGGTGATTGGCAGGCTTACATTCCGCCAGCCAAGGGCTGTCGCCGGAAGTTGAAGTCGATGGCTCCTCATCCGCCAGCCTCAGTATGGCAAGTAAGACAAGACTTCAGGTCCTCAGGAGGGGATGGCACTGGTGGCAAGGCATGACCACGTTTCCTCAGAGGGGCTTGTGGAAACACCACCATGTTTGCCCACAGCCACACACTCTGCCTGCACAGATTTCTGGGCAGTGGGGGCACATCCTGTGCCTGTGCTGATGTGATGGTGCTCAGGAAACCCTCAGGCCTCTCACCCCAATACTTCAAAAGATCCTCTGCGCTAATGGCTGTGTCAGCAACGAGGGGATGAAATGGCAGCTTGGCAGAAACCAAAACACACCCTGGGGTGTTAGGGAGGACAATCTGCTTTGGAGGTGAGTCTGTAGGAAAATTACTGCCCCTGTGCAGGGCCTGTGGGCCTGCGGCAGTGCAGGAGCTGTATAAAAGCAGGAGCTTCTCCTCACCGTCTCATCCACTCCTTCACCTGCATCTCGCTGGGAACAAGGTGAGTTTGGAGCCCTTTCTTATCTTACTGTGTTCTCGCCCTGTTCCTCCTTCCCCTTTCTCTTCCACCTCGTGCTTCTCTGGGATTTCTCGTCACACACCTGCCTCCCTGTTCCCTGCTGTATCTCCAGTCTGCTCACCATGGGAGAGGGCAGCTGCATGATGGAGAAAGGCTGGGTACAGGCTGAGGTGTCTGCTGAGCTCTGGGCTGGGCGGGCTCCTCCCTGGCTTTGGTCATTCCTGATGGGGCTTGCTGTGGCTGAGAGGAAGGATGTCTCTCCTGGTGTGGGGAGGCTGCTCCAATAACCCCTCTCATGCTCTGCTCCTCTCTGCTCTCTGTGCCAGGTGCACCGTGCACCGACATGTCCTGCTCCCAACCGGCCCCTGCCAGCCCTGGGCCCCCCCGCTGCCAACAGCTGCAATGAGCTGTGTCCTGCAGTGCCAACTCCACCGTGGCCATCCAGCCCTCCCCGTGTGGTGACCCTGCCTGGCCCCATCCTCACCTCCTTCCCCAGAACACCGCCGTGGGATCCTCCACCTCGCTGCCGTGGCAGCATCCTCAGCTCTCAGGGAGTGCCCATCAACTCGGGGGCTTTGGCTCTTGGCCTCTCTGGCCTGGGCAGTGGCCTCGTGGCACGAGATCCCTCCCCTGCTAAAGTTACTCCCTGCACTGAGTCTCACGTGGATCCCCATCATTTCCCTCTTTTGATTCATTAAATTCTGCTGCATCCAGCCCTTCCTTTGTGCATCCTTTGCCCTGAGATGCTCTCCCAGGCAGGATGTTGGCCAGGAGGGTGTTTTTGGGAGGGGGTTGTTGTGGCTGGATTTGCACTGGTTGTCAGCCCAGGCTGGCACTGGTTGTGCTCAGTGTGCACTGAGTGACAATCCAGTTCTGAATTTTTCTGCCTCTTTGGGTCACGATAGATTTCCCTGCTTTGTCCACAAACATCCACTTCGTTTGCACTTCTTTTCCTTGCTCAGCTCAACACTGTGACACAAGCACTCAGTGATCGTGTTATTGACCAGACAGAGGTACTGGATTCCCATCAGGCTCCCTCAGATCCCATGGATCTAACAATTTCTGAAAGAAACCTGCATTGGGCTGCCTTTTACAGATTCAGGGTATCAAGGAATCACAGAATGAGTTTAGTTGGAAGTAATTGTATATGCCACCAGTGCCATCCCCTCCTGAGGACCTGAAGTCTTTCTGAAGTGGCCATGCTGCTCCTCCCTCTCTGCTGCCTCCTGCTCAGGCCACCACTCACTGGCCATCGCCTCTACAGGCTGGTTTGTTGTGTAGCTGGTTTCAAATGGCTTTGCCCATGGAAATCTCCTTCAGGGAAGACATTTCCTGCTTTATTTGGCAGAGTTGTCTCCTTCTCAGTGCCATCTCTGGGCATCCCAGTCTGTGCTGAGGAAAGAGAAACTGTTGTTCCAAAACCTCTCCATCATTCAACAAGTCCTGTGGACTCAGCTGCCTCCCCTCTCACTGCCTGAGGGATGTGTTGGCTCTCGGGTCATCACCTTCTTTTTTCCCCCTCTCTTGAACCCACAAAGCACTCTGGCTGCACCATTTGCACCCTGACCTGGAGGACACAATGTCCTGTCCCATTTCCATTCTCTCTGTCACTCCTGAGAGCACCCCAGTGCTGCCAGGCAGCTCAGGCTGAGGGAATTTGCCTTTGAGGCTGCCTGGAGCTGCGGGTCTGGGCACAGCCCGGTGCTTGGAGATAGCTTTCACAGGAATGGAGTGGAGATCCCACAGGCTGAGACTCGACAGGATCCTGCAGTGCCAGTTCCTGGGGACGCTCAGGGCTCCGAAACGTCCTGGGTACAAAACAGCTCTGAAACCACACTGAGGACTGATGCACTTCCAGCCCTGCAGACATGGAGGCAGCTGGGACGCGTCCAGGAGAAAGGGAATGCCTTCAGTAGGCAATTCCCAGGAGAGACTCTCCCTACCAGAGACAAGTCACGCTCTAATTTTGGGTTGGCCTGTGTGTCAGTGTTTTGGTGTGAGCCAAGCACGGAGGGGCGTGATGTCTGCGGCCTCTGTCCCAGGCAGGCTGATTCCCCTCTGGCAAGGGCAGCTCCATCCTGGCCCGGGAAAAGGGATGCTTGGCAGCTCTCCCACAGGTCAGGGATGCTTGTAGGAGTGACTGTGTGCACTGGAAAAGCAGCCTGGGCTTGTGTGTCCTGCACATCATGGACAAAACATGCAGAAAAAGGGTCGGTGGTGAGGAGAGAAGGGACAACATGGGGTTGTCCCAAGAGGCAGCAGATCCCTCTGACAGTGAGGACAGTGGGATCCAGCTCCAAAGGGCTTCTTCAGATCACAGCTTAGTGAGTGGCAATCTCCTTCCAAAGGCCTGCTGACAGCACAGGCTTGGGATGCCCAGAGATGGCACTGAGAAGAGACAACTCTGCCAAATAAAGCAGGAATAATTCCTCCCTGAAGGAGATTTCCATGGGCAAAGCCATTTGAAACCAGCTACACAACAAACCAGCCTGTAGAGGCGATGGCCAGTGAGTGGTGGCCTGAGCAGGACGCAGCAGAGGGGAGGACGCAGCATGGCCACGTTCAGACAAGCTGGAAACAGACAATCCCCTCCCATGAGCAGCTGGCCATGTTTCTGTTCATGCTGCCCTGGACATGATTGAATTTCTGGACATCAAGAGCAAATTGCTGGCTTCTGTCCAAATTTTCTACCTCATTATTTCTGATTCCTCCTCTGCAGGGCTGGTTTGAACCATTTATCTTCCAGCTTGGCCATGTTGATGTTCCCAAGTTTCTCATGGGAGAATATTTCTCAAATCTGCCAAGATCCGTCTGAATTGAAACACTTTCCTCAAACCTCAGCTTGGTGTCATTCAAAAACTTGTGGAACATCCAGCCAGCCCCACTATCTGTGTTACTGATGGACATATCACAACTATTGGTGCCTGTGTAGGTCCCTGATAGACACAAGTTACCACTGGTTTTCACTTGGACATGGAGCCCGTGATTATAAATCCTTGGATGCTCCCGAAGTGCTCCTGGGTCACTGTCACTTGTAGGTGAGGGTGGAGTCCACCTGAGCTCCTGACCATCAGCTCCACCTTTGCCCACACCTCCCTCTTGACCTCGGTGCTCACTCTGCAGAAGGGACATGTGGCCACTCTGATTTGGTTGAGAGTCTGGTTCTGGAGGGCCCTGGGAGTCAGTGAAGAGGATGGTACATTCTACCAGTCCCACATATATCAAGAAGGATAGAAAGAAGCAATAGCGTGGTAAAGGACATTTAGCACTTCTGTCTTAAAGGCACTGAAACACCTTCCCCTGAATTTCTGTCACAGAAACACCACCGAGCAACACCTATCTCTCTTGGAATCTTGGGAGACTGACTGACAACAGGGAAAGGATGACAGAGAGGCGTGGGTTTGGATGCAGTTGAAATTTAATGAGTCAAAAGATAAGATCAAGGTCACTGAGTGGAGGCCTCAGTGCAAACAGCACCAGGATCATCCAAGAATCTCCATCACAGAGATCCCACCAGGTGTCCATCTGCTGGATCCAGAGAGGGAGCAGGGCCAGCAGGTTCCTCCCAGGCTGGCTAGTGGGATCACAGCCCAGGGAGCACAAGAACAGGGACACAGGAGGGAAAGGAGAGAGGAAAAGAGGGCAGAGGCAGGGATGGGCCGTGCTTCCCGAGAGCCCAGACTGGCCCTGTATTTCTGCCAGGGCTGCTGGGGGTGCTCAGCCCCTTGGGAAGAAACAAGCCAATGCTGTGTCCCCATGGTGGCTCCATCCTGGGTGTCCCTGGGTCCCTTCCCCAGGGCCATCACCAGCAGCTTTAGCAGGGGAAGGACCTAGTGCCACAGAGGCCACTGCCCAGGCCAGAGAGGCCAAAGCCCCCAGAGTTGATGGGCACTCCCTGAGAGCTGAGGATGCTGCCAACAGCAGCTGAGGTGGAAGATCCCACCACGGTGTTCTGAGGGAAGGACTGAAGGATGGGGCCAGGCAGGGTCACCAGCACGGGCGAGGGCTGGATGGCCACAGTGGAGTTCTGGCACTGCAGGACACAGGGCTCATTGCAGCTGTTGGCCAGCGGGGTGGGGCCGCAGGGCTGGCAGGGCCGGCATGGGGTGTAGCAGGACATGTCTTGGGGCTTCAGGTGCACCTGGCACAGAGAGCAGAGAGGAGCAGAGCATGAGTGGGGTTTGAGGAGCAGCCTCCCCACACCAGGAGGGACATCCTTCCTCTCAGCCGCAGCGAGCCCCATCAGGAATGACCAAAGCCAGGGAGGAGCCCGTCCAGACAGAGCTCAGCAGACACCTCAGCCTGTACCCAGCCTTTCTCCATCATGCAGCTGCCCTCTCCCATGGTGAGCAGACTCGAGATACAGCAGGGAACAGGGAGGCAGGTGTGCGACGAGAAATCCCAGAGAAGGACCAGGTGGAAGAGAAAGGGGAAGGAGGAACAGGACGAGGAGAACACAGGAAGACAAGAAGGGGCTCCAAACTCACCTTGTTCCCAGCGAGATGCAGGTGAAGGAGTGGATGAGACGGTGAGGAGAAGCTCCTGCTTTTATACAGCTCCTGCACTGCCGCAGGCCCACAGGCCCTGCACAGGGGCAGTAATTTTCCTACAGACTCACCTCCAAAGCAGATTGTCCTCCCTAACACCCCAGGGTGTGTTTTGGTTTCTGCCAACGCTGCCATTTCATCCCCTCGTTGCTGACACGGCCATTAGTCTGCAGAGGATCTTTTCAAGTATTGGGGTGAGAGGCCTGAGGGTTTCCCGAGCACCATCACATCAGGCACAGGATGTGCCCCCACGTGCCCAGAAATCTGTGCAGGCAGAGTGTGTGCTGTGGGCAAACATGGTGGTGTTTTCACAAGCCCCTCTGAGGAAACGTGGTCATGCCTTGCCACCAGTGCCATCCCCTGCTGAGGGCCTGAAGTCTTGTCTGAACGTGGCCATGCTGCATCCTCCCCTCTCTGCTGCCTCCTGCTCAGGCCACCACTCACTGGCCATCGCCTCTACAGGCTGGTTTGTGGTGTAGCTGGTTTCAAATGGCTTTGCCCATGGAAATCTCCTTCAGGGAAGACATTTCCTGCTTTATTTGGCAGAGTTGTCTCTTCTCAGTGCCATCTCTGGGCATCCCGAGCCTGTGCTGAGGAAAGAGAATACTGTTGTTCCAAAACCTCTCCATCATTCAACAAGTCCTGTGGACTCAGCTGCCTCCCCTCTCACTGCCTGAGGGATGTGTTGGCTCTCGGGATCATCACCTTCTTTTTCCCCTTCTCTTGAACCCACAAAGCACTCTGGCTGCACCATTTGCACCCTGACCTGGAGGACACACAATGTCCTGTCCCATTTCCAGTTCTCTCTGTCACTCCTGAGAGCACCCCAGTGCTGCCAGGCAGCTCAGGCTGAGGGAATTTGCCTTTGAGGCTGCCTGGAGCTGCGGGGTCTGGGCACAGCCCGGTGCTTGGAGATAGCTTTCACAGGAATGGAGTGGAGATTCCCACAGGGCTGAGACTCGACAGGATCCTGCAGTGCCACGTTCCTGGGGACGCTCAGGGCTCAGAAACGTCCTGGGTACAAAACAGCTCTGAAACCACACTGAGGACTGATGCACTTCCCAGCCCTGCAGACATGGAGGCAGCTGGGACGCGTCCCAGGAGAAAAAGGGAATGCCTTCAGTAGGCAAATTCCCAGGGAGAGACTCTCCCTACCAGAGACAAGTCACGCTTAATTTTGGGTTGGCCGTGTGTCAGTGTTTTGGTGTGAGGCCAAGCCAGGAGGGCGTGATGTCTGCAGGCCTCTGTCCCAGGCAGGGCTGATTCCCCTCTGGCAAGGGCAGCTCCATCCTGGACCTGGGAAAAGGGATGCTTGGCAGCTCTCCCACAGGTCAGGGATGCTTGTAGGAGTGACTGTGTGCACTGGAAAAGCAGCCTGGGCTTGTGTGTCCTGCAGATCATAGGACAAAACATGCAGAAAAAGGGCATCGGGGGGTGAGGAGAGAGGGGCAAAATGGGGCTGTCCCAAGAGGCAGCAGATCCCTCTGACAGTGAGGACAGTGGGATCCAGCTCCAAAGGGCTTCTTCAAGAATCACAGCTTAGTGAGGGTGGCAATCTCCTTCCAAAGGCCTGCTGACAGCACAGGCTTGGGATGCCCAGAGATGGCACTGAGAAGAGACAACTCTGCCAAATAAAGCAGGAAATGTCTCCCTGAAGGAGATTTCCATGGGCAAAGCCATTTGAAACCAGCTACACAACAAACCAGCCTGTAGAGGCGATGGCCAGTGAGTGGTGGCCTGAGCAGGACGCAGCAGAGGGGAGGACGCAGCATGGCCACGTTCAGACAAGACTTCAGGCCCTCAGCAGGGGATGGCACTGGTGGCAAGGCATGACCACGTTTCCTCAGAGGGGCTTGTGGAAACACCACCATGTTTGCCCACAGCCACACACTCTGCCTGCACAGATTTCTGGGCATGTGGGGGCACATCCTGTGCCTGTGCTGATGTGATGGTGCTTGGGAAACCCTCAGGCCTCTCACCCCAATACTTCAAAAGATCCTCTGTGGCCTAATGGCTGTGTCAGCAACGAGGGGATGAAATGGCAGCGTTGGCAGAAACCAAAACACACCCTGGGGTGTTAGGGAGGACAATCTGCTTTGGAGGTGAGTCTGTAGGAAAATTACTGCCCCTGTGCAGGGCCTGTGGGCCTGCGGCAGTGCAGGAGCTGTATAAAAGCAGGAGCTTCTCCTCACTGTCTCATCCACTCCTTCACCTGCATCTCGCTGGGAACAAGGTGAGTTTGGAGCCCTTTCTTGTCTTCCTGTGTTCTCCTCGTCCTGTTCTTCCTTCCCCTTTCTCTTCCACCTCGTGCTTCTCTGGGATTTCTCGTCACACACCTGCCTCCCTGTTCCCTGCTGTATCTCCAGTCTGCTCACCATGGGAGAGGGCAGCTGCATGATGGAGAAAGGCTGGGTACAGGCTGAGGTGTCTGCTGAGCTCTGGGCTGGGTGGGCTCCTCCGTGGCTTTGGTCATTCCTGGTGGGGCTCGCTGTGGCTGAGAGGAAGGATGTCTCTCCTGGTGTGGGGAGGCTGCTCCAATAACCCCTCTCATGCTCTGCTCCTCTCTGCTCTCTGTGCCAGGTGCACCTGAAGCCCCAAGACATGTCCTGCTTCACCCAATGCCGGCCCTGCCAGCCCTGCGGCCCCACCCCGCTCGCCAACAGCTGCAATGAGCCTGTGTCCTGCAGTGCCAGAACTCCACCGTGGCCATCCAGCCCTCGCCCGTGCTGGTGACCCTGCCTGGCCCCATCCTCACCTCCTTCCCTCAGAACACCGCCGTGGGATCCTCCACCTCGGCTGCTGTTGGCAGCATCCTCAGCTCTCAGGGAGTGCCCATCAACTCTGGGGGCTTTGGCCTCTCTGGCTGGGCAGTGGCCTCTGTGGCACAGGATTCCTCCCCTGCTAAAGTTACTCCCTGCACTGGAGTCTCCATGTGGATCCCCATCATTTCCCTCTTTTGATTCATTAAATTCTGCTGCATCCCAGCCTTCCCTTTGTGCCATCCTTTGCCTGAGATGCTCTCCCAAGGCAGGATGTTGGCCAGGGTGTTTTGGGAGGGGTTGTTGGGCTGGATTTGCACTGGTTGTCAGCCCAGGCTGGCACTGGGTGTGCTCAAAGTGCACCGCGTGACAATCCAGTTCTGAATTTTTCTGCCTCTTTGGGTCACGATAGATTTCCCTGCTTTGTCCACAAACATCCACTTTGTTTGCACTTCTTTTCCTTGCTCAGCTCAACACTGTGACACAAACACTCAGTGACCGTGTTACTGACCAGACAGAGGTACTGGATTCCCATCAGACTCCAGCAGATCCGATGGATCTAACACATTTCTGAAAGGGATACCATGCATTGGGCTGCCTTTTACAGATTCAGGGTATCAAGGAATCATAGAATGAGTTTAGTTGGAAGTAATTGTTAAATGTTTTCCAGTCCAACTCTCCTGCCATGGACACAGATACCTGTCACAGCATCACATGGCTCAAAGCTCAACAAACCTGACCTTGACCCTTCCCAAGGTGGGACATCCCAACGTTGCCTAGGCAACATTTTCCAGTACCTTACCACACTCTAAATCATTAATTTTTCCCTCATGTCCCATCTGCATTGTCCTATTCAGTTTAAACTGTTGTTCCTTCTCCAGCCACTGCCGGCCTTAATATGATGTCTCTCTCCAACCTCCTTATTCACCCCCTTTACATACTAAAAGGCTGCGATAAGGTGCCCCAGAGCCTGCTCTTCTCCTGCCCCAAAACCTCAAATCCCTCCAGCCTTTCTCCACAGTAAGGGCAATGCATCCATGTGATCCTTTCTGCTCTAACAGGTCCATGTCTGTTTTGAACTGAGGTCTCCAGACTGGATTCAGGGCTCCTGGCAAGGTCTAACAAGAGCAGATAAGAAGTGGACAGTCCCAACCCTTGACCAGCTGGCCATGTTTCTGTTTGTGCAGCCCTGGACCTGAAGGAATTTCTGAGATGCAAACACACATGGCTGGCTCGTGTCCAGTTTTCGATTTCCAGTGTTTCAATGTCTTCCTTAAAGGTTGTGCTCCCCGTCATTTCTTCTCCCAGGCTGTTCAGATATTGTGCACTTCATCAGTGCAACTTCCTGGGAAAGTTTCTAGAGAAAGGAGGCAGGGAGATGCAGGCAGAGCACGCTCAGGGTGTGGGCTGAGCATGTCAAAGGGCTGTCCAGGAGCAGTTGAGAGAGGGGAGCAGCTGAACTGCTGCAGGACACGGTGGGACACATGTGAGCGACATATGTGCCCCCCAGAGTCCAGATTTGAAGTTGGCTTTGTAGCAGCCAACCCTGTCACATCCTTCAGTCTCTGAAAAGCAGGGCCCAGATGAGGTGATTTTGGTAACACCACCAAAACAGATTTAATTGCCACGACTGTTCCTGGCAATTCGAGGATTGTCATCAACATCCTGGGCTATCAGAGCATAGCAGTTGACAGGATATCGACGGGAGCAAAAATCCCACTCTGCTCAGCCCACCCCAAGTGGCATCAAGCATCTGGGTGCTGCCTACTGGACTGTAACACAAAAAAATCTCAACCATGAGAAATGAAATACATGAAGATTGGCCAGGATGGTGAGTGGGGCTGGAACTTGTGGATGAGAGGCTGAGGACACAGGCTTTGCTGGCAACAGAGAAGAGAAGGCTATGTTGGAAGAGATAAAAGTATTTTTGGAGTATTCTGTGGTCATTGAGCAGTGTCAGGTAATCCTTTCAACAGAGAGGAAGAGTAATTCAGAAAGGTCACACTAAAAAATAACCAATCAATGCTGTGTTAATGTAAAGAATGCTATGCTGACAACCATGGCAATGCCTCCTCCAACAACACCCTCCTGGAGCCACACAGCAAAATCTCTGCCGCTGGGTATGTTGGGTGAGCACGTGCAGGGCATAGGATGACACAGAGGCAAGGGTTCGAATGCAACAGAACTTTAATGAGTCAAAAGATGCAAACCAGGTAATCTGAGTGAAAGGATCACCAAAGGCAGATAGAAGTCTGCACTAAATAACTGCTGTGGAGATCTCAGGAGATGTCCGTCTGCGGATCCAGAGAGGGAGCAGGGCCAGCAGATCCTCCCAGGTGGCTGGTGGGGATCACGCCACGGGAGCACAAGGGAACAGGGACACAGGAGGGAAAGCAGAGAGGGGAAGAGGGCAGAGGCAGGGATGGGCCGTGCTTCCCAAGAGCCCAGACTGGCCCCATCCTTCTGCCAGGGCTGCTGGGGGTGCTCAGCCCCTGGGAAGCAACAAGCCAATGCACCATCACCAGTTAAATACCGTCTTGTTGAGTCCCTGGGTTTGTTTTCTGGAACTGTCGCCCGCAGCTTTAGCAGGGAAAGCATCTCCTGCCACAGAGGCCACTGCCCAGGCCAGAGAGGCCAAAACCCCCAGAGTTGATGGGCACTCCCTGAGAGCTGAGGATGCTGCCAACAGCAGCGAGGTGGAAGATCCCACCCGGTGTTCTGAGGGAAGGAGGAAGGATGGGGCCAGGCAGGGTCACCACCACGGGCGAGGGCTGGATGGCCACATGGGAGTCCTGGCACTGTCGGACACAGGGCTCATTGCAGCTGTTGGCCAGCGGGGTGGGGCCGCAGGGCTGGCAGGGCCGGCACGGAGTGTAGCAGGACATGTCTTGGGGCTGCAGGTGCACCTGGCAGAGAGGGAAGGGGGAAGCTGAGCAGAAACTGTGGATGAAGAGCAGTCTTTCACCCCATTAAGAGTGAGGTAAGTCAGAAGTTGGAGAAAAGAGCTGGGGACTGCGTGGGGAGATCCACAGGTGTCACCTTCCTTTCTGCCCAAAAGAACCCTGTGGACAGCAACCAAGCCCAAAGAGGTTCCTTCCTCATCCATAGCTCAGCAGACACTTAACCAAGTTTCAGCCTCTGGTTATGACAGAAGTTATTTCCTCCCCTTCCCTCTCCCATGACAGCAGTTCCAAGAACCCACAGAGGACTGGGGCAGGGATGAGCAGAGGTGCATTGGAGGAGTATGAGGAGAAGGAGGAAAAGAGCTTCACACTCACCTGGTAACGAAGGAGATGAAGGCGAGAGGAGTGGATGAGACAGTGAGGAGAAGGACCTCCCTTTATACTGCTCTTGCACTGCCCCAGGCCCACAGACATGGCGTGACAGCAGTAATTTTGCAGCAGACTCATGTCAAAAACAAAATGTTTCTGCCTAGTGGCGCAGGTTGGGTTTTGCTTTCTGTCAACCTGTGCCCTGCCTTTCATTTCCTTGTTTTTGACATTCCTGCTCTGCTTTCATGCGCTGAGATGATGCACCCAAGGATATCCTGGGTGATGTTTTGTCAGTGAAGGCAGAAGATGTGCTGGAAGTGGTGATGGGGTCCCATGAACACAGGGAATGCTGGCTTGGAGCAGTGAATTGGAATTTTTTATAACTTTAGCAAGGAGTTTCAGCTCTCTTCCTCTTGCTGAGCTTTTTTCTGGGGAGACTGTTTTGCCACTTTTTCTGAGTGGGCAGGACTGGGGACAGCCAAAGCCTGCCTGGCTTTGAACCAGGCAAAACATGTGGAGGGCACCAGAAATTCTTCCAGGTGGACGAGCGGTCCAAAAGCTGACTGGAGCAGGGGTTACAGGAAAAGTGGAGGTATTCAAGGGATTACTGGCCTTGGTTTTTAATAGCAGGAATTGCTGTCAAGAGATTGGGAATTCGTCAGCACCAGGGCAGGATTAGGTGTGGAAACATTTAAACAGATTGGCTATGCTACAGAGCCCTCAGCCCCTTCTCTCGTGAGAGATGTGCCTTGGGGACAGACTTGGAAGGTGGAATGGATTTGGGGACAGACTTGGAAGATGGAATGGATGCACAAACCCTATCCTCTTGGCCAATGAGACCATGCTGTGGTGAGAAGCTTTCCTGAATTCTCTGTGGAGGGATAGAAAGTGTTGCAAAAAACATCTGCCCACTGTCTGGAACTCATCCCCGGTCCCATGCACTGAGTATTCTCCTGGCATTTGTGCTCCAGCATACCTTGTTTCCCATGCCCAAAAGGTCTTGTTGGACAGCAGCCCAGCACCTTTGGGGGAACGGGAATTTGCCCATTTCCCCAGTAAATGAGGGTTCACAGTGACCTGCAGTGCCACTTACCTGAGAACACAGAGGGAGGGGATGCACTCAGAAACGTCCTGGGTACAAAACCAACTCTCAAATGACACCATTTGAGAAACTGATGCACTTCCCAGCCCTGTAGACATGGAGGCAGCTGGGACGCATCCCAGGAGGGCAAAAGAATGCCTTCAGTAGGCAAATTCCCAGGGAGAGACTCTCTCTACCATGTGAAGTCATGCCCTAATTTTTTGGGTTGCTGTGTGTCAGCATTTTGGTGTGAGGTGAAGCCGGAGGGTGTGCTGCCTGCAGACCATGTCCCTCTTGGGGACACCATTCCCCTCCAGCAAGGGCAGATCCATCCAAAATCCAGAAAAGCTGGTGCAAACAGTGGGCTGTGCCTGAGTAAACAGCTCCAGGCAGCCACAACAGCCATTGCTGTCCCCAGGACCTTCTTGCCAACACTCTCACAGCTCCGGGGGTTCACAGGACTGTCAACATGTTTGGGAAAAGTGTCTCCTGCTGGTGAGAGTTTGAAGCATGCAGCCAAAGTTCAAGGCACCGTGAGGAGAATAGGACAAACAAGGTGTTGTGCCCAGCCCCAACACATCCCTGATGAGAGGAGACAGTTCTGACTGCACGAGAACTGTAAAACAACCATGGGGTTTAGGAAGGATGATATTTCTTTCTTCACAGTGACTGAAGGCAGTGAGACCCCCAGAGAGAGCCATGAGAGGGGATGACTCTTCCAAATAAATCTGTAAAGGACTGATGGAGAAGGATAAGTCACATCATCGGGCACAGGAGTCTTTGTGTAGTGAACACAGACTCCTGCATCGCAGGGGGAGATTCAAACTTTTCTGCAATGGGGGTTGAAAGAAACCTCTCCAGATTTCCCGGTTCCATGTCCTACATCTGCACAGGCCCCTCCTGCACTTGAGGGTGCATCTTCTGATGGCAGTGACGTGATCCCTCTTGGGAAACCCATGGACCTGTCATCCTGGGACTTGAAAGGAGCCTACAAAGCCTAATGGGCATGTCAGAAATGAGGAAATGCACTGGAGATGTTGATGGAAAACAAACACAACCTGGGGCACTAGGTGGGACATTTTGCTTTGGAGGTGACTCTGTTGGAAATTACTGCCTCACGCAGTGCCTGTGGGCCTGGGCAGTGCAGGAGCTGTATAAAAGCTGCTCCTTCTCCTCACACTCTCATACTCTCCTCTCCTTCACACGATCTCCTTGGGAACAAGGTGAGTCTGAGCTCTTCATCCTTCTTTTATTCATCTCATCATTATCCTTCCATCGGATTTTTCAGCACAAGCTACTCATTTGTTCTACACGTGCTTTGGGGTTGCTTTCCATGGGAGAGGGAAGGGTGAAAAGGGAGAGATGCTGGAGCTCAGTTAGGTGTCTCCTGCAGTATGGGCTCAGAAGGGATCTCCTGGGGCTTGGCTGTATTTTGCAGATCTCTTTAGGAATTTGGAGAAGCCTGTGGGCTTCCCTATGATATTTCCACTCTTTGTGCCAGATTGTGTCTTCTTTCGCTGCTGCTACAGAATTCCACTCACTTACCCCTTTTGCTTTTCTACCCTTGTTCCCTCTGTGCCAGGTGCACCTGCAGCCCAGCACATGTCCTGCTACCACCCCTCGTGCCGCCCTGCCAGCCCTGTGGCCCCCCCCGCTGGCCAACAGCTGCAATGAGCCCTGTGTCCGACAGTGCCAGGACTCCACCGTGCCATCCAGCCCTCGCCCGTGGTGGTGACCCTGCCCGGCCCCATCCTCAGCTCCTTCCCTCAGAACACGCCGTGGGATCCTCCACCTCGGCTGCTGTTGGCAGCATCCTCAGCTCTCAGGGAGTGCCATCACTCTGGGGGCTTTGGCCTCTGGCCTGGGGCAGTGGCCTCTGTGGCTCAGGTCTTCCTGCTGCAAAGCTGTGGTGACAGTTCCAGGAATGAACCCAGGACTCAACAAGACGGTATTTCGCTGGGGATGGTGCATTGGCTTGTTGCTTCCCAAGGGGCTGAGCACCCCCAGCAGCCTGGGAGGAAGGATAGGGGCCAGCCTGAGCTCTCGAGAAGCACGGCTCATCCCTGCCCTCTTCCCTCTTTCCTCTGTCCTTTCCCCCTGTGTCCCTGTTCCCTTGTGCTCCCGTGGACAGTGATCCCCACACAGCCATCCTGTGGAGGATCTGCTGGCCCTGCTCCCTCTCTGGTCCAGCGAGATGAACATCTGGAATGTTCTCAGCCACAGCAATGGGGCACAATCTCTTATCAGCCCCTGGTCCTCACTTCACCATGACCATTGCTTGAAATGACCTAATTTCCCTCTCTTGACTCATTAAAGTTCTACTGCATTTGAGCCCTTGTCTCTGTGTCATTTCCTCTGTGGGTGCTCTCCCAGGATGAGCAGGGAAGGAGATGTTGCTCAATCTTTGTTCTGGGAGGAGGGGTTTAGGATGATTGTAAAGTGGCCGGTACCACAGGCTTTCATCAAGTGTGCTCAGTCAGACATTGGATCACTCTCTGCTTTCTAAACCTTGCAGAACTGGCAGAACGATGATGTTCCAGCTGCCAAAGGGATTTTACTGCTAATGGCATCCATGGCCAACTTTAATCACTGTGGAGGGAAAGTTTATATGTAGTGCTTCCGTGTTTTTCTAGTGCATCCTTCTCATGCCATGAAATTCCCACTCCTTTGTGGTTAGAGAGTCCATTACCCACAAAAGCTGAATGCCAGAATCCCAGAATCCCTTTTGCTATGTGCAAAATGCCTCTGCCGGGAAACAAATCTCTCCTTTTTTTTCATTGTGGGGAAAAAAAAAAAAACCCTCTGGAAAGACCAAAAAAGTTTTTGTCACTGAACTGTTGGACTTGGTGGAGCCTTTACATTTATTTAGTCCTTGGAGCAGTGCAGTGAGACCAGGTCAACGTAGGCTTGTGTAGTCTATGGTAAGTGTGGCCCTGTCCTGGGACATGGAGAGATAAAATTTCCACTGCAGATTCCTTTCACCACTTTATCCATCCTCTGAAGAGTGGCTGCTTTCAAAAAGAGGTTAATTGACTGTACATGTCTGGCTGTGGAGGTGAAATACAACTCTGCTCAGAGCTCAGCCTTTGTAGAATCACAGAATACTCTGAGCTGGAAAGCACCTACAAGGATCATCGAGGTCCAAATCCTTGCCCAGCACAGTACCCCATGATCACTACCCTGTGCCTGAGAGTGTTGTCCAAAAAGTCCTTAAGCTCCTGACCTTGGGCGTGACCATCCCTGGGTAGCGCCTTCAGAGTCCAAACACTCTCTGGGATGACCTTTCTAAATCACATATCCAACCTAAACTTTCCCTGACACAGTTCCAGCCATCCCCTCATGTCCTGTCACTAGGCCCAGAAAGAGAGCTGTCTTGTTTGAAAGACAATGAAGCAGAACCTCGGTTGGAATGAAAGTATTACCTCCTTCCCTCCAAAATATAACTTGGAATAAGGGCTTTCAGGCAAGGACATGGGAAAAGGAATAGCAGTTCTTGACTAGAGTGTGTAACAAGGCAAACAAACAGCAAACAGAAGCACAAACCCAGCGCCGGCCTCCCCCGGGCTGTGCCGCGCCCTCCCCTCGGTGCAGTTCCGCTCACAGCCGGCAGGGGGCGCAGGGGCGGTGATTCCTCCCCGCCGGCAGGGGCGCTGTGGCGCGGGCTCGGCCGCCTCTCTCCCTCACGCGGTGATGGCGGGCGCGCTGGAGGGCGGAGTGCGCTGGAGCGGGAACCTCGGAGCGGCGGCTGGGAACAGCAAAGGCAGGCACATCCCAGGGTGGCAAACAAAAGGTAACAGAAAACTCTGCAGCCTTAGCTGGGCCGCGGGGGATCGGGCGGACCCGGGGTGTTGGGTTAAAGTGTAGCGAAAAAGGCAGAGGAAGAAAACAGTGGGGCTGGGGCCGAGTCAGCCAGGCTTCTCTGTGGGACTGCTCCACACAGGCCGGAGGGAGGACAAACCCCTTCCGGGAAAGTGAGGGGTCAGGGTCGCTGGGTTTTCCCCTGAGGCACCCCAGTAGATGGTGAGGGTCCTCTCTGGTCAAATCAAGTATTTTCAAGGTCCCAGTTCAACACCTGTTCTTGTGAACAAAGGCTCACCCACAGAAAAGAAGAAGGAATACAGGGCTGGGCTCTGGCGGTAGCACGAATTCTCCCTACAATGAACAGCAGCTCGACATCCTGTTCCAATGCTGAGAGTGAGAGAACTCTAGGACCTTAGCTAGGATCTAAGCCCAGCCCCTCATCCCCAGCCAGAATCTCAAGGTTGTCTCTGCTCTTTCCAACAGGAAACCCCTCAGGTAAGAGAGTAACCAGGTGCACCCCTTCCCTCTCCTCCTCCCCCCAGCCATATCTTTTGTTCTATGAAGTATCAGCCACTATCATCTCTTAGCACCCAATGGGAGAAAATTCCCTAAGAGAAAGAAAGAAAAATCCTAACCTTTCAGCAGCAGGTCAGGCCTTGCCCCTCCACTCCCCGTCATGAGGAAGGTGTAGACTGGGATGAGGTCTCCTCTTGGTCTCCTCTTGGTCTCCTCCAGGCTGAGCAGGGCAAGTGACCTCAGCTGCTTCTCATGCAGCTTCCCCTCCAGACCCTTCACATCTTTGGGCCCCTTGCACAGGAACATCTCTCTTTTCCAGGCTCTTGCCCAGACAAGGAGGGTGTCTGCGCCAGCATGGACAGCACAGAGGCACTGACTGGTATTAGAGATTAGAAATTCCTCCAGCTGCTGCAGACTGTATTTCCCCACAGCGTTGAACCATATTCTGAGTTAGTTGGTCTGCTTGGGACCAGCTGCTGGGGGATACAGGAACAGATGTGGGGTTTGGCCTTTTTTCTGCTGGTACCAGAACATGGCACTGAAGTTGCCATGATCTGATAAGAAGTTGCCATATAGGATAAGAGCAGAAGTGTCTCTTTCCTCCACCATGGTGAGTCTTTTGTGCTTGTTGACACTGGGCTTTCCAATCCGTAATGGTTGTAAAAACTCGGGAAAAGTTAAGACTCTTTGACACCTCCTGTCCCAGAACAGTGGAGAGAAAAACAAAGAGAAGGAAGATTGCGAGAGGGAAAATACGTTAGATTCACGATTTTACTGAGCTAAAAAATGTGCAGACAACACAACAATACAGAGAAAAATGGTTTATCTATAAAACAGCAAAGGTAAAACACCTCCTGGCCCCCACCCCCAGGGTGTCTCAGAAGAACAAAGAAAGTACTGTGGCAAACAAATATCCACAGTGTAATGCCGTCCCTGGACAGATAAAAGGGAACAGGGGCAAAATTAACTGAAATCAGGGGTGAGCCTATTCCAGCTGAGCTGAAAATAGCAGAACCAAGACCACCTAAAGGAGCCCACCTAGAGGAGCCAAGCTGCGACCAGCAGGTGAAAGAAGCACAGCAGAGCCTGTGTCTCACCCTCCCCACACTCTGGGAAGGCCCAGGACTCTGATCTGCGCTTGCTACATCCTCCTCAAGCAACATCTTTCTCTCTGGCAACTGGGGACAGCAATAGGAGATCGAAGGACCACAGAGAGGCACAGGCTGGGATGCAGCAAAACTTTAATGAGTTGAAAGAGAGAAAGGAGGTCCCCTGTGTGGGCACCGTGGTGCAGGGAGCACCAAGGACAGGTAGGAGACTCTGTCCAATGGACAGGGTGCAGTTCACATCTTGGATGGGGCTTAGCCAGTGATCACAGCCCAAGGGAGGGCATGAGAGCAGAGACAAGAAAGAAGAGTAGGAACAAGAAAGTCAGACAAGGACCATGGTTTCGGAGAGCCCAAGCATGGCTCTTGCCAACTGCAAGTGCAGGTGGAGCCATGGATGCTCAGTCCCTCTGAATGCAATGGTCAGGAATTCCATGCTCAGTCCGTTTCCATCTCAGTTCCTGAAGGTCCTTCTGTGCAGCCACCATCAGCAGCTTTAGCAGATCCTGTTGCAATAGCGGTTGGTGATGCAGGAGAGGTCAAAGCACCCAGAGTTGATGGGCACTCCACCACAGGCTGAGGATGCTGCACACGCAAGCTGAGGTGGAGGACCCCCCACCACACGGTGTTTCTGAAGGATTCTCTCTCTTGTTCCAGTCCAACTCTCCTGCCATGGACACAGATATCTGTCACAGCATCACATGGCTCAAAGCTCAAACAAACCTGACCTTGAACCCTTCCCAAGGTGGGACATCCCAACGTTGCCTAGGCAACATTTTCCAGTACCTCACCACACTCTAAATCATTAATTTTTCCCTCATGTCCCATCTGCATTGTCCCTATTTCAGTTTAAACTGTTGTTCCTTCTCCAGCCACTGCCGGCCTTAATATGATGTCTCTCTCCAACCTCCTTATTCACCCCCTTTACATACTAAAAGGCTGCAGTAAGGTGTCCCAGAGCCTGCTCTTCTCCTGCCCCAAAACCTCAAATCCCTCCAGCCTTTCTCCATAGTAAGGGCAATGCATCCATGTGATCCTTTCTGCTCTAACAGGTCCATGTCTGTTTTGAACTGAGGTCTCCAGACTGGATTCAGGGCTCCTGGCAAGGTCTAACAAGAGCAGATAAGAAGTGGACAGTCCCAACCCTTGACCAGCTGGCCATGTTTCTGTTTGTGCAGCCCTGGACCTGAAGGAATTTCTGAGATGCAAACACACATGGCTGGCTCGTGTCCAGTTTTCAATCTCCAGTGTTTCAATGTCTTCCTTAAAGGTTGTGCTCTCCGTCATTTCTTCTCCCAAGCTGTTCAGATATTGTGGACTTCATCAGTGCAACTTCCTGGGAAAGTTTCTAGAGAAAAGGAGGCAGGGAGATGCAGGCAGAGCACGCTCAGGGTGTGGGCTGAGCATGTCAAAGGGCTGTCCAGGAGCAGTTGAGGGAGGGGAGCAGCTGAACTGCTGCAGGACACGGTGGGACACAGCGACATATGTGCCCCCCAGAGTCCAGATTTGAAGTTGGCTTTGTAGCAGCCAACCCTGTCACATCCTCCAGTCTCTGAAAAGCAGGGCCCAGATGAGGTGATTTTGGTAACACCACCAAAACAGATTTAATTGCCACGACTGTTCCTGGCAATTCGAGGATTGTCATCAACATCCTGGGCTATCAGAGCATAGCAGTTGACAGGATATCGACGGGAGCAAAAATCCCACTCTGCTCAGCCCACCCCAGGTGGCATCAAGCATCTGGGTGCTGCCTACTGGACTGTAACACAAAAAAATCTCAACCATGAGAAATGAAATACATGAAGATTGGCCAGGATGGTGAGTGGGGCTGGAACTTGTGGATGAGAGGCTGAGGACACAGGCTTTGCTGGCAACAGAGAAGAGAAGGCTATGTTGGAAGAGATAAAAGTATTTTTGGAGTATTCTGTGGTCATTGAGCAGTGTCAGGTAATCCTTTCAACAGAGAGGAAGAGTAATTCAGAAAGGTCACACTAAAAAATAACCAATCAATGCTGTGTTAATGTAACGAATGCTATGCTGACAACCATGGCAATGCCTCCTCCAACAACACCCTCCTGGAGCCACACAGCAAAATCTCTGCCGCTGGGTATGTTGGGTGAGCACGTGCAGGGCATAGGATGACACAGAGGCAAGGGTTCGAATGCAGCAGAACTTTAATGAGTCAAAAGATGCAAACCAGGTAAATCTGAGTGAAAGGATCACCAAAGGCAGATAGAAGTCTGCACTAAATAACTGCTGTGGAGATCTCAGGAGATGTCCGTCTGCTGGATCCAGAGAGGGAGCAGGGCCAGCAGATCCTCCCCAGGCTGGCTGAGTGGGGATCACAGCCCAGGAGAGCACAAGGGAACAGGGACACAGGAGGGAAAGCAGAGAGGGGAAGAGGGCAGAGGCAGGGATGGGCCGTGCTTCCCAAGAGCCCAGACTGGCCCCATCCTTCTGCCAGGGCTGCTGGGGGTGCTCAGCCCCTCGGGAAGCAACAAGCCAATGCACCATCACCAGTTAAATACCGTCTTGTTGAGTCCCTGGGTTTGTTTTCTGGAACTGTCGCCCGCAGCTTTAGCAGGGAAAGCATCTCCTGCCACAGAGGCCACTGCCCAGGCCAGAGAGGCCAAAACCCCCAGAGTTGATGGGCACTCCCTGAGAGCTGAGGATGCTGCCAACAGCAGCCGAGGTGGAGGATCCCACGGCGGTGTTCTGAGGGAAGGAGGAGAGGATGGGGCCAGGCAGGGTCACCACCACGGGCGAGGGCTATGCCATGGAGTCTGGCACTGGCGGACACAGGGCTCATTGCAGCTGTTGGCCAGCGGGGTGGGGCCGCAGGGCTGGCAGGGCCGGCACGGAGTGTAGCAGGACATGTCTTGGGGCTGCAGGTGCACCTGGCAGAGAGGGAAGGGGGAAGCTGAGCAGAAACTGTGGATGAAGAGCAGTCTTTCACCCCATTAAGAGTGAGGTAAGTCAGAAGTTGGAGAAAAGAGCTGGGGACTGCGTGGGGAGATCCACAGGTGTCACCTTCCTTTCTGCCCAAAAGAACCCTGTGGACAGCAACCAAGCCCAAAGAGGTTCCTTCCTCATCCATAGCTCAGCAGACACTTAACCAAGTTTCAGCCTCTGGTTATGACAGAAGTTATTTCCTCCCCTTCCCTCTCCCATGACAGCAGTTCCAAGAACCCACAGAGGACTGGGGCAGGGATGAGCAGAGGTGCATTGGAGGAGTATGAGGAGAAGGAGGAGAAAGAGCTTCACACTCACCTGGTAACGAAGGAGATGAAGGCGAGAGGAGTGGATGAGACAGTGAGGAGAAGGACCTCCCTTTATACTGCTCTTGCACTGCCCCAGGCCCACAGACATGGCGTGACAGCAGTAATTTTGCAGCAGACTCATGTCAAAAACAAAATGTTTCTGCCTAGTGGCGCAGGTTGTGTTTTGCTTTCTGTCAACCTGTGCCCTGCCTTTCATTTCCTTGTTTTTGACATTCCTGCTCTGCTTTCATGCGCTGAGATGATGCACCCAAGGATATCCTGGGTGATGTTTTGTCAGTGAAGGCAGAAGATGTGCTGGAAGTGGTGATGGGGTCCCATGAACACAGGGAATGCTGGCTTGGAGCAGTGAATTGGAATTTTTTATAACTTTAGCAAGGAGTTTCAGCTCTCTTCCTCTTGCTGAGCTTTTTTTCTGGGGAGACTGTTTTGCCACTTTTTCTGAGTGGGCAGGACTGGGGACAGCCAAAGCCTGCCTGGCTTTGAACCAGGCAAAACATGTGGAGGGCACCAGAAATTCTTCCAGGTGGACGAGCGGTCCAAAAGCTGACTGGAGCAGGGGTTACAGGAAAAGTGGAGGTATTCAAGGGATTACTGGCCTTGGTTTTTAATAGCAGGAATTGCTGTCAAGAGATGGGGAATTCGTCAGCACCAGGGCAGGATTAGGTGTGGAAACATTTAAACAGATTGGCTATGCTACAGAGCCCTCAGCCCTCTTCTCTCGTGAGAGATGTGCCTTGGGGACAGACTTGGAAGGTGGAATGGATTTGGGGACAGACTTGGAAGATGGAATGGATGCACAAACCCCATCCTCTTGGCCAATGAGACCATGCTGTGGTGAGAAGCTTTCCTGAATTCTCTGTGGAGGGATAGAAAGTGTTGCAAAAAACATCTGCCCACTGTCTGGAACTCATCCCCGGTCCCATGCACTGAGTATTCTCCTGGCATTTGTGCTCCAGCATACCTTGTTTCCCATGCCCAAAAGGTCTTGTTGGACAGCAGCCCAGCACCTTTGGGGGAACGGGAATTTGCCCATTTCCCCAGTAAATGAGGGTTCACAGTGACCTGCAGTGCCACTTACCTGAGAACACAGAGGGAGGGGATGCACTCAGAAACGTCCTGGGTACAAAACCAACTCTCAAATGACACCATTTGAGAAACTGATGCACTTCCCAGCCCTGTAGCCATGGAGGCAGCTGGGACGCATCCCAGGAGGGCAAAAGAATGCCTTCAGTAGGCAAATTTCCAGGGAGAGACTCTCTCTACCCATGGTGAGTCATGCCCTAATTTTGGGTTGGCTGTGTGTCAGCATTTTGGTGTGAGGTGAAGCCAGGAGGGTGTGCTGCCTGCAGATCCATGTCCCTCTTGGGGACACCATTCCCCTCCAGCAAGGGCAGATCCATCCAAAATCCAGAAAAGCTGGTGCAAACAGTGGGCTGTGCCTGAGTAAACAGCTCCAGGCAGCCACAACAGCCATTGCTGTCCCCAGGACCTTCTCGCCAACACTCTCACAGCTCCGGGGGTTCACAGGACTGTCAACATGTTTGGGAAAAGTGTCTCCTGCTGGTGAGAGTTTGAAGCATGCAGCCAAAGTTCAAGGCACCGTGAGGAGAATAGGACAAACAAGGTGCTGTGCCCAGCCCCAACACATCCCTGATGAGAGGAGACAGTTCTGACTGCACGAGAACTGTAAAACAACCATGGGGTTTAGGAAGGATGATATTTTCTTTCTTCACAGTGACTGAAGGCAGTGAGACCCCCAGAGAGAGCCATGAGAGGGGATGACTCTTCCAAATAAATCTGTAAAGGACTGATGGAGAAGGATAAGTCACATCATCGGGCACAGGAGTCTTTGTGTAGCGAACACGGACTCCTGCATCGCAGGGGGAGATTCAAACTTTTCTGCAATGGGGGTTGAAAGAAACCTCTCCAGATTTCCTGGTTCCATGTCCTACATCTGCACAGGCCCCTCCTGCACCTGAGGGTGCATCTTCTGATGGCAGTGACGTGATCCCTCTTGGGAAACCCATGGACCTGTCATCCTGGGACTTGAAAGGAGCCTACAAAGCCTAATGGGCATGTCAGAAATGAGGAAATGCACTGGAGATGCTGATGGAAAACAAAACACAACCTGGGGCACTAGGTGGGACATTTTGCTTTGGAGGTGACTCTGTTGGAAAATTACTGTCCTCACGCAGTGCCTGTGGGCCTGGGGCAGTGCAGGAGCTGTATAAAAGCTGCTCCTTCTCCTCACACTCTCATACTCTCCTCTCCTTCACCTGCATCTCCTTGGGAACAAGGTGAGTCTGAAGCTTTTTATCCTTCTTTTATTCGTTCTCATCATTATCCTTCCATGGGATTTTTCAGCACAAAGCTACTCATTTGTTCTACATGTGCTTTTGGAGTTGCTTTCCATGGGAGAGGGAAGAGTGCAAAAGGGAGAGAGGTCGGAGCTCAGTTAGGTGTCTCCTGCAGTATGGGCTCAGAAGGGATCTCCTGGGGCTTGGCTGTATTTTGCAGATCTCTTTAGGAATTTGGAGAAGCCTGTGCGCCTCCCTATGATATTTCCAGCTCTTTGTGCCAGATTGTGTCTTCTTTCGCTGCTGCTACAGAATTCCACTCACTTACCCCTTTTGCTTTTCTACCCTTGTTCCCTCTGTGCCAGGTGCACCTGCAGCCCCAAGACATGTCCTGCTACACCCCGTGCCGGCCCTGCCAGCCCTGCGGCCCCACCCCGCTGGCCAACAGCTGCAATGAGCCCTGTGTCCAGCAGTGCCAGAACTCCACCGTGGCCATCCAGCCCTCGCCCGTGGTGGTGACCCTGCCTGGCCCCATCCTCACTTCCTTCCCTCAGAACACCACCGTGGGATCCTCCACCTCGGCTGCTGTTGGCAGCATCCTCAGCTCTCAGGGAGTGCCCATCAACTCTGGGGGCTTTGGCCTCTCTGGCCTGGGCAGTGGCCTCTGTGGCATCAGGTCCTTCCCCTGCTAAAGCTGTGGGTGACAGTTCCAGGGAATGAACCCAGGGACTCAACAAGACGGTATTTCGCTGGGGATGGTGCATTGGCTTGTTGCTTCCCAAGGGGCTGAGCACCCCCAGCAGCCCTGGGAGAAGGATGGGGCCAGCCTGAGCTCTCGAGAAGCACGGCTCATCCCTGCCCTCTTCCCTCTTTCCTCTGTCCTTTCCCCCTGTGTCCCTGTTCCCTTGTGCTCCCGTGGACAGTGATCCCCACACAGCCATCCTGTGGAGGATCTGCTGGCCCTGCTCCCTCTCTGGTCCAGCGAGATGAACATCTGGAATGTTCTCAGCCACAGCAATGGGGCACAATCTCTTATCAGCCCCTGGTCCTCACTTCACCATGACCATTGCTTGAAATGACCTAATTTCCCTCTCTTGACTCATTAAAGTTCTACTGCATTTGAGCCCTTGTCTCTGTGTCATTTCCTCTGTGGGTGCTCTCCCAGGATGAGCAGGGAAGGAGATGTTGCTCAATCTTTGTTCTGGGAGGAGGGGTTTAGGATGATTGTAAAGTGGCCGGTACCACAGGCTTTCATCAAGTGTGCTCAGTCAGACATTGGATCACTCTCTGCTTTCTAAACCTTGCAGAACTGGCAGAACGATGATGTTCCAGCTGCCAAAGGGATTTTACTGCTAATGGCATCCATGGCCAACTTTAATCACTGTGGAGGGAAAGTTTATATGTAGTGCTTCCGTGTTTTTCTAGTGCATCCTTCTCATGCCATGAAATTCCCACTCCTTTGTGGTTAGAGAGTCCATTACCCACAAAAGCTGAATGCCAGAATCCCAGAATCCCTTTTGCTATGTGCAAATGCTCTGCCTGGGAACAATCTCTCCTTTTTTTTCATTGTGGGGAAAAAAAAAAAAACCCTCTGGAAAGACCAAAAAAGTTTTTGTCACTGAACTGTTGGACTTGGTGGAGCCTTTAACAGTTTATTTCAGTCCTTGGAGCAGTGCAGTGAGACCAGGTCAACGTAGGCTTGTGTAGTCTATGGTAAGTGTGGCCCTGTCCTGGGACATGGAGAGATAAAATTTCCACTGCAGATTCCTTTCACCACTTTATCCATCCTCTGAAGAGTGGCTGCTTTCAAAAAGAGGTTAATTGACTGTACATGTCTGGCTGTGGAGGTGAAATACAACTCTGCTCAGAGCTCAGCCTTTGTAGAATCACAGAATACTCTGAGCTGGAAAGCACCTACAAGGATCATCGAGTCCAACTCTTGGCCCTACACAGTCACCCCTGCAATCCTACCCTGTGCCTGAGAGTGTTGTCCAAAAGTTCCTTAAGCTCCTGCAACCTTGGGGCTGTGACCATTCCCTGGGTAGGCTGCTCAGAGTCCAAACACTCTCTGGGGGATGACCCTTTTCCTGATATCCAACCTAAACTTCCCTGACACAGTTCCAGCCATCCCCTCATGTCCTGTCACTAGGCCCCAGAAAGAAGAGCTGTCTTGGTTTGAAAGACAAGGAAGGCAGGAACCTCTGTTGGAATGGAAAGTATTACCTCCTTCCCTCCAAATTATAACTTTGAAATTAAGGGGCTTTCAGGCAAAGATATGGGAAAAGGAATAACAGTTCTTGACTAGAGTGTGTAACAAGGCAAACAAACAGCAAACAGAAGCACAAACCCAGCGCCGGCCTCCCCCGGGCTGTGCCGCGCCCTCCCCTCGGTGCAGTTCCGCTCACAGCCGGCAGGGGGCGCAGGGGCGGTGATTCCTCCCCGCCGGCAGGGGGCGCTGTGGCGCGGGCTCGGCCGCCTCTCTCCCTCACGCGGTGATGGCGGGCGCGCTGGAGGGCGGAGTGCGCTGGAGCGGGAACCTCGGAGCGGCGGCTGGGAACAGCAAAGGCAGGCACATCCCAGGGTGGCAAACAAAAGGTAACAGAAAACTCTGCAGCCTTAGCTGGGCCGCGGGGGATCGGGCGGACCCGGGGTGTTGGGTTAAAGTGTAGCGAAAAAGGCAGAGGAAGAAAACAGTGGGGCTGGGCCGAGGCAGCCAGGCTTCTCTGTAGGAGCTGCTGCACACAGCCGGGGGGACACAACCTCTGGGAAAAGTGGAGGGGGTCAGGGTCCTGGGTTTTCCCCTGAGGCACCCCAGTAGATGGTGAGGGTCCTCTCTGGTCAAATCAAGTATTTTCAAGGTCCCAGTTCAACACCTGTTCTTGTGAACAAAGGCTCACCCACAGAAAAGAAGAAGGAATACAGGGCTGGGCTCTGGCGGTAGCACGAATTCTCCCTACAATGAACAGCAGCTCGACATCCTGTTCCAATGCTGAGAGTGAGAGAACTCTAGGACCTTAGCTAGGATCTAAGCCCAGCCCCTCATCCCCAGCCAGAATCTCAAGGTTGTCTCTGCTCTTTCCAACAGGAAACCCCTCAGGTAAGAGAGTAACCAGGTGCACCCCTTCCCTCTCCTCCTCCCCCCAGCCATATCTTTTGTTCTATGAAGTATCAGCCACTATCATCTCTTAGCACCCAATGGGAGAAAATTCCCTAAGAGAAAGAAAGAAAAAATCCTAACCTTCAGCAGCAGGTCAGGCCTTGCCCCTCCACTCCCCGTCATGAGGAAGGTGTAGACTGGGATGAGGTCTCCTCTTGGTCTCCTCTTGGTCTCCTCCAGGCTGAGCAGGCCAAGTGACCTAAACCTCTCATGCCAGCTTCCCCTCCAGACCCTTCACCATCTTTGGGCCCCTTGCACAGGAACATCTCTCTTTTCCAGGCTTTTGCCCAGACAAAGAGGGTGTCTGCACCAGCATGGACAGCACAGAGGCACTGACTGGTATTAGAGATTAGAAATTCCTCCAGCTGCTGCAGACTGTATTTCCCCACAGCGTTGAACCATGTTCGGAGTTAGCTGGTCTGCTTGGGACCAGCTGCTGGGGGATACAGGAACAGATATGGGGTTTGGCCTTTTTTCTGCTGGTACCAGAACATGGCACTGAAGTTGCCATGATCTGATAAGAAGTTGCCATATAGGATAAGAGCAGAAGTGTCTCTTTCCTCCACCATGGTGAGTCTTTTGTGCTTGTTGACACTGGGCTTTCCAATCCATAATGGTTGTAAAAACTCGGGAAAAGTTAAGACTCTTTGACACCTCCTGTCCCAGAACAGTGGAGAGAAAAACAAAGAGAAGGAAGATTGCGAGAGGGAAAATAYGTTAGATTCACGATTTTACTGAGCTAAAAAATGTGCAGACAACACAACAATACAGAGAAAAATGGTTTATCTATAAAACAGCAAAGGTAAAACACCTCCTGGCCCCCACCCCCAGGGTGTCTCAGGAGAACAAAGAAAGTACTGTGGCAAACAAATATCCACAGTGTAATGCCCTCCCTGGACAGATAAAAGGGAACAGGGGCAAAATTAACTGAAATCAGGGGTGAGCCTATTCCAGCTGAGCTGAAAATAGCAGAACCAAGACCACCTAAAGGAGCCCACCTAGAGGAGCCAAGCTGCGACCAGCAGGTGAAAGAAGCACAGCAGAGCCTGTGTCTCACCCTCCCCACACTCTGGGAAGGCCCATGACTCTGATCTGCGCTTGCTACATCCTCSTCAAGCAACATCTTTCTCTCTGGCAACTGGGGACAGCAATAGGAGATCGAAGGACCACAGAGAGGCACAGRCTGGGATGCAGCAAAACTTTAATGAGTTGAAAGAGAGAAAGGAGGTCCCCTGTGTGGGCACCGTGGTGCAGGGAGCACCAGGGACAGGTAGGAGACCCGTCCTCATGTGTCGCAGCAACATGACCCGCCACTGCAGGCCCTTGCGTTGTGCTGCAGGTCTTGTCCGGCAATCTCCCCATCTAGCTGCCTTTCCTTAAGGCAAGTCCGAGGTGGTGAGCAGCCCAGTGCTGTCCCCTAGTGGCACGCGGCCTCCACCAGGCTTTGCTTTTGTGCGACGCTTCAACTGATGGCAGCGCATGAGTCCGGAAGCTCCTGCAAAAGTGAATTTCCTCCCGTGGATAATTTCTTCATGCGTGAAACGCCCTCGCATCTGCGTTACAAAACACCTGAGCTGTAACAAGGAACCATGTGCTCCTGTTGGGTATGAGCTCTCATAGAGTGCAGAGAGAAGAAGCTGGATGCTTGGAGATGTCACAAGAAAGTGGTTGCTTTTTTCTCCCTTAACCATAGGGGTGGTGAGTTCACCACTTCTAGTAAAAAATGTACTGCACAGCTTCAATCTTTCCCTCACATTTCTGATTGTTTTAAAGTTTTTATATTCATCAAGATGGCTAACAAGTTATACTGGAGGCAGAAGACAGTGATCTTGACGCATTTTACCATGGTTAGTTAATGGGCAGTCGTGTGTTAGCCAGAAGGTGAACTTAAACCCGCCTCGTTCTCACAAGCCCTACGTGGCTGCAATAGAAATACGCCCTACATGTTCCGGACCAGTAGTCAGGATGACTCCGACGATAGTCTAGTACATATTGATACACTCCCCGTGTCGCTTAGCGAGATGACACCATCTCAGCCCTTCTCCAGGACCGCGAGCTCCGCATCCTGCGCAGGAAAATCCATTCCCGATCAGACTATTAAAACACCGGTCTGTGAGTTTTGGTTGACCCTCTATAACCTTCGAGCTCCGCCAAGACTTATTGGACAGCAAGTCTGGTTCCTAGCTTGTGGGAGGCAACGGAGAGAGAGTGGCGCTTCGCAACCAATACTCTGGGTAGTGCTATTTGACAAACACTCGCATTTCATCGCAGAACCCGAGGTCGTTTGAAGATCGTGGCATACGGAAGAGTATGATTCTTAAAGCTGCGATGTGGCGCGACAAAGAGGGCTCGTGTCGTTCAGAAACTGGGCTGTATGAAGAGCGGAACTGCGAGACAAAGGTACCGAGAAGAAGGGAACCATTGCCACTGGTTCGTAAGATAGACCTGAGATTGGAGAGCATTCCAAAAGAGACAGGCACCTACGGAGAAAGAGAGAGAGCGAATATCATTGCGAGCACTAACCTATGTACGATCGATTGACGAGTTCACGGCCAGGCCATGCTTGGGCTCTCCGAAACCATGGTCCTTGTCTGACTTCTTGTTCCTACTCTCTTTCTTGTCTCTCTCTCATCCCTCCCTGTGGCGGTGATCACTGGCCTAAGCCCCATCCAAGATGTGCTGCACCCTGTCCATTGGACAGA
>VKON01000179.1:28475-49248 GCA_009741485.1 Malurus cyaneus samueli | reverse complement strand
TGATGCTGCCAACGGCAGCAGAGGTGGAGGATCCCACCACGGTGTTCTGAGGGAGAGGAGCGAAGGAGGGGCCAGGCAGGGTCACAGCACCGGGGAGGGTTCAATGACAATAGTGGAGTCCTGGCACTGGCGGACACAGCACTCATTGCAGCTGTTGGCCAGCGGGGTGGGGCCACAGGGTGGACAGCACGGGGGCAGTAGGGGGGGCAGCAAGGAGGCAGCTGGGTGGGCACAAAGGGGGGCAGGGTGGGTAACAAGGGTTGCAGGATGGGTAGGGACGGCAGGAGGACATGGCTCGGAGTCACAGGTGCACCTGGGAAAGAAAACAGGGACAACATGGGGATGGTTGAGGAGCCTCCTCTTCACCCACAAATAAGCCAAGACACAGGCTATGCTGGGAGCTGCGGCCGTGCAGGGAGGACCACACAACTCCTTCTCTGACCCCTACAACTGAGCAAGCACAGACAGACCCAAAAAAGCTCTTTCCCAGTCGAGAGAACAAGAGCCCTCTCAGCCCAGACACAGCCCTGCTCCACACCAAACCTTCTCCCCACTTCCCCTGCCCAGATCGGCAGCCTCAAGCCCAATATAGGACAGCGCTTCCAACTCACTTGCTTCCAAAGGGGAAGAAGAGCAGTGAAGTGGATGAGAGAGTGAAGAGCTGGGATGCCTTTTATACTGGCTCTGCACTGCCCCAGGCCCAAAGGAAGCCTCTCTGCAAGCAATTTTCTGAGAGGCTCATTTCAAATGCAAACCATCTCAGCTAATGATACCAGCTTTGTTTTGTTTTCCAGAATGGACACATTTTAATTTCCTTCTTTAGCTTGTGGCCAGTGCTGCCACCACTCTTTCTCCAGAGGGCTGTCATGTACACTGCCAATCCTTCTATCATTCTGGTTAAAATCAATCTGTTTCAACACTTTCTTACCACTTCCCTCATCTTTATTTTCTTTGTAACTTATGTGACTTTTTTGAGTAGGGTCAGGCCTGTCCGTGTTTCCAGCAAATTAAAAAATCAACAATATCATTAGAAGGTGCCTCTGGAGATGGTCAGGTTTAACCCTCCAGCTCTGACACAACAAAAGCACATTGATCAGGACATTGCCCCAAGTCGTCTTATATGTCTCTATGGACATTCACCAAGACTCCACAAGCTGCCTGGGCAACTCTCCCGGGCTTGGGCCCATTCTCAGAGGAGAAGAGTTTTCCTTCCTGCCTCTGCACGATTTCCTTTCACTCTGCCCCAGAACACAAACAGGGCCAAGCAACCAGCCCTGCCTGCACAGCAGCAACTGTGGGCTCGTGTGGTTCAGGAGACTCAGAGAAACCTCCTGGGAGGGCAAGGCTGGAGCAGGGGGGACATGACAAGGCCTGACATGCACTGAGGTTTTTGGTGCTGGTGGGGAAGCACCGGAGGGAGTTCATGGAGTGGTGAAGGCCCAACAAGTGCCCCAAAGACTTCTAAGAGCAGCATTAAGAGGAAGAGAGACAAGAGCAGCAGTGCCGATGACCAACCTTCAAAGGCCAGTGCTGATCAGAGAATTTGGAGGGTGGGACAAAGGGAACGTGTCCCATCGTCACGTTTGAGAACCCTTTGGCATCCAGGCGAGCATTCCAGGGCTGGGAGCAGCAAGACCCTTCCTGCCCACAGGGCTGCAAACAAGCCCCCAGGAGTGCCCCAAGCCGGTGTCCCCAGACTGCAGGCAATGCCTCAGGCACTCGAGCCTCATCTTCTGCAGGCACAAATGAGCTTCTGTCCCAGGAGTGCGTGAGCTTCCTTGTCCAGCTCTGAAAATGAGCCTTCAGGGAGAAACGTGCGTGGCCAAACAAGGCAATGAAAATATGTCCATACAGGAAACCAAAACAAAGCCCATGCCATTAGTTAGGATGATTTACATTAGAAATGAGCTTCTCAGAAAATTGCTGTTTCCAAAAAGGCTTCCTTTGGGCCTGGGGCAGTGCAGAGCCAGTATAAAAGGCATCCCAGCTCTTCACTCTCTCATCCACTTCACTGCTCTTCTTCCCCTTTGGAAGCAAGTGAGTTGGAAGCGCTGTCCTATACTGGGCTTGAGGCTGCCGGTCTGGGCAGGGGAAGTGGGGAGAAGGTTTGGTGTGGAGCAGGGCTGTGTCTGGGCTGAGAGGGCTCTTGTTCTCTCGACTGGGAAAGAGCTTTTTTGGGTCTGTCTGTGCTTGCTCAGTTGTAGGGGTCAGAGAAGGAGTTGTGTGGTCCTCCCTGCACGGCCGCCAGCTCCCAGCATAGCCTGTGTCTTGGCTTATTTGTGGTGGGTGAAGAGGAGGCTCCTCAACCATCCCCATGTTGTCCCTGTTTTCTTTCCCAGGTGCACCTGTGACTCTGAGCCATGTCCTCCTGCCGTCCCTACCCATCCTGCAACCCTTGTTACCCACCCTGCCCCCCTTTGTGCCCACCCAGCTGCCTCCCTTGCTGCCCCCCCTACTGCCCCGTGCTGTCCCCTGTGGCCCCACCCCGCTGGCCAACAGCTGCAATGAGTGCTGTGTCCGCCAGTGCCAGGACTCCAATGTCATCAAGCCCTCCCCGGTGCTGGTGACCCTGCCCGGCCCCATCCTCGCTCCTTCCCTCAGAACACCGGTGGGATCCTCCACCTCAGCTGCTGTTGGCAACATCCTCAGCTGTGACGGAGTGCCCATCAACTCTGGGGCTTTGACCTCTCCTGCATCACAACCGCTACTGCAACAGGATCTGCTAAAGCTGCTGATGGTGGCTGCACAGAAGGACCTTCAGGAACTGAGAAGATGGAAATGGACTGAGCATGGAATTCCTGACCATTGCATTCAGAGGGACTGAGCATCCATGGCTCCACCTGCACTTGCAGTTGGCAAGAGCGTGCTTGGGCTCTCCGAAACCATGGTCCTTGTCTGACTTTCCTGTATCCCACTCTTCTTTCTTGTTCCTATTTCTTTTTGTCTATCTCATGCCCTCCCTTGGGCTGTGATCACTGGCTAAGCCCCATCCAAGATGTGAACTGCACCCTGGCCATTGGACAGAGGTCTCCTACCTGTCCTGGTGCTCCCTGCACCACGGTGCCCACACAGGGGACCTCCTTTCTCTCTTTCAACTCATTAAAGTTTGCTGCATCCCACGTTCTTGTGCTTTCTCTTGCATCCTCAGCTGTGACGGAGTGCCCATCAACTCTGGGTGCTTTGACCTCTCCTGCATCACCAACCGCTACTGCAACAGGATCTGCTAAAGCTGCTGATGGTGGCTGCACAGAAGGACCTTCAGGAACTGAGATGGAAACGGACTGAGCATGGAATTCCTGACCATTGCATTCAGAGGGACTGAGCATCCATGGCTCCACCTGCACTTGCAGTTGGCAAGAGCCGTGCTTGGGCTCTCCGAAACCATGGTCCTTGTCTGACTTTCCTGTCCCTACTCTTCTTTCTTGTCTCTACTCTCATGCCCTCCCTTGGGCTGTGATCACTGGCTAAGCCCCATCCAAGATGTGAACTGCACCCTGTCCATTGGACAGAGTCTCCTACCTGTCCCTGGTGCTCCCTGCACCACGGTGCCCACTCAGGGGACCTCCTTTCTCTCTTTCAACTCATTAAAGTTTTGCTGCATCCCAGTCTGTGCCTCTCTGTGGTCCTTCTCTCTCCCCACACTGTTCCCAGCTGTCAGAGAGAAAGATATTGCTTTGGGGGGCATGTGGCAGGTACAGATCAGAGTCATGGCCCTTCCCAGAGAGAGGAAAGGTTGAGACACCGTCTCCTGTCTAGAAGTTGTGCTTTGTCACTGAGGAAGTTGTTCGTAGCTTCTGCAGTGTCAGGAGCAGTGACGCCTTGCCTTGCTGCTCCCTGAACACAAATTATCTCCTCAGCCTTTGAGAACACCCTGCAGATGATGGGGAGCCTTACCAGTCTTCTTGTTAGGACGTCATCTCCTCAGCTGTACTGGTGTTTGGCAGTGGCTGCTTCTGCATCCAGCAGCATGTGTGAGTCCTTGCTGGCAGGGTGACTCTTGGAGCTCAGCAGGGTCCCTCCCCGTGGTGGTGATTGCTGTATGACAGGTTGGTACACACACACCCCTATGTTCCTCCTCAGTGCTGGCTCTCCCCATGGAACCTCTGGGTTCCATGAGAGCTCCAGCTACAAGCTCTCCATCAGCTGGAAAAGTGAGAAGGGCTATTCCTTGTGCCCTCCTGCTATCAGCTGTTGTTTCTGCAGCATTTCAGCTCACTGTGCCCATGGAGGCTTCTTGTAGCAGAGGGGCATTTTCTCAGGGCAGCTGAAATCTGTTTACTGAAAGCTCACTCTCTGCCCCCTTGGCATGTAGGAACAGTATGTAGGAGAATTTGTGTTACTGCTGAAAGAATATGTAAAGTCAAACTTAGTGCTCTCAACCCATGGGGCAACGCCCATCCTGGGTAAGGATAACTCCCTGGCTGTGTCAGGATTTGACTATTTCCTCTCCATTGTTGGCCACCAACTAAGTGCCCTGCTCCTTCTCAGCCTGTCATGCTTGTGTCAGCAGCCTCTGCCACTCCTACCAATTCTGCTCAGAAAAGCTGGTCCATGCCATTCTCTCCAATCAACAAGTTGCCCTGGACCTAGCAGGAAGCAGGAGGTGAATTTTGCCAGCTCCTATGTTTTCTTCGTTCTGCCAAATCAAAACTGCCTCCAACCCTCAGTCTAAAGGGTTGAACAAAACAATCTGAGGTTGCTGGGGATCCCACAGCTCTGCCTCAGGGAGTCCTTTTACACATTTCCCCATGGGTAAAGTATTTGTTCAACCAAAGTAAAAGAATCAAGCAACCACTTCTGCTGGGTCCCAGACTCCCCAGGTCCAGGGGATGGGGGGAGAATCACTGATGACCAGAAAGTCAGAATGGCCCCAGCCCACAGACCTGCCATCACCGTGGCACAGACCTTTACTTGTCTGACACTGGGGACCTCCAGGGCTGGCACATGGCCACAGATAAGTGGTAAACTATGACTACAGGCAGGAACATCCCAGCCAAGGGGCAATGGTGGTGCACAAATTTGGCTGCATAGCTGCAAAAGGACCTTGTCATCACCTCAGATAAGAAGTGGGGCAGCATCCTAAGCATCATGAACAATGAGTGGAGGATCACCTAGAATCCCACAACTGTTGAGGCTGAAAGGTGCCTGTGGAGATGGTCAGGTTTAACCCTCCAGCTCTGACACAACAAAAGCACATTGATCAGGACATTGCCCCAAGTCATCTTCAATGTCTCTATGGACATTCACCAAGACTCCACAAGCTGCCTGGGCAACTCTCCCGGGCTTGGGCCCATTCTCAGAGGAGAAGAGTTTTCCTTCCTGCCTCTGCACGATTTCCTTTCACTCTGCCCAGAACACAAACAGGGCCAAGCAACCAGCCCTGCCTGCACAGCAGCAACTGTGGGCTCGTGTGGTTCAGGAGACTCAGAGAAACCTCCTGGGAGGGCAAGGCTGGAGCAGGGGGGACATGACAAGGCCTGACATGCACTGAGGTTTTTGGTGCTGGTGGGGAAGCACCGGAGGGAGTTCATGGAGTGGTGAAGGCCCAACAAGTGCCCCAAAGACTTCTAAGAGCAGCATTAAGAGGAAGAGAGACAAGAGCAGCAGCGCCGATGACCAACCTTCAAAGGCCAGTGCTGATCAGAGAATTTGGAGGGTGAGACAAAGGGAACGTGTCCCATCGTCACGTTTGAGAACCCTTTGGCATCCAGGCGAGCATTCCAGGGCTGGGAGCAGCAACCCTTCCTGCCCACAGGGGTGCAAACAAGCCCCAGGAGTGCCCCAAGCCGGTGTCCCCAGACTGCAGGCAATGCCTCAGGCACTCGAGCCTCATCTTCTGCAGGCACAAATGAGCTTCTGTCCCAGGAGTGCGTGAGCTTCCTTGTCCAGCTCTGAAAATGAGCCTTCAGGGAGAAACGTGCGTGGCCAAACAAGGCAATGAAAATATGTCCATACAGGAAACCAAAACAAAGCCCATGCCATTAGTTAGGATGATTTACATTAGAAATGAGCTTCTCAGAAAATTGCTGTTTCCAAAAAGGCTTCCTTTGGGCCTGGGGCAGTGCAGAACCAGTATAAAAGGCATCCCAGCTCTTCACTCTCTCATCCACTTCACTGCTCTTCTTCCCCTTTGGAAGCAAGTGAGTTGGAAGCGCTGTCCTATACTGGGCTTGAGGCTGCCGGTCTGGGCAGGGGAAGTGGGGAGAAGGTTTGGTGTGGAGCAGGGCTGTGTCTGGGCTGAGAGGGCTCTTGTTCTCTCGACTGGGAAAGAGCTTTTTTGGGTCTGTCTGTGCTTGCTCAGTTGTAGGGGTCAGAGAAGGAGTTGTGTGGTCCTCCCTGCACGGCCTCCAGCTCCCAGCATAGCCTGTGTCTTGGCTTATTTGTGGTGGGTGAAGAGGAGGCTCCTCAACCATCCCCATGTTGTCCCTGTTTTCTTTCCCAGGTGCACCTGTGACTCCGAGCCATGTCCTCCTGCCGTCCCTACCCATCCTGCCCCTTGTTACCCACCCTGCCCCCCTTTGTGCCCACCCGCTGCCTCCCTTGCTGCCCCCCCTACTGCCCCCCGTGCTGTCCCCCTGTGGCCCCACCCCGCTGGCCAACAGCTGCAAGAGTGCTGTGCGCCAGTGCCAGGACTCCACTGTGGTCATCCAGCCCTCCCCGTGGTGGTGACCCTGCCTGGCCCCATCCTCAGCTCCTTCCCTCAGAACACCGTGGTGGGATCTTCCACCTCGCTGCTGTTGGCAACATCCTCAGCTGGAGGAGTGCCCATCAGCTCTGGGGGCTTTGACATCTCCTGCATCACCAACCGCTACTGCAACAGGATCTGCTAAAGCTGCTGATGGTGGCTGCACAGAAGGACCTTCAGGAACTGTGAAGATGGAAACGGACTGAGCATGGAATTCCTGACCATTGCATTCAGAGGAACTGAGCATCCATGGCTCCACCTGCACTGGAGGGGTGCCTAGGGTCTCTCTGGAAGCCATGGCCCTTTGCTGACTTTCCTATTTCTCCCACTCTTCTTTCTTTCTCTCTTTTCTGGTTCCGTGCCCTCCCTTGGGCTGTGATCACTTGGGCTAAGCCCCATCCAAGATGTGAACTGCACCCTGGCCATTGGACAGAGTCTCCTACCTGTCCTTGGTGCTCCCTGCACCACGGTGCCCACACAGGGGACCTCCTTTCTCTCTTTCAACTCATTAAAGTTTTGCTGCATCCCAGTCTGTGCCTCTGTGTGGTCCTTCGATCTCCTATTGCTGTCCCCAGTTGCCAGAGAGAAAGATGTTGCTTGAGGAGGATGTGGCAAGCGCAGATCAGAGTCATGGGCCTTCCCAGAGTGTGTGGAGGGTGAGATACTGTAGGAGGATTCTCTGCTCTGCAATGTGATTAAGCAACTTGAAGAACGCCCTATTTGCTGGGCTATCAGTATTGGATTGAGGGGAGGCGTCAGGTGTCTGGCTCACCATGCCCAGATCAACATCCTTACAGTGCCAGAACCTCTGACACATGGCTGACTGTCAATCACAGTGTACTACAGAAGTTCAGTCCTATATCATGCAGTAAGTTCTTCTAATCTTTTCCTGTTTGGATGTGAGTATGGACTTTCCTGCCTTGGAGTGGGAATGTCCCTTCAAGAATACCCCTTTATGTCGCGTGAAAGAGATCTGCCCTTGGACCTTGGTACGCCAAGTTGCATCAGTATGTATTTTAATATGTTTCTTTTTCCTAGCTTTAATATAATTGCTTTACTATAATTCCTTTTATATAGTGCACCATCATATCATATTCTATACAGTACTAGTAGTTTCAGGTTTTATAATGCATAGCAAATAATTCTGATTGAAGTATTTTTTCTAGTAATTTGTCATAATAATTCACTTTACATATAGATATCTATATGTGTGTAATTTTTCATCATTAATCATGTAAAGTTACTTAAACCACTGACTTCTAGAGCTAAGACTGAATGCAGCCTTGTCAAGATCCGCTTAACCCAAGCAGAAGTAGTGATGGTTTGTTATCCGAATATCAGAGTGCAAAAGAAATGAGGGGCAAGTATTTATTCAAAATCATGAACAATTTTATTGAATTTACGCAATAGAAGAGGGCGAGGGGAGAAAAAGAGAGGGAGTGAGAGAGAGAGTGGGGTTATAGCTACCAACGGCTCCGACTAAGTCCTCGAGGTCCGGATTCCATGGATTCTCCGAAGTCCGTTGGGGAGATCTCATCAGGGTCTTTTCAGAGAGACCCTTTATAGTCTTTTCGAAAGCCTATGGCAGCAGGCCAAGGGGTTCTGAAGCAGGGGAAAACCGGCCAAGAGGTGGGGAAAGAATGCCCATTATTTTGTAAGGTGTGCAGCACAGATCATGCTGTTCTCCTCTGCCTTTGCAGTAAGAACAGTGCAACCATCTGTAGCTTACACATTGTACTCGACAGCCTGGGAACTGGCATTTGGCAGACATCCCACCTTGATCTGGCTCGGACTCCTTTGAGCAAAAGTCCCTCCCTTCTCCCCTTTGGGGGTTTTGGGGTGTTCAGTCTCTGTCCATCTCGATGATCGTGAGACAGACAAGGGACTTCCGTACGGTCTCTTACAAGCCTCACCCAGACTCTTCTCTGAGGAGGAATTTAGAAAGCCAGGTGGTCCTCTCTGCACCTCACAACTCAACGGGGCTTCTCTGATAAACCTGTCTGAAGCTCCTCTCCACCCATGACAATTTGGCATGGTCAGCAGGATGGCACATTTTTAGAAACAGACAAAAGGCTTAACAGAGGCACATGGTAATAGAAAAGGAGAACCACCCTGCCATTTTGGTGAGAGAAATTTGTTGCCAAGCAATTAAATAAGGAGTTGAGTCTTTGTTTGACTTAATTAAAACTTTGCAAATTGCATTAGAAGTTGAACACCTAGCTGGAGAGAAAGCTGAAAAGGAATTGAATGCTGAAAAGAGATTGGCTGAAAACTTGAGGAACCAGCTGGATGACTTCTTCCAAAGAGAATGAGAATTAAATTTGTCTCAGTGGGGAGGTGGAGAATAAGGAGGGGTTTTCTAGCCTCATTAAGGAGGTAGAGAGGGAGGCAGACTCCACTGGCTATGATCTCCCCATCCTTTATTCATCATTGGAGGAGTTGGATGCACTAGAACCAAACTCCACCTCACCCTAAACTCTGCCCACTTGTAAAATTTGAATTAATTTATGAGGCGGGGCCCACTATAACAACTAAAGATTCCCCTTGCACTGTAACACAATTGGTAAAACTGCGAGAGAGAGGTTGCAAGGATTCCAAAGAAATCAAACTAGGCCAGTACCTCTGTCAGAGCACATGGTCATGCCCAGCAGTGGGATGACACACAGGGCTTTTGTATTAGGCCCATTTATGTAAGTTAGGTGCTGTGTAGGAAGGCAAATAGAATCCTTTCCTTTAGGTCCCAAGGACTCTACAAATAACAGCCACACCCCTGTTCTAGCCCAGAGCACAGGATCCATTCATGCAAGTCCACATCCTGCAGGAAGAGAACAGGGCTCTCATCTCACTTGTTGCAGAATGAGAAAAAAGGGAGTGAAGAGATGGAGAATTGACAATTGGCCTGGTCCTGCACTGCTCCAGGCCTTGAGATTTTCTTTCGTGGAAGCAATAATTTTCTGAAATGAGTTGCAAAACATTCCAGCTAATGATATGGTCTGTGTTCCAGATTCCTGCATTGTTAATTTTTGATTCCTGTGTTTATATTCATTCCCCCATGGATATTTACTCTGACAGCTGATGAGAATTCCAAGAATTCCCATTGCAGGAGCATGTCATTGCTACCATAAATGGCATCAGAAGTCCTGGAGGGTTCCCTTGCAAGCTGGAGTCATAGGCCTGGCACACTCCTGGGGGGTGTTTCCAGGCAAGCTGACAGGGCAGGCAAAGCCAAGCTCCTTCCAGCTGTGCAATCCTTGACCAGAGCCAAGGATTCCCATTTATGAGGACAGGTACTGCTCACCTGCAGAACTGTTCCTTCAAAGGAGGTCCTCTTACCTTGCTCATGAGAAATCAACGGCATCTGTTACATACCTCTTAATTAATCTTTTCCTTTAGTGTTTTATTGTATTGAATCTGTGCAGCTCACTGCACTCCTGAGGAGGTGTCACCGAAATGGATTTCCTTGGCAGATAGAGATCCACCTAGAGTTCCCAGAGGAACAGTTTATGTATAGGAGCATCAGACTCAGAGCTCCTGCTGGCCAGGTGGGCTGCAATGGTTTGTTTTTTGTGATTCCCCCTAAAGGCATCACACAGCCCTGCCCCTACTGAAGTGTGGAATGTTTTTCACCATTCATTAAGAACTGGAATTCAAATCATTCCAATGTGGTTAATTAGGGAGCTCTTCCAGTTTTGTTGGTTTGTTTGTTTGTTTTTACTGGCACAGGAGATGGTAAACAGGAAGATTTTAATCAGCTCTCAAGACAGTGGCATTTTTTCTGTGTCCCTTTTTCTGAGCCTTTGCCCTTTGTTTCTAGTAAAGTCAAGACACTTTAATGATGCAAATTTAGTGGATCAAGATGCCTGTGTGGGAGATACAGTAGTTAGCTCTGGTGAGAATCATCTGAGCCTGGACATCGAGTGGAATTTTTGCCCACCTTAAACTTCACTTGTCCAGTTTGTATCTCCACAGTTCTGCTGTAAGAATTATTTGGAAGAGAGGGCAAAAGGTTTTGGTAAAGCCAATGTCCACTGCTCTGGTTGAATGGTGGGAACCAATTCTGTGATCCATGTGCATTTCCATATGTGTATGACTTGCTCCAGTAAATGATTAAATGTCAATCCACCACTTACCATCAAAGCCTGAACCAGCAGCTCCACCTGACAGCTGAACCTCACACCTCTGTCCAAGCTATTCCAGGGAAAGAGGTGGCAGGAAAAAGTTTTTGTGAGCAGGAGAGGTTAGGCTGGTTGCTCTAACCACCTGCATCTGTCACACAAAGCACAGGTAAATCAGCCTCCTTTTAACCCCACAGCGCCCTTGGACTTAACACAGTCCAAAAATGTGATTGCAAAAAGTGATTTTCTCATGTCCAACGTTTTCCTCTTTTGTCTCTAGGCAGTGTAGACAGTGTCTTTTGGGGTGGAAGCCTTCTCAATAAAACCTGGATGTCTCATCTGAGGGTTTTTTTGCCAAGGTTATTTTTAGTCTTCAAACTCTCTTGAGCACCACTGGGAGCTTTGCTGTGGCTGCAATGCCCTCGCTGTGCTGGGGGAGCAATGGAGTGGAGAGGATGAAGGAATACTCCTTCCTTTTCACATCCGTGAGTGAAACAAGTTCTTTTGTTTTGCAGTTTCCCCAAGTCCTTGTTTACCTTCACCTGAGCTGTTTAATTAACAGCTGCACTAATTAACTGTGTTGGCTTCTTGTCAGGTTTGTGGAATCCATTATCATCCTGGCGTTAGAGGAGACAGCTTTTGGGTGAGACAGCAGGGATACATGCCCTAAGGTGGCTGGTGCCTGGGTGACAGGGTGTGTAAAAGGGTTTGGGCAAGTGCCCAGAGCAGCTATCACCTCCCATATCCCGGGATTTTACACCCCAGCAGGCTAAAAATCCTGCTAAATTTGTGTCCCAGCTGACAGAAGGGTGCCTTGCCTGCCCCAGTGAAAACCAGCTCTGTGCTGGGGCTTGGCCTGTGCTGGTCAAGCCATGACTCATCTCAGCCAGAGGATTGTGGATAAAGCAGGGACCAAACCACCTCTGGGAATGCCACGACTGGCCCAGGGATCCCTGACAATATTAATGAACAACATCACGAACCATGGGCAAGAGAAGTGATTGAGTCATCTGTCTGGTGAAACTAAAAGTACAGGTTGTAATCTTAGGCAAATTAATAGCACCTGGGAACCAGAACCAACTGAATGTCCAAACACAACTCAGAGGTGGAGAGAGTTGTATGATCACGCATTAACATTAGGCATTCCAAGAGCTGCAATTTAGAGACAATCTGCTGGGGTCATCCAGAGTCTAATTAATGTGGTTTAGAGTCCCAGCGATAGCAATCAGAGAGAATATACCCCAAACATTCAGACACCATGACCAACTCCAAGACAGGATTTCTCTTTCCAAAATCCAAGATCAAAACCCAAATAATGCCTGGGTGGCAAATGGGTTTGTCAGTCAGTTGAGTGGAAGCTCATCAATGGATAGATTATAATGGTCGTGTATTTTGATTCATGTCAGTCCCCTCCAGCAATGACATTTGAATAGATATGGGAACACAAATTTCAATATTAACACAGCTGAGTAGCAGCATGTCTGGCCTGGAGGGCAAAGAGTTAAAATCACTGAAGTAAACAGAGCAAGAGTTAAGTGCCAAACCACCAAGGCTAATTAAATTAATAGCTCCCAGGTGAGAAACTGAACTCAGAGACCACAAAGAAAACATTTGGGGTTTGATGTTTTGAAGAGCTGAACTTGGCATCTGCTCAATGGCAGCGTGTGGCCCTTTAGTTCAAATATCAACCCAAATCCTGAGAAAAAATGTAAAACTCTGGAGGTTACAATGCATCTGCTCCTCGTAAGTCTGAACTCCCTGAGTCAAAGATTGCTAATGTACCACATACGCAACTTCTGCTGTGTGTAAAGGAGCTTCTGAAGCCATAGGTGATTTGGAAAAATGACAAATTATCTCCAGAACCCGCACCCCGTATAATTTACCATTCAGTAAGTGGCCAGTTCAGAAGTGGGACAGGAGATGGCAACTGACAACTGATTGTCAACATCTCAATGCCAACACAGCCCCACTAACAGCTGCAACACCCCATTATTGCCATATAATCACAATATGTATCCATGGCAATGACAAAGGCAGCAAATCCCCAGCATGGACTTTATCTTAAGGGTCTTCTCTAACCTTAATGATTCTTAAGTCTCATTTTTCCTCATAATTGGGATGCATTCAAACACATAATCCTTGGGGCCATACCGCATTAAATTATACTCTAAATGCCAGGATTGCACCAAAAGATAAGACAAACCTAAACATTGCCAATTATATTATACATGGAAGTGAGCCATATCTAATGATGGTGGAGCAGGGACATCTTCCACTATCCCAGGTTGCTCCAAGCCCTGTTCAGCCTGGCCTTGGACACTTCCAGGGATGGGGCAGTCACACTGGCACAACCTGTCCCAGTCCCTGCTTTTGCCTTCTGCAGCTCAGGTGGGGTGGCTGGAGCACGTGTCAGTGCAGATCAAGGCAAAAAATGTCATTGACTACCTCAGCTTTCTACATGTATTGGGTAGACAGGCCTCCTGCTTCCTTCTGGAGAGGGCCCACATTTTCCCTGTCTTCCTTTAATCAGCTGAATACCCCTGGAAACTTTTCCAGATGCCCTTGATTCCCTGGCCAGTATTAACTCTGTCAGGACTTTAACATTCCAAAGCAAATCCCTAACTGCTCAGGCCATTTCTTTGTCACTACAATCCCCAGTAGGGATGGAGGGGTAACTGCTGTTGCAAGGAGCTCGCAGGAGCTGTTGCTGTTCCAGAGCAGAACTGGCTTTTAACAGTGCTGCAGACTTAGAGAACTGAAAAAGATGCCCCAGGCTTGGATGCAACAGCCGTTCTCCCTGAGCTCACTGAAGAGTTGCCACCGAATGAAGGAGGATTCAGAGGCCAAGACTTGGATGCAAAAACAATTTTAATGAGTTGAATGAAGAAAAGGGGGAGAAAAGAGGGAGGCTCAGAGAGACCACCAGGAGCAGCCACTAAGATGCAGTGGGGGGGTGCATCTCCCTGGGCTGCAGAGGAAAAGAGGCAGGGAGGGAGGCCAACAGGTCACTGTAGGCTGGCATTGGGTGGTGGTGAAAGGAAAGGAAGGGAAGAAAGTGAAGCAAACAACACTAAACCAAGGGCATAAATAGATTGTTCCAAAGATCCATCTTCAGTCCAGCTCCATGTTCTGAGGTCTTGCAGGTTCTTGCCCAAGGCTGTTGCCAGCAGATTTAGCAGGGAGGACAACATCTTCCACCATAGCAGTTGGTGATGCAGGAGATGTCAAAGCCACCGGAGCTGATGGGCACTCCACCACAGCTGAGGATGCTGCCAACAGCAGCAGAGGTGAAGATCCCACCACGGTGTTCTGAGGGAAGGAGCTGAGGATGGGGCCAGGCAGGGTCACCACCACGGGGAGGGCTGGATGCCACGTGGGAGTCCTGGCACTGGCGCACGCAGGGCTCGTTGCAGCTGTTGGCCAGCGGGCAGGGGCCGCAGGGCTGGCAGCAAGGGTTGCAGGAGGGTGGGCAGCAGGACATGGCTCGAGGTTACAGGTTCACCTGGCACAGAGGACAGGGACAAGCACAAAGTGAGGACACATGAGAAGCAGCACTGTCCCCAACCACCCTGCAGCCAAGGCACCTCCTGGCCCACACTGCAGTGCCCAGCTCAGAGCCCTGCAGCCACCTGAGCCAAGTCCCAGGCTCTCTCTGCACAAGACCTTCTCTCCCCTGCTCTCTCTCAGCACAAGCAGCTCCCAGCCCTGGGCTCTAAATGCTCCTTTCAGCTGAGACCTACAGCCAGGAAAGAGCCGCTCTTGAGGCAGAATGAGGAGGAGAAGAAGAGGCCTCACACTCACCTGATTCCTGAGGAGAAGGTGAGAGAAGTGGATGAGGGAGCAGAGACATGGGCTGCCTTTTATAGCAGTTCTGCACTGCCTCAGGCCCAGTAGCACCTTGGTGGAAGTAATAATTTTCTGACCTGCTCATGTCAAATGTGAACTATCCCAGGTAATGGTAGGGGCTGTGTCCTGGTTTCCTGCATTGTGGTCTTCTCATTTCCTGGTAATTCCGCGTGCTTTCCTATATGAACGGCTACTTCTGTAAGTGCCGGGAGGACAAGCACAAGGATTTCCAGGGCAGAAAGACGTAAGCATAGGTAAAAGGCTGTGATCAAGTGCCAGTGGTATCCCTTGTGGGCAGGTGATGTTCCCTTGGGTCATTTCTGAGTGAGTTGTTTGTGGCAAAGTTGTCAGGAAATGGGCAGCGCTTTTGTGCTTCTTGTTCACCTGCCAAAGAATTGCCACGTGAGGGGACATGACAGAATATTCAGACCTTGTTTCTTTCTCCCACGTGCTCTCTGTGTCTCCCCAGGCCAGCCTAGTAGGGCTGTGTGGCTTCCTTCTTTCCAGTAGCGCCCAACTAATAGAAAAGAAAGAAACAACTAAAGAAACCAGCCACTAGTGCTACAGAGAGAGAAGGACTAGATTTCTTTCAGCTGGTTCGCGGCCCAACAATGCTCAACTTAGGCTGATTAAAACAATTTGTTATACTTGTTATGATGGGATGTGGTACTCATGATCTAAATCACTTGTATAATTAAGTGCTTACTGCTGTGTAGACTCGGTTGAAATAACAACTGGATATGATTCCTGAAAGAAATATTAAAGTCTCAAAGCAGGGATTTATTACTGAACAAGTTCTATTTCTTCAAGAAATGGAAGATGGTGGAAAAGTCTTTTGACTTTAGCACATAGTGTATGATCCCTGTATTAGTGGTTAATGCTTAATTTTGTAGCAGGCAGTGCTTAGTACAAATATCAGAGATTAATGAGGTCTCGTGTTAATTCCCTAACATCTGTGAATAATAATTTTTGTGCCAGCTAATGGTTCCTTATTTACTTGTATCAGGGAATTTACTTGTACCAGCCAATATCTTAGTTTTGAGAGCAAGGATTGTGTGGCAGAGTGAAGAATGATGAGAGATGTACATTATGACTTGACCACATACTTGGGATATTCTCACGGAGAAGATTCATCAGAAGACTGGAACCATATCCAAACAAGTCCATTAGCATGTATGCAGGTATTCCAAAAACGTGATGAATATGTATTGGTTTTAAGAATACAACCTGGACTGTTGGATTGCTGGGCATGCTTTGAGGAGTCATCCCCAGGTATCCAGAGCTGCTAATAAGTAATGTCGGCTTTCTGACCCAGGAAATTGCTTGGAGAATTGTCTTGGTTTGAAAGACAGGTGTCTGCCAAGGAAGGCAGGAACCTCCCTTGGAATGGAAAATATGACCCCCTTCCCTCCGAATTATTAAAACTTTGAAATTACAGGGCTTTCAGGCAAAGATATGGGAAAAAGGAAAACCAGTTCTTGTGACCAAGGCAAACAAACAAGGACAGCAACAACAAACAGAACCAGAAACCCAATGCCAGCCTTCCTTGGGCTGGGCTCCCTACAGTAAGGAAAGGGCAGTACAGGGCTGGGCTCTGTGGTGGCAGTGAATTCTCCCCGCAGTAAGCAAGAGCTCGACCATAGCTGAGAGCAAGAGAGAATTAAGAGCTGTACCCAGTCCCTTCCAGCCCAGCCCAAAATCTCAGGGTATCTCTGATCTTCCCAAGAGAAAACCCTTCAGGTGAGAGAGTAGCAGCCAGCTGCACTCCTCCCCTTGCTCCATGGCTACATCTTTTGTCTTTTTTTAGTACCGGTCGTTATTCTCTCTTAGCAACAAATAGGAGAAAATCCCCTAGGAGAAAGAAGAATCCAACAAGATTTTACTTCTGGGTTTTCAGTGACAACAGGGCTTTGAGCAGCATGGTCTAGTGGAAGGTGTCTCTGCCCATGGCAGCGAGGTGGGACAAGATTGTCTAACCCATCTAGTGATGACTCCACGATCTGTGGCCTGTCTATGGCAGACCCTGTCTTCACCAGGGTTCATCTTCCTTTGTCTTGCAGTCCCCCTTGGGCATAGGTTTGGCCAAAGGCTTCAGTCAACAAGACACTGATGGATAGATTACATCTGTCCATACATGGGAAAAATGTGAATTAATAGTGAAGCCATAACTCACCTGCACTAACTCAACCAAAAGTCATTTACCACTGTGTGTGCTGAGTATGGCTGATCCCAGCCCTAACTCTTGAAAGACCTCAGCACTGTGTTTTAGGACAGAGCTGGGCAATGAATGAGCTGAGGGACTGCATGAGGTGTGTATCTCATCTGCCTGTGCTGCTGTGTGCACACTGTGGACCTTAGACCGGGCAATGGAGGGGAGGAGAAGGTGGAGGTGAGGTTGTGGGCTGTTCCCAGGCATTGCTCTGTCCCAGGTGTTGGGAGGAAAAGAACTGGAGAGGAGGGTGGTAGATTTGCCCAAAGTGACTTTGTAGCTATGGAGGCTGAGAATATCCATGTGGGAAACTTAACATATTTACAGCTGATTATCCTCTGACTCTTTTGAGTGATAATATAAAATGCATCAGAACCTTTAGAGGCATCTCTCACAGTCTTGAGCCTCCTGCTGAGGCACAGAGAGATCACAAAGCTCAGAGGCCATAAAAGCACAGCATTGTGGTAAACCGTGCATGCATGAGGCCCCTTAGATACTGGGACAGACAGAGACCCTCCAGGATCAGACTGACCCTAATGGTGTCTCTGTCCCCATTTTTGTGTCTCTGCAGCCTGGCTGTGCCTTGGGACACTTCAGTCAGTGCGATAATGAAATAAATCTACTCTTTGCCTTTCAGCTGGTGATGTGGACATTATAAGTCACACACCAGCCCATTCCTGCTACCCTTTGGAGCCTCGGTGCTCCCGATGGCCATTGACTGTGCAGTATCCAGGCAGGTTTTCCTCAGCCCCAGGGGAAAAGAGCACAAAGTAAAATTCACCACAGGGACTCCAACCCTCTACTTCTCGACCTTTTTTCCTGAGCAGATGGGAAGAATTAGTGTGGAAAGAAGGAGCACTCAGAGGACAAGGCTTGGATGCAAAGCAGTTTTATTGAGTGTAAAGAAGAAAAGGAGGCGGCTCACAGAGAGCGCCAGGAACAGCCACTATGATGCAGTGGAGCTTTTGCAGGGTGTCCATCTGCCCGCCATGCAGAGGAAGGGAGTGCAACAGGTCCCCACTTGGCTGGTCAGGGGAGACATGGACAGCAAAGGAGGGAGAGAAAAAAGTAAAAGAACGGAACAATGGCTTTAAGTACAATATCTCAAAGCTCTATCTCCTGACCAGAACCAGGTTCAGAGGTCTTGGAGGTATTGCCCAAGGATGTTGCCAGTAGATTTAGCAGGGACGGCACCTGCTGCCACCATAGCAGTTGGTGATGCAGGAGAGGTCAAAGCCCCCAGAGTTGATGGGCACTCCATCACAGCTGAGGATGCTGCCAACAGCAGCAGAGGTAGAAGATCCCACCACGGTGTTCTGAGGGAAGGACTGAAGGATGGGGCCAGGCAGGGTCACCAGCACCGGGGAGGGCTGGATGGCCACGTGCGAGTCCTGGCACTGGCGGACACAGCACTCATTGCAGCTGTTGGCCAGCGGGCAGGGGCCGCAGGGCTGGCAGCAAGGGTTACAGGAGGGTGGGCAGCAAGGGTTGCAGCAGCAGGACATGGCTCGAGGTCACAGGTCACCTGGCACAGAGGACAGGGACAAGCACAAAGTGAGGACACATGAGAAGCAGCACTGCCCCCAACCACCCTGCAGCCAAGGCACCTCCTGGCCCACACTGCAGTGCCCAGCTCAGAGCCCAGCAGCCACCTGAGCCAAGTCCCAGCCTCACTCTGCACAAGACCTTCTCTCCCCTGCCCTCTCCCAATACAAGCAGCTCCCAGCCCTGGGCTCCAAATGCCCTTTCAGCTGAGACCTACAGCCAGGAAAGTCTGTCTTGAAGCAGAGCAAAGGAGATGAGGAGAAGGGCTTCCACTCACCTGATTCCTGAGGAGAAGAAGGTAAGAGAAATGGATGAGAGAGCAGAAACTTGGGCTACTTTTTATAGCAGTCCTGCACTGCCTCAGGCCCAGGGGCACCTTGGTGGAAGTAATAATTTTCTGACCAGCTCATATCAAATGCAAAGTATACTAGCTAATGGTAGGGGCTGTGTCTTGGTTTCCTGCATTGTCTCCTTTTCATTTCCTGGCACGTGCCATGTGCCTTCCTACATGAATTCTTCTGTAAGTGCTGAGATGAGTGGCCCAAGAATTTCTGGGCCATAAAAACAATAGCACAGGCAGGATGCTCAGATCAATGAGTTGGTGGCATCCCATGCCGGCACATAATGTAAACCTGTGTAATTTCTCTGTGTATTTTTTATGGTGAAGCTAGAATGGCAAAGTAGAGTTCTCCTGTCTTGGCATCCAGGCAGGGGACGCTTTGGTGCAATGCTCTCCTACCTGCCCACCTTGAAGGATGGGGCTCACCCTGGAAGAAAAATGTGAGGAGGCAGAAAAGAGCCATTATGTACTGACGCAAACTCTCCCATTCCACTCCCACCAGTGCCCTGTAGGACTGGAGGAAATAGAGGATTCCTGAATGAAGTAAGGGAGTTGAATTTTTAAGAAAGAGATGTGGATGGACTGAATCAGAGAATTAAAGAATCATAGAATGCTAAGGGTGGGAAGGGACCTTAAAGATCATCTAGTCCAATCACCCCAGTGAGCAGAGACAGTGAAATTAATTTAGGAGTTGTTAGGAGTTGTGGGGGAAAGGGGGTTGTGGTTTTTTTTTTGTTTTTTTTTGGTTTTATTTTTTTTTGTTTTTTTTTTTGTTTGTTTTTTTCTGTTCTTACCATACTGCTCTATTTTTTTTCATTGCAAGTATCTTGAACAAATGTTCTCAACTCATCCTCACTGACCCTTTCTCTGGCCAATCCACTCTGTGTGTTTCCCAGACTGGTCTTTCAGAAGTCCTAACAATGTCTCTGTAATTCAAAATTTCTAGGTTCATTTTACAATTTACAAACAAAACAGAGAAGAAATAATGAAAAAAACACTGAATAACTTCTCCAACTCTTTTTCAGAGTTGCAACTGCTCTTTGTCATTCCTCATTCTCTTGCATTTCCTCCATTTTTAAGCAGCACAGTGGGGTGTAGAATGAGGGGCTGCAGTCAGCACACAACAATTATTTGACTTTAACAGACCTGATCATGAAAAAGCAACAGGAGCTTGCCTACCAACTCACATATTCCTATCTTTCGAGGCACAGTTGCTAGGCATGCAGACAATTTTTTTTGCGAGGCGCTTGTGCTTGAACATGGAAGCAGTTTGAATCAAAGGTGTCTGATTTCCCCTGTACCACACAGAGAATCTATTCTACCTCACACGAGAGCACAACCCAGGCCCCAGTCCCTTCTGTCCAACACCCATTTGCTGTGAGGTGCAGCCACTTCCTCACTCAGCACCAGACGGATGAGCTGTACAAGTACATCTGGCATTTGGTCCGGAGAGGATGAACCTGCATCCCATCCCAGTCACAAGCAACATTCCAGGATCAATTCAGAGACTTTAATTCAACAGTCTGCCTGGAACCACTCAAAAATCTGTGCACTCATATAAGGACAGGAAAAACTCAGCAGCTGGGGCCACTGCTGACACAACATGTCCCCTCACGTGGCAGACCTAGGGCAAGAAGCATAAGTGTTGCCCATTTCCTGGCAACATTGCCACTAACAAACCCACAGGAATGACACAGGTTCACATCAGCTGACAGTATGGAATGCTACCAAGTCCTTGACCTGAGCTTTCTGCCTTCGCTGATGTGTTTACATCCCGGAAAGCCTTGGGCTTGTCCTCCCAGCACTTACAAAAGCCCTCAAGCACGGGGAAGAATGTCGCACATGCCAGGAAGTGAAAAGGAGACAATGCAAAGGCAAACAAGAACCACAGCCCCACAACATAATTATTAAGCATGGGATAATTTGCATTAGAATGATGGCTTAAGGAAATTATAAATCAAATAAAAAGGCCCACTCAACTAGGGAATTGAGGAAGTGAAAGAACATGGAATATAAAAGTAAAGGAAAACAAA
>VKON01000179.1:0-19847 GCA_009741485.1 Malurus cyaneus samueli | reverse complement strand
ATGTGAGGATGTGCACATCGCTGTGCTTGTGCACTCATGAGAACAGCCCCAAGAGCCTCTGGCCTTGTCTTTGAAAGACAGGTGTCTGCCAAGGAAGGCAGAACCTCCCTTGGAATAGAAAGTATTACCCCTTTCCCTCTGAATTATAAAGCTTTAAAATTAAGGGTTTTTCAGGCAAAGATATGGGGAAAGGAATAACAGTTCTTGACTAGAGTGTGTAACAAGGCAAACAAACAGCAAACAGAAGCACAAACCCAGCGTCCGTGTCCACATCCTGCCAGCGAGTCGGGTCGGTTTTGCATAGAGTTTTAGACAGGATAATTGAAGTAGGTGGAATTGGACAGGGAAATGACCAGAGATTGGAAGCTTCCCCTCGAGGACCACGGTGCCCTCTGACTCACAAGCCAAAGGAGGCTGCTATCAGAGTGTTACCGCTAGACAGACCTGTTACACACCGCGGTAGAGATTATTGTGGGCTCGAGAATATGAATGTTTTATTTCTTGTGTCCCAAAACTTACAGTTCTATATGTGTGGGGAATTCCGTGGATGCTGAAGGCATTGGAATAAGTATTGCGGTTGGAGTCTGAGAAGGCAGGTGTTGCCGATATCAATACTCCAGCCGCCGGCAGTTCGGTTCTAGCGGGGGTGAGGAAGCGAAACTGAAATCACATTTTTGATAGAAGGAAGCAAGTTTTTTTGCTTTTTTGGTGTTCTGCCTCTAGTTGCTTGCCTTTTAGTATGCCCCAACTTCTTGAAGATGGGTCTAAAGGAAGAGTGACTGTTTTAGGGTCAGCATTCTCAGAGTTATTTCGCTCGATTTCTCATTCAATCGTCCTTGTTCAATACATGAGCCAAATGGTTTTTGTTTGTCCTGGCTCCTGCTAGTTCTTTTAAAAGTTGTGTGCACATGATGGGTTTTTAGGGTTCATTGCTGTTTCACTTCTGCATTAACCAGATACATGTTGACTTGCTCGATAGATTGGGTTTGTTTCTTTGGTTTTTTTTTTATTGGGGTAAAAAGGTCTAGTTCAGGGAAACAGAATGAGTGAGAGGAATGTTGGCCTTATAATAAGGAGGAGACAAGTGCATCAGTGTGATCGTAGGTTATTTCACATAAGTTGGACTAATCACTCAAGTCAAATTAATTGGATTTACTGGGCGATCAGGGCCGGGAGGAATTTTCCTTTTTGCAAAAACGACGACGGTTAGGCAGGAATTCGCTCGGCCAGCGTCTGGTAGTTGGAGGTGTTGCTTCCGCGCCGTGGGGGATGAGAGAACCACCGCTCTCTGGGCACAGGGGGGCCCTGAAGTCTGAACGTTGAGGAAGCAGGCGAGGGCAGGGCATGCTCCCGACAGAACCCGGAGTAGTAAGCAGCACGGGTCCTGTTGACTTGCTGTCAGCTTGGCTCTGGGAATTACTTCCTCCAAGGGCAGGCTTAATTACTGGAAGGAAAACTCAAGCTTTTTCGCCAAGCCAAGCTGAAGGGTACTTCCAACTTCAACCTGATTGATGGGGAAATTGCCGAGAAGATAGTAATGGCTGGTGAGCCTGTGTCACAAGTGGGAAATATTGTCTGAGGGGGAATGTATGGCTCCATACGTATTTTCTTCTGGGGTGGTGCAGTGGTTGAACTTAATTCCTGCCTTTACAAAGTGAGTTGAACAATGAAGGCTTGGCAAATCTGCACAAACGAAAAAATTCCCAGCAATTTCATTCAATGAAGCCGCGAAAGTATATTCTAGCTACATTGTGTTGTGCTCATTGCAGTCAACAGAGTTTTGAGGGGTCGTGGCAATTAAAGCTGTGGCATCCACTGTGGAATGTTTAAGAAAGAAAAATGAGGAGTGCAGTACCACAGGTGGCACGTAGTGCTGTGGTCTAGAATCACATGGCACAGAAGCCAGGGAATGATGTTTTTCAGGGATGGTGAATGGTTTGAATACTCGTTTTTTGATGCTTGTAAATGAGATACTATGTGTAGGAGCTAATAACCAATGTCCACTTAGGTTCAGATCCATAGGGAGAAATAAGGATGAAAACGATAACTTAAGAGGATGGGAAAATAGGGAAATTGAGTTCAAAGTTACTTCTAGCAAGGGCTAAAAACAGGTTATTGCAAAATACCTTCATATAGACATTTTGGTGTTGGTGCAAAGAAGGCCATAAAAGGTTGGGGGGCGAGGAGAAAATGGATGAAACACCATTCAAAGGGATCAGACAAGAAACTGTGCTTTTTCTTGCATGTTGGGAACAGGAGGGAAGACAGAGAATTAGTTTTCTTTTCGTATGTGCCAGGACCAATTTCCAGCGATGGAAACTTTTGTCAGTAGAATAAATTGAAAAATGAGAAACTCAGTACCACCTCAAGTGCAAGAACATCTGGTACTGTCTGCCAATTATGGCCCACGATATTGTCGATAATTAAAGCAATAATTTGGTATATCTGAGCCAAAACGCAAGAGGTGGAATTGTTCCATGAAATTAATTCAGGGCCAGGTGCAAATGGAACTTATGATTTGGGCATAAAAATGAGGCGGTGGAGGAGATTTATGGTGAAAGGGGGAAGTTAAGATAATACGCGATGTTTTCGCGCGAATTGGTATTGTGTTTGAATTTCCCAGGTATACCAAATGTGCATTCCCACTGCCGCAAAAAAACATGAAGAAAGAGGCACGGGATTTGGTAAAATTTAATTAAGGCTCCCACGGAGACAAAAACACCTAGCAGAAGAAAATAGACCAATTGAATGCATATTATTCTATTAGTACAGGCAAATGCATTACTGGACAATTCCAATAGCAAAAACCATCGAGTTTCTAGTTATGCTTGGTCACACCCGCGTGTAACAATTTGTGTTTCTTAGCACGGAGTTTTAGATGCGTAACATAGAACATCATTCTTTAGTGGATGGGCGCTAGCTCTTATCTTGCTGTTGGTGGGGAAAGTGTAGGGCAGAATTGTTTGTGAAGGAATGGTCGTTAACAACACTCAGAATTGAAGTGCTGAAAACCGAAAGTAAGACCCTCACACAAACGTGAAAAGGATGGACCCGTTGGTTGATGGTGCTTTTTAGCTCTCTTTGTACTTATCATATAACAAAATTCACTTTGAACCCATTTTACAAAAGCAAAAACTCAGCCTCACATCTATAAGAAGTGAAAAATATTTGACATCATCGCGCCTTGAATAACACAAAAGGCACCTCTAGCATTGAAAAGTGAAATAATAAGAGTAACTGATGCTATTTTTAACTAATTATTTTATTTTATTAAATTTTAATCAAATAATTTCTTTCTTATTTCGTTTTTGAACTCCAATGAGATTCAGCCAAAACCATTATATCAATGGATTTTTCAGGGTCACTACCATCTCTATATTTTTCTATTCTTTTACTGACAAATATAAGGTTACCTTTTTTAATAACAATTGAATTAGAAATGTTATTTTATCAGTCAGAAGTTCCTGAGCCAATCTCAGTAGCTGGTCATCCATGGCATTTTGTCATCACATGGACATTGTGTTTCTATCTTTTATTTTATTTAATCTGCTTTTTGAGTAATGTGTTGTTTGCATTCTATGTTATTTTTACTATTCTCTGGCATTATTTACTTGCTTTTTAAACCTATATACTATTCTTAGTAATAACCAACTTTAAAGCACCTCAGCCACTCAAGGACCTTTTAGTTATCATTTCTAAAAAGGGCTTTCTACATGTTTTAGCAGATATTCCGCTGTAGCCACTTGGAATTTGGGCCATGCCGTGCAGGCTATTTTACTGTACTAATAAGATTTCCAAGTGCTCCAGATTCTCAACATTTAGTGTACCTTAACTGCTTGCGAGTTGTCTGCCTGGAGCTGGCTCGCAGAATCAAGAATATCCATAACTTTTGGAGTAGGGTGAGGAACCATCTTGCTTGCGCGATGCCTTCGTGACTAGATTTTGACTTTGCCATTTATTTGCCGTTGTGTGTAAACAGGCGCTTTTTTCGGTAACAGACAGAATTCCAGGCTTTGTGAGGCGGGGCTCTGGGAACTTGGATATTAAAGGCACCGACCGTCAGCAGTGCTGGCCTATTCGGCCGGGTGCATGGGGGCCTGTTTATATATCCAGTTAGATGTTTATGAGCACAGAGGACGCGATAGACTCGCTTGTCAGATCGTGTACTCCAGCTGGAACGAGGCAAACCGACGCTCTCCGTGTTGCTCTGAGCTCCTCTGAGAGCCCAATGGCACTAAAGAGAATTTGTAGGAAATTGTGCCATCATTGCCTCCAGAGCGGTGGTTTCTCTGGCACCGGGTGGGGTTGACAGCGGCTCGTGGGGGACTGGCGTGGGAACAGGCAGCATCTTTTGGTGGTTATAGCCACACGGCGGGGGGAACTGAATTGGGAGGGTGCCTGTTGCTAAAGCAGGCTTTTAGTTGCATCGTGTGCGTGGGGATGCGAAGGACCGGGTCCACCTGGCCGCAGCTCAAGGTGCCACTAGACTCGGCCTCAGTCATCAGCAGAGCCAACTGCGATTAAGGTGTCGTGAGTGGACACACCCATCTTCGCATACAAGTCTTGGGCGTGTAAAACACCAAGATTAGGGCAGTGGGTTAAAATATTTTTTTCTTTTTTGATCAAATATGATAGATTAGTCAGCATGTCTTTTCTCGCGTGGGGAATGAATGTCAGGGCTGCTATTGAAACCCATGTGAGATCCCTTGGTTTTGGAATTTACAACCTGGAGTATATTCTTGATAAAAAAAAAATCGTTTTTTATTTATCATAAGGAGTTGCCAAATTTCTCATCACGATATATGTGTACAAAAAATGAATTATGAGCTGTATTTTTTCTTCCAAGGCATGGATTATATAGTCATGGGGAAGTATTTTTTCTGTATATTTTGGTATTTTTTTTTTAATGACGATAAGGTAAGACAGAATAAGAAACTAAAAATTTAATGTGTCGCATTTGATCAGGCACAGGCACACTCCAGGCACATTATGGCTGGGAGCACAAGGGGCAGATGCCAAAGGAAGGGAAACGACTGAGGAGCACAATGGGAGCTCCCAGCTATGGCAGGGGTAGAGCTCTCCAAGCAGAGGTGCTGCTGGTGTCTCATGGACTTTGTAGGCCAAAGAGGAAGGCAAAGAGGTTTGATCTAGAAGACAAAGCACTTAGTCAGAGGAGCCCATGGTAACGAGGCAAAGAGAGGAGGGATGGGAGCAGATGAGGCGCTTCCTGTCAACAGAAATTTAAAAAATCTGGCAGCACTGCAAAATCCCAAAGAGTGCGGGCTGGCATCACCTGCCCCCTTACAATCTATTGTGGACTTAATCTGTGTCTTCAGCCCACAATGATGCATCCTTTCCTGCAGAAATATTGGAATCTTGAATACCAACACAAAGAAGTGTTTGTCATGACAATGATGTAACACAAGAAATGCAAAGTCATTGTAGAGGAAAACAGCAATTCATGCCATAAAAATCCCAGAGATGTTTCGTTTCACTGGGATCATGATCATGCAGGAAATTAATCACTTCTGCAGCATGAACTCGGGGCCCTGAGGCACTGTGGGGCCAGCATAAAAGGCAGCCCAACCGGTGGCTCTCTCATCCACTTCTGTCACCTCCTTCTCCTTGGGAACCAGGTGAGTTGCAATCCCCTTTCTCCTCCACACTCTCTAGGACAGGGGATGAGCTTTCCAGCCCTCGTTCCTGCTCCTTGTTCTTCTGGGGGTGCTCTCTGATGGTGCTTGTGTGGGCAGAGGGGTGTCCGTGTGTTCTGGCCAGAGGCTGAGGCTGGGATCAGCTGTTTATTTCCATCCAGCTTAGGCAGGAGCACGGCTGGGCCTGCCTGAGCTCTGAGGGAACGTGCTGGGCTCAGGCCAAAGGTCCCCAGTTTGGGGCTGCTCAGGCCGGAGCTCGGCCAGCAGCAGGGCCTTGTCTTGCTGGGGGTGCCTTGCGGGCTGTGTCTAAGGTGTGCCTGTGCTCTGCTTCCTCCCTGCCCTCTGTGCCAGCTGCAGCGCCAGGCTCCAGACATGTCCTGCCCTGAGAAGTGCCGGCAGTGCCAGCCCTGCAGCACCCCTTGCTGCCAGCCCTGCGGCCCCTGCCCGCTGGCCAACAGCTGCACTGAGTGCTGTGTCCGCCAGTGCCAGAGCTCCCACGTCGTCATTGAGCCGCCTGCTGTGCTGGTGACGCTGCCCGGCCCCGTCCTCAGCTCCTCCCCTCAGAACACCGTGGTGGGATCCTCCACCTCTGCTGCCGTTGGCAGCATCCTCAGCTGTGACGGAGTGCCCATCAGCTCTGGGGGCTTTGACATCTCCTGCATCACCAGCTGTTATGGTGAAAGATGTTGTCGTCCCTGCTAAAGCTGCTGCCACAGTTCAGGAATGAAGACAGAATTTTGGGACATCGTATTTAGACTTTTTGGCTATTAGTTCCTTCTTCTCCTCTCTGCTCTCTCTTCTCTTCCTCTTCCTATCAGCACCATCCAATACCAGCCAGGTGGGGATTGTTGGCCTCCAACAATCTGCATGCCAGGCCGATGGACATCCCCACTGCACCTTAGTGGCTGCCCTTGGTGCTCCCTCTGATCCTCATCCTTTTCTTATTTACACTCAATAAAGTTCCTTTGCATTGAAACCTGGGCCTGTTGTTTCTCCTTCCTTCTGAGACAACTCTTCCACTCTCCTCATGAGAAGGGTGGAAAAGCACAGATTGGCACTCACTGCTATCGATCTTCCTTTTGCCCTTTCCCTTGGAGTTTGCAAAGACACCCATGACTGTGAGTGTGATGAGGCACTGGAACAAGTTTCCCAGAGAAATTTCTTGTTATTCCTGGATGTTTTCAAGGCCTGGCTCCTCAGGACTTTGAGCCACTTGATCTGGTGGATGCTGTCAATACCTGTTTAGAGGTGTGCCTGGGGAACTGGAAAGGAAATTAATATTCTTTCATATTCCATCTCAAGTATTTGAGTCAACACAGTCAGGCAGATGGAACAACCACAAAACCATGGGCAAAATGTCAAGAGTAAATTTATTTCCTTACCTCAGTCCACAGAGGTTGCTGAATCAACATTTGGGTGGAGACGGAGGTAGAATTTCATCACCTTAGGCTCAGTCCCTGCTGGCACGGTGCCTCTTTGCACCAGTGCTGAGATCTGCCTGTGCTTTTTGAGATCTCTGAGCTTTGATTTTCTACCTCCCATACCAGGGAGGTCAAGCACGTCTGTAAGACGGCCTATAAAGTCGCCTCAAGCATCTGCATTGTCTGTACACAGAGATTCTACTTCTCCAAATGGACAGAGGATAAAGAGCAGAGGGCATTCTTTATGGTGTTTGGGATCATGCTGAAAACTTGTCACTTACGCACATGTATTGCTGCACTGTGAGTGATGTCAAGAGACATCATTATCCTGGATCACAGCAGGGAAAGAAGAAATGTTGGACAGTGCTTCCTACTCCATGATTTGATAGGAGCCCAAAGCCTCAGGGGCCACCACGACTGAGCTAAAGCTGGACCTGGGACACTTGGCTTCCCTGGTGGCTCAGAGCATCTCTCCTGCAGTGGGTACTGGAGAGCCTGGGCACTGTTGCATGTGGGGATTGAAATGATCTCTGAACGATGTGGGCAAGTCAGACCATTCCCACATCCTTTTTAGCTGCTTCTGGAAGGCATCAGTGTTTTTTTCTAAAGATGCATCTTCATGGTAGCCTGAACAGTGAGCCAGCATTGTCTCAGGAATATGCAAAATCCTGATCCTGCAGCCATTGCAGACCGATTATATGTGTCAGAGATGATCAAAGAGCTGCAGAACCTGTGCAGTGAAGGTGTGCAGCCTTTTCCCTCTGGAAATCAGAAGTTTTGGGAGAGCCGCATGCAGTTTTCCAGCAGTTGAAGGATTGCTACAGAAATGATGGGGCCTCTTTCATTCCAAGGATTCACATGGAGTAGCCTGGGTCATTTCCAAAAGGTGCACTTGTTCAAGAACAGAATGCTCCAGGGGAGCTCCCTGACAGAGGAACAAGTCCTGCCAGCAGGACCTGCTCCCTTGTGGCCTTCCCTCCACGGCAGTGGCCATTCCTGCCAGGAATCTTTTCTGGAGCAGGCTTTTCATGGGGTCACAGCTTCTTTCTTGGTACATTGTTCTGGGTTAAGTTTTCTACATACATTCACCTGCAAAGGGCTCCTTAGAACAGCTGACCCCAATCAGTCCTTTTAGTGGCTGATGTCGATTGTAACCCAGGAAAGCCCTCAGCCCTGCCTGTCTGGACAGCAGCTGGGCAGAAGGGCTAATGTGAGGGAGGTGTTAGAATGGAGGAGGTTGTGGGCTGTTACCCAGGCATTGCTGATACCTGTTTTTGTCAGGTTTTGGGGCCATCTTCTCCCCAACAGTGGTAGTTGCAGTTCAGTAGTGAGGGATGTGTTTGTCAGCTCCAACGGAGAAGGCACAAATTAAAATCCACCACAGATTGTCCACCCTGTCTTCCTCCACCGTTTGCCCAGAGCTCACTGGAAGACTTCCCACAGAAGCAATGACAATCAGCGGCCAAGGCTTGGATGCAAAACAACTTTATTGACTCTAAGCAAGAAAAGGACATGGTTCTCAAACACCACCAGGAGCAGCCATTAAGGTGAAGTGGGGCAGTCTGTCTGCTGGCCTGCAGATAGAGGGAGAGAGGCAAACAGGTCCCACTGGACTGGCAGTGAGTGGTGCTGACAGGAAAGGAATGGAAGGGAAGAGAAGAGAACAAAGAAATAACAGTCAGAATCCCTACATACAATGTCCCAAAGATCCATCTTCAGTCTAGCTCCATGTTCTGAGGTCTTGCAGGTTCTTGCCCAAGGCTGTTGCCAGCAGATTTAGCAGGGGGGACAACATCTTCCACCATAGCAGTTGGTGATGCAGGAGATGTCAAAGCCACCAGAGCTGATGGGCACTCCACCACAGCTGAGGATGTTGCCAACGGCAGCAGAGGTAGAAGATCCCACCACGGTGTTCTGAGGGAAGGACTGAAGGATGGGGCCAGGCAGGGTCACCAGCACCGGGGAGGGCTGGATGGCCACGTGGGAGCTCTGGCACTGGCGGACACAGCACTCATTGCAGCTGTTGGCCAGCGGGCAGGGGCCGCAGGGCTGGCAGCAAGGGTTGCAGGAGGACATGGCTCGAGGTCACAGGTGCACCTGACACAGAGGACAGGGACAAACACAAAGAAGGGACACGTGAGAAGCAGCACTGCCCCCAACCACCCTGCAGCCAAGGCACCTCCTGGCCCACACTGCAGTGCCCAGCTCAGAGCCCAGGAGCCATCTGAGCCAAGTCCCAGGCTCTCTCTGCACAAGACTTTCTCTCCCCTGCCCTCTCCCAGCACAAGCAGCTCCCAGCCCTGGGCTCCAAATGCTCCTTTCAGCTGAGACCTACAGTCAGGAAAGAGCTGCTCTTAGAGCAGGAGAATGAGGAGGAGAAGAGGTTTTCCACTCACCTGATTCCTGAGGAGAAGGAGGTGAGAGAAGTGGATGAGAGAGCAGAGACTTGGGCTGCCTTTTATAGCAGTTCTGCCCTGCCTCAGGCCTAGAGGCTCCTTGGTGGAAGTGATAATTTTCTGACCTGCTCATGTCAAATGTGAACCATCCCACCTAATGGTAGGGCTGTGTGCTCCTTTTCTGCACTGCTGCCTTTTCATTTGCTAGCTAATTCCATGTGTGCTTCTATCTGAAGGCTTCTGTTAGGGCCAGGGTGAGACACCCAAGAATTTCCGGGGTATAAACACATCGGCACAGGCAGAATGCTTGGATCGTGCTCTGGTGTCATTCCATGCAGGCACGTGACGTGAACCTGTGTCATTCTTGTAGGTTTATTTGTGGCAAAACTTTCAACGGAACATCCTCGTTCTTCTTGTACATCTTCACAAAGATTCCCATGTGAAGAAAGAGGAAATATCCTTTTCTCCTCCCCCTTCTCTGTCTTATGGTCAATCTTTGTTCCTTACAGATGTGCTTCTGCACGGAGGGTTTTTCCCTCTTACTATATTTACACTAGCTCAGGGAGATTGTTCCTGTCTGATTGGCCTTACCCTCTTCCAGTACCCTCACTGCAATCCTTTAAAAAGAAAAGGTGCACGTCTGTGCCCTGGTCTCTTCATGGGGTGCTTGAGTCCTCTCCTCTCACAGTTGTCCCCAACACCCCAATAGAGTGCCCGCTTTTTGCATTTTGCCCACAATTTTGTGGTTGTTCCATCTGCCTGACTGTGTTGACTCAAACACTTGAGATGGAATATGAAAGAATATTAATTTCCTTTCCAGCTCGCCAGGCACACCTCTAAACAGGTATTGACAGCATCCACCAGATCAACTGGCTCAAAGTCCTGAGGAACCAGGCCTTGAAAATATCCAGGAATAACAAGAAACTTCTCTGGAAATCTTGTTGCAGTGCCTCATCGCACTCACGGTCATGGGTGTCTTTGCAAACTCCAAGGGAAAGGGCAAAAGGAAGATCCATAGCAGTGAGTCCCAATCTGTGCTTTTCCACCCTTCTCATGAGAAGAATGGAAGAGTTGTCTCAGAAGGAAGGAGAAACAACAGGCCCAGGTTTCAATGCAAAGGAACTTTATTGAGTGTAAATAAGAAAAGGATGAGGATCAGAGGGAGCACCAAGGGCAGCCACTAAGATGCAGTGGGGATGTCATCGGCCTGGCATGCAGATTGTTGGAGGCCAACAATCCCCACCTGGCTGGTATTGGATGGTGCTGATAGGAAGAGGAAGAGAAGAGAGAGCAGAGAGGAGAAGAAGGAACTAATAGCCAAAAAGTCTAAATACGATGTCCCAAAATTCTGTCTTCATTCCTGCACGGTGGCAGCAGCTTTAGCAGGGACGACAACATCTTTCACCGTAACAGCTGGTGATGCAGGAGAGGTCAAAGAGACCCTAGACTGACTGCCATAAACCCCGATCACAGGAAGGCTGAGAAAGCGATGCCAGCACCGAGTGGAGATCCACACAAACGTGGCTTATGAGGGCAGGAGCTGCAGACGGGCCCTTGGCAGCGCTCACCCCCAAGCACACCAGGAGCCGCGGCTCAAAGCGACGGGGCACCAACTAGAGCAAACTGAGGGCAAGAGATCAACCATCTCACACAGCTAGAATCCTTTACAATCAGCGTGGCCCAGCGGAAATCAGATTACACAAGAGCTGAGCATATCAGTCGGGTGCAGCAGGGGGCACTGCCGGCACTTCTCAGGAGGCAGGACATGTCTGGAGCCTGGCACTGCAGCTGGCACAGAGGGCAGGGAGAGAACAGAAGCACAGGCACACCTTAGACACAGCCGCAAGGCACCCCCAGCAAGACAAGGCCCTGCTGCTGGCGAGCTCCGCGCTGAGCAGCCCCAAACTGGGGACCTTGGCCTGACCCAGCACGTTCCCTCAGAGCTCAGGCAGGCCCACCGTGCTCCTCCTAAGCGGATGAAATAAACAGCTGATCCCCAGCACACTCACCTACTGCCAACTATCACAGAAACAGTAGATGCCACAAACACCAACTAAGTACACCGGGAAGGTTACACGGCCACCAAAGAACAGGACAACACGAATGGAAGGGACGTGAAAATACCCGCTGTCCAGAAGAGTGGAACGAAGAGCAAAGGCGAATGTGAAGAACTGGGCAACACAAAAAAGAACAAGAGAACCGAAACATCAAAACCCCTAGAGAAGGGATACAAAAGTGAAGTTAACACTCGTCTAGAGTCATATCCCAACGATGACACCACGGTAGAAAAGAAACTGAGAAAGCATCGACAGACAACATAGTTCCATAGCAATGACACTTCTACTCCCTGGTCGCCCACAGATGCCGGCAAGACCCAACCCACTCCCTGCGATAGTAGGCAAGTAAGAAGCGAACAACTTTGGAGAATGGATATACCGAAACGAAAAGGATGTGGACATGCATAAATTGAGTTAATTGCAATGCACGTGCAGTTTAATTCTCTTCCCCACCAATAAGGAACATGATTACCAAGAGAAATATTCAAGACAATGCAATCATGCTAACCATCTCCCCTCAGACATAATTTATTGAAGTGTCTGGATAATTGGTAAGAATTCTAGCAGAGTTATGCCTATCTAAAGATGAGAAAGGCAGGATAGATGTCCTCACTTCGGGTGGGCAGAAAACTAGATAATCTATGATACAATACCAAAAATGGACCAGGAGGACAGGCAGGAGGTGCACTTGCCACTGGGCGAATGATGACTAAGAGCGATCTTTCATTAATGTGTGAAGCAGATTAGGTAAGTTATTTAATCTAGACCAGGAGGGAGCATCTATCATAAGCCGACACCTATCATCTGCATTGAGGGCGTCATCAACAAGAAATCACAGAACTAGCATGCTGACTAGTAGTAAGTGACGGGTCCCAGGTGAGTAAAACGAGATGTATTGTCAGTATCCATATAATACCAGATCACCACTCACCAGAGAGATAGAGAAAATAATATCACAACTCCTGAAGAACACAGTAAGCTCACTGAAAGCTGCTGTACCGCTAGAAGAGTGCCATAGTTCCCTAGCCTCAATGAAGCAGGGAAGACTCCCTGGTGGCTCCTCAGTCCCAATCCAGCTATCATAATTGTCACTGCCACCATACCGCTCCCAGCTATACTAGTCGAGGATGAAAGGTAGAACTGTAATGCCCCATGTGTCCGCCAAGATTCCCTGGGCTGTGTAGCAACAGAGTTCGTGAAGAGAGACATGGCTCAAGGAAAACAAAGTCACATCGAACTAAGCAGCACACACTAAACAGAGATGAGATGAATTTGCCAGACAGTCTGCAGAAACGATAACCAACAAATGTTGCCCCTCAGCAGAACGCTACCGCCTCGGTGATTCCTCAGACTTTCTGGGAAAATGCGCGCCATTGCCGGGCCTTAAGCATGTACCACCTTAAACAACCAGGAGTTCAGCCAATACTCGATAGTGCACCCCCTGGCAGGCTGAGGACGAATCGAAAGAGCATGATCACCGCCAAGACATCCGCGCCACAATGCCACACAAAACGACACCACAATGTACCAAACCGAAAAAAACCATAAACAAGAAAAGCAACGTACATGTAAAGACCCAGATATACAACTTTGAAAGGAGACAACTACAAGATACAAAAAGCAGCTGCTCAGACCAAAGAGAATCACAACCAAACCAAACGAAATAAACGATAATATAACGCCACTAACACAACAAACCCAAACCGCACAAAAGGACCAACGACGGCCACTATTCCACAAGATGACCAAGGACACTCTCTCACGACACCAGCAAACAAAACACCAACTAATCTAGCCAGCACCTAGGAGAAAAAAGCCACACCAAATAGAGAGCAGCTACCACAAGGAGGCCAACAAATACAGGAAAGGAAACATCACAAACCCCACAGTAACACCTAATGCAATATAGGCAGCAAGCCCACGACCAAGACAACCCCAAAAGTCGCAACTGAGAGACAGATGTTATAGACACAGGAGTGTTGATGCTGCCCCTCATGAGAAGCTTTGAGGTTACAGGGTTCAGGTGGCTCTGTGGGGATGGGAAAGTCCTCTGTCCCCACTGGCCTCTGTCCTGAGCCAGGATCTCTGGGAAGAGGATGCTGTGAAAGAGAACAAGGCATGCGGAGAAAAGAATTTGCCCGTGTCTGGGAGGTGGAGACAGGAAGGTTGAAAAACACAGTAGAATAGAACAACATTTTATTCTGAAAAAAGCAGTAGAACTGAACAGCAGAGCTTTGGAGAAATACATCAACGATGTAACTTAGGCAAGAGAAGTCATGCAAAATGCAAGCAGGATGCCAGGTCAGTTCTGCAAGGCTGACAAAGCTTTACCTACGCAACACAATGGTATTGTGCTTACTCAAAATCAGCATTTGAAGACCTGCTACCTAAAAAAGACATGAGTCTTGAAGACAGACACCAAAGGAGCATTTAATGCCAATAAGGACAGCAACTATGTAAATAAAGCCAAGCGAGTTGGGCCAGCTAATGAATATGTAATCCATATGTTTGATTACCATATGTAATGCATATGGTTGAGCTCAGTGCGCTCAACTGCATAAAGGATCCTCCGAGTGCCCAAGAATGCAATAATAAATTCCTGCTTTCTAATACACAAAACTGTGTTATAGATTGTCTATCTGGGTAATTTGAGTATCGTTTTTGGACCCTCAGATGAGACGCTCTGTCTGATCTCCTGTGTATCTGAGGGATATCTGTCAAGGACTGAGACTTTTCTGGAGAAGACCACAGAGGCTTGGACCACTCTGGAGCATGAGCAAGACCCCAGTTGATAAAAAGGCATTCTTTTGGGTATCCTGGCCACATGAGATGTGTGCATTTTCGAGTGGTGGAGATGGATTTATTTGGTATTCTGGAATTTGGTATTAGAGTCGGTTTGATCAACTGATAATGGTTTTGTGCTTGTATTTGTATCACTACAGTAATGTTTTTGACTAGTATTTAGAAATGAGGAGTGTAAAATCTAAAGAAGATACTGTAAAAAAAATGCCCACGTTTTTTCATTTTGCATCATTAAAGGAAGTCTGGCAGCTCCTGGATGAAGCAGAACTGGACTCTGAGCAGAACAGCTGTTCCCAATCAGCTCCTTTGTGGGGTTGATACCAGTCCTAAGCCATGAAACCCCTCAACCCTTTCTCTCTGGGCAGAAGTTGGGCAGATCAGGAAATGTAAGGGTGGTGTTGAAAGAAAGGACATAGTGTGCTGTCCCCAGGCCTCGCAGTTTCCCATTCCCTGCCATCATCTCCCTGATGGTCATTGCTGTGGAGTAGCCAGGGATGTGTTTGTCAGCTCCAAGAGAAAAGAAACAAAGAAAAATCCACTGCAATGTGTCCCACCCCCTGCTTCCATTTTTCCCCTTGAGCTCGCTGGAAGAGTTCCCAGAGATGGAAGGAGAGCAAAGACCAAGGTTTGGATGCAAAACAAATTTATTGAGACAGAAGAGGAAAAGGAGGAGGCTCACAGAGGGCACCAGGAGCAGCCACTAAGCTGCAGTGGGGATGCCCATCTTCCTGGGCTGCAGAGGGAGGGAGGAAGGGAGGCCATCAGGTTCCCCGTAGGCTGGCATTGAGTGGTGGTGACAGAAAAAGTAGGGAAAAGAAAGGGAAGAGAGTGGTAGAAGGCAGCAGTAAGCTAAGAGCACACATGCAGTATTCCAAAAATTTCATCTTCAGTTCAACTCCATGTTCTGAGGTCTTGCAGGTTCTTGCTCAAGGATTTTGCCAGCAGATTTAGCAGGGGGGACAACATCTTCCACCATAACAGCTGGTGATGCAGGAGAGGTCAAAGCCCCCAGAGCTGATGGGCACTCCGTCACAGCTGAGGATGCTGCCAACGGCAGCAGAGGTGGAGGATCCCACCACGGTGTTCTGAGGGGAGGAGCTGAGGAGGGGCCAGGCAGGTCACCAGCACAGCAGGCGGCTCAATGACGACGTGGGAGCTCTGGCACTGGCGGACACAGCACTCATTGCAGCTGTTGGCCAGCGGGCAGGGCCCAGGGCTGCAGCAAGGGTCAATGGAGCAAGTTGCAGGAGGACATGGCTCGAGGTCACAGGTGCACCTGACACAGAGGACAGGGACAAGCACAAAGGAAGGGACGCGTGAGAAGCAGCACTGGCCCCAACCACCCTGCAGCCAAGGCACCTCCTGGCCCACACTGCAGTGCCCAGCTCAGAGCCCAGCAGCCACCTGAGCCAAGTCCAGGCTCTCTCTGTGCACAAGACTTCTCTCCTCTGCCCTCTCCCAGCACAAGCTGCTCCCACCCTGGGCTCCTATTGCCCTTTCAGCTGAGACCTACATAGGCTCGTTAGCCGAAGGAAGAAGCTGAGTGTCTCTTTTAGTACGCTAGGAGCTCCTGAGAACTTGGATATGACATGAGGCGGTGTCCATTAACGTCACGACCTAGTTTCCCATTTTGTTTCAGGAGAAGGGAAACGTGTGATGAGATATGTTGGATTGCGTTAAATCTGGAGAGACATGGCCTGCCTTTTATAGCTCTCTGAGAGTGCTGCTTATTTGTCCATACCGGGTCAGAATTTGGCCCTACCCATTTTTGTGACTAGGTAGGAAAGTGATAATTCTCTTATCTAAACGTTTCTAGGTACGCGTTCAATACATGTTCAAAATTGCAAACACATACCCCCAAGTCTTTGCATGAAAGAAATGGTCGAAGAACCGCCAAGTGAAAAAAGATGTCAAACTGAGACTCATTTATCACTATGCGATCTTGCGTTCGCCTTTTCATTTCCTGCCTAGTACTAGCGCATCCAGTAGTTGCTGCTCTTTTTCATCCTTATCTCGCAATGGCTACTCATTTTTTCCAGCGCCAGCGCTGAGATGATAGCTACAGCGCGAGGTGAGAAATCAGCGAATTATTCCTGTGGATTGTTACACAACCATTAACATTTGTGTCGACGAGCCCAAGGAAGACGCTCGGATCATTGCTCTGGTGGCATTCCTGATATGACCAAGAGCAACGAAAGCATCGTTAAGGTTCCATTTCTTCTCTACTGGGTTAGCCTTTGGTCAACAGTGCATGCCAGCTTCTCCACCTCATTCCTGCTGTGGCCCTGTGCTCTGATCACCTTCTCTCCAAGAGCCACAGCAAGGAGGCTTCTCCCAGAAAAGTCCTACCCTCCCTGGCCAGGGCCCCTTCTCCATAGACCAACTATTGTTCCTGTTCTTTTATATTAGATCTTTCTCCTTCTTCGCCGAACAATTGGTCGTCTTGATTTCTATAACGACAAGGCCATCCTAATAACCTGGTTCTCTCATTTCCAGCCAACTCTAGCCATGTGTGTATTTCTAAGAATTTAACTGCTGTGGTCTAATTCAAATCATTCAGGGCATGCAGCGTACAAATGAAAATCTCCCCCAGTTATGACCATCGCGTGTGGATGCCTAGATGCTATCTTTGAAATGGGCGACGCCCTATTTAGCTCGCACGCCCTTAGTCATGGAGTTGACTAATGATAGATGCAGGGAGCAGAGCAAGTACAATAATATACCAAAGATATAAAACAATACAGTTTTGAGAAGTCAGACATTATCAAATATTTATGAGTAACTCTTTGAATTTTATAAAGTCATATAAGAATGTAACAATCGTGTGTCTACGTTTGCTGGCTTGGCAGAGTGGAACTGTGATAAAAGAAGATTAGGCAAAAACCCAACTAAATTTGTGTTGCAAACCTGCCACTCTACTGCAATTCGAGAAACGTTATGTGTTCTCAACCATTTTATTTTTCCTGAAGATCATTTCAGGAGAACAAAAAAAAGTGTCTGAAAAAAATGCGTGGCTATTAAGATGCTACTTATGTAGATGCAGTGATCACTTTTGTAAGTTGACAAAACTATATCAAAAAGATTCATACAAAACAAGCAGCTCCTATTTATACACTCCTTTGCCTGTTATATGAACCGTCTAGGGTTTCTACAGATCTCCCATTTGTGTACACATATGGCATTTGAGGATTAATATCCCTTTTACTCCTCAAGATTTAGTTATAGTTCATGGCTCGTTTTACCAGTTTCAGTTTTTGTGTCCCCTCCCTGGTTCATAATCTGACAGAGTGCACACTGCTCCGTAACTTCCCATACATATGGGAGGAAGAGAGAAAGGTGAACATGGTTGCGCATCACAACTGCCTGACTGCTTAACTCGTTGAAGCAGATTTCCTCATATCAGGCAGCAGCCAAAAGGCCGGAATAACAGAGTTGAGGTCGGCCTCACCACCGTTTGGTGAACTGCCATCCCAGCAGAGGCACCATCAAATGACCACACTTTCTTGCTGGGCGCTGCCTGCGGGGTTAGCAGGAAACGTTTGTGTGCTCTCTAACCACAGCCACACCCAATGCATCCACATAGGTCCCCTCTGAGGCTGAAGATCTTTGTCCGCCTAGGGTGCTATTTTCATCGGGGGTCACTGTCTGCATGCGTAGATCATACACCAACATAGTCGCCTAGGCCCTCTCTCAATCTCTCTTTATACCTCCGCTGACCACCTAATGGTATGCCGAATCGCGTGAGACAACTTGACAAGCGATTAATACTGCTTACGGCAGATGTCTTTTTCAGGCCTCTCAGAGTCGTGCCAACGCACCTCAGCGATAGCGTGGCCTCTAGCTGGAGTCGAAGTCGCGGGTGGCCAAGACCTTATACAACACATCTGTAATGGTGGGGGGAGACTTAGGTAATTTGGAGCAATGGTTGAGTCGAGGCTACTCTGGATAGCAGCTGTTGACTCCCTGCTTCTTGCAGGATCACCCAGAACGGGATAGATGTGATCCATGGGCTGGGTGGCACAGGGAACAGATGTATACAACACGAGACGGGCTGGATCTCTGCTCCTTCTTTTTTTGTCCCTTCGATGGCTCTGTGGCACTCTCTATCGGACAGCACTTCTTAAGTAAAGGTCCGACAACCTCCTCTCAACCAGCTTGACCTTTCTCCCAGCCGCTTTTGACTAGTAGGTCAAGGCAGAGGCATGTTATTCGATTCCAACCCTAAGGACAAAACTCCCAGCTTCTCTCTTTCAACAGGCAGGCCACACACGGCCCTACATTTCTCGGCTCTTTATGCTAGCTCTAATTAGTCGAGGGAGACCCACGTAATTTAAAAAGTTTTCTTTTATGACCATCCTTGATTCTTTGTGGACACTTAATGATAAAACAATAACATCTATCCACATGTCATCCTGAGGAAACCAACTCTAGCTTGTTCGACTTAGTTTCCACATATATGATTTATTTTTAATGTTCTCTAATATTGTAATCTTTCGTGCTTTACCATCATGTCAATGGGATCCCCCTCGCCTCTCCTCACATGCGCTCTTTCTTATAGGGCCAACTCCCAGCAATAGGATCTTGGCTCACAACTGTTAAGCGAGCGTTCGATTCCTGAAGCAGAGGATCAGCTCGTAGTATTGACAAGTTCAGCTGAGAATGGAGCCTGGCTCATGGATGTGATGAAGCTCAAGTCAGCTTGTTCTCTAGAAAACCCAGATTTAGTGTCATTGAGGTACATGAAGCATCAGTGCATGAAAAGGTCAGCTTCCAGCATTTCCATATAAAAGGGAACTGGGCAATTGAGAAGATACTCTCAGGTTGTTTTACATATACTGTAAAGGACACATCGCATTAATGTCACTCATTTGATGCCAATGATTGTCTCCCATAGGCTGTGACTTCCAAAGCACCTTGTTTTCTATATTGGAATCCTATCTTATACGAGGTTGGGTTGGGAGGAAAGGTTTAATAGCAGATGATTGAGGATGATTGCAGGTTGGCTCAAGTGGCCTTGCAATAATAGGCCAGAATATGTCCCCATACATAAGGGCTCCTTGTCCGAGAGTTCAGCTCTAATCTGCTTGCTTTGGCTTATTTTGCCATAGCCCTCCCTTCGGCTCCCTCACTCTCTGTGCAGACTGTGTGGAGGAGACCCTTCTTGCCACAAAGGATTTTCCGCTAGCCGGCTTTCTGCATCCAGATTTTTAATAACTCTTCTTCATTGCTCGTGTGTAGTAAGAAGGATTGGTATGATGTAGGACATATGTCGTCAGTTCGATTACAGAACAATGCAGTGTTGAGGCACTTATAGGCCGTCTACTAGATCTGACCATGCTTTGACCTGCCTCGGATGTATGTGAGTAGACATAGAAAATACCCATAAGTTCTCGAGACCTCCCATAAGCTCCCACAGGGTACGACACTTCTTCGCCACTGGTGCAAAGAGGAGCCGCGCAAGCAGGGACTGAGCCTAAGGTGATGAAATTCTACCTCTGTATCCTCTGTTGATTCAGC
>VKON01000178.1:0-49076 GCA_009741485.1 Malurus cyaneus samueli | reverse complement strand
GTGGGTGGAAAGGAAAGGGAGCTGAGATCTCCATCCAGACCTGTCCTGTAGCAAGGCTGCTCTGTCACAGTCCACCCTTCTCCTCCAGGCAGAGATGTTTCAGGTGAGGCAGAAGATCTGCCCTCTTTTTCCTCCTTTTGTAATGCTCAGTGACCGGGAAGGCTCTCCAGAGCCATCACAACTTCTCAGCTTCCTACTCGCACAATTTCTTTCTTTCACGGTTTTCTCTACTCTGTCAGCATTTCAGCACAGTTAAATCTCTTAGATTTCTCTTTGTCCTTATTTTTCTCCCTGATTTCTCTCCGAAATTTTCCACACATTGTTATCTGTGGCTCCCATCTCTGTTTCATTGCTGTTCTTTTTCCCGAGCTGCACGTGGTTTGTGTGGTGGTTTCTCCTGTCATGTTTTTATCAGGCATTCTCCAAGAACATTCCAGCATTTTCCCATTTTTGCCCAAGGTTTTGTTTACCTTCTCTATCTGCTCTGTGCCCACATGTTTTAGGACTGCTGGATTTCTCTGGCGCACCACGGCCGCGCTGCCCGCCCTCCAGCGCGCCCGCCATCACCGCGTGAGGGAGAGAGGCGGCCGAGCCCGCGCCACAGCGCCCCCTGCCGGCGGGGAGGAATCACCGCCCCTGCGCCCCTGCCGGCTGTGAGCGGAACTGCACCGAGGGGAGGGCGGGCACAGCCGGGGAGGCCGGCGCTGGGTTTGTGCTTCTGTTTGCTGTTTGTTTGCCTTGTTACACGCTCTAGTCAAGAACTGTTATTTCTTTTCCCATATCTTTGCCCGAAAACCCCTTAATTTCAAAGCTATAATAATTCAGAGGGAAGGGGGCCTATGTTTTTGATTCCAAGGGAGGTTCATTGTCAGACACCTGTCTTTCAAACCAAGACAATTCTCCAAGCAATTTCCTGGGTCAGAAAGCCGACATTACTTTATTAGCAGCTCTGGATACCTGGGGATGACTCCTCAAATCATGCCCAGCAATCCAACAGTCCAGGTTGTATTCTGAAAACCAATACATATTCATCGTTTTTTTGGAATACCTGCATACATGCTAATGGACTTGTTTGGATATGGTTCCAGTCTTCTGATGAATCTTCTCCGTGAGAATATCCCAAGTATGTGGTCAGGTCATAATGTACATCTCTCATCATTCTTCACTCTGCCACACAATCCTTGCTCTCAAAACTAAGATATTGGCTGGTACAAGTAAATTCCCTGATACAAGTAAATAAGAAACCATTAGCTGGCACAAAAATTATTATTCACAGATGTTAGGGAGTTAACACGATGCCACATTAATCTCTGGGATTTCTACTAAGCACTGTCTGCTACAAACTTAAGCATTAACCACGAATACAGGGATCATACACTATATGCTAAAGTCAAAAGAAATTTTCCACCATCTTCCACCACAGCTGCAAGGACTTCTTGAAGAAATAGAACTTGTTCAGTAATAAATTCCCCCTTTGAGACTTTAATATTCCTTTCAAGAGTCATATCCAGTTGTTATTTCAACCGAGTCTACACAGCAGTAAGCACTTAACTATACAAGTGATTTAGATCATGACTACCACATCCTATCGTAATAAGTATAACAAATTGTTTTAACCAGCCTAAGTTGAGCAGTGTTGGGCCACGAAACCAGCGAAGAGAAATCTAGTCCTTCTCTCTCTGTAGTACTTGTGGCTGGTTTCTTTAGTTGTTTCTTTTCTATTAGTTGGGAGTTACTGGAAAGAATGAGCCAACACATTCTTTAAAATTCTTCATGTCCATGATTATGTCTCAACACCAAGTAGTCAATTTCTGCTCTATTTTCAAGGGCATTTTCTCTGTCTTTTGCAATTTCTGTACTCAGACCCGTTAATGCTTGTAAAGTGTAATTTATATTTTTAACTAAAGCACAAGTGATTCTCTTTATGGTGTGATACTTCACAGCTCCAGGTGTTCAAAAGACAGCAGGAATCATTTCACTCTCACTATATAGGGTAACTGGAGGATCACAGTCCTCTGTCAACTGAAAAGCTCAGCAGTTCTCTCTTTTGTGCTTTAAACCGTCTTGGTCAAGTAGCAGAGGAATTAATCTGCCAATGGTGCTGGGCCCTCTGGAAATATTGGTCAGAACACACGAGTAGGCAGTCAGCCACACAGCAATAGGTAACTTGCTGTGCTCCCAGGCATGAAAAACCTGTTCCGTGCTATTGCATTTTAAGGGAGGTTGTAGCTGTGTGAGATGTTGACACATAAAGGACCAATGGACAAATGTTACACATTGCTGTTCTCTGCACAGCCTGATTGTGGCAGACACCGATCCCAACTTGTGCATCACCTCAGCCCTGCATGTCTGGACAACACCTGGGCCCTGCCAGGTGCTGAAGGAGTGTAGGAGGTCCAGGTGTCCAAAGGGTGTCATGTCTTGGACCTTGTGTGCTGCTCATGGAGTGGATATGGGAGAGGAGGAGAAGGAGGGATAAAGTTGTTCCCCTGCACTGAAGATTGTTTCCCATATTCTCCTCTGATACCCTTTGCTTCCAGGATCTTCCTGGTGGCCTTTGGCTGCGGAGTAGCCAGGGATGTTCTTAATCAGCTCCAAGGGAAAGGACACAAAGTAAAATCGACTGCAGGGACTCCAATCCAGAGCTTCTCCACCTTTTTCCATGAGCAGACTGGAAGTGTTGCCATAGAATGAAGGATGACCCAGAGGGCAAGGTTTGGATGCACATCTTTATTGTGTCTGAGGAAGAAAAGGAGGTGGCTCACAGAGGCCACCAGGAGCAGCCACTAACACACAGAGGAGCTCTTGCAGGGTGTCCATCAGCCATCCCTGCTGAGTGAGAGAAGGCTACACATCCCCACTAGACTGGCCAGGGAGACACAGAGAGCAGTAGACAAGAAGGAGCAAAGTGGAAGAAGAAAAGAGCATTGGAAAGCTCTGTCATCTCTCCTCATGTGGCAATGCTTGGGCCGTGAGCAAGGAGCACAAGAGTGGTACCCATTTCCTGACAATTTTGCTGTAAACAAACCACCCAAAAATTACCCAGGTGAACATTACCTTCCCACAAGGGATGCCAACAGTCATTGTTCAGAGCATTCTATGGGTGCTAACATCTTTGTGCCTTGGAAATCACTGAGCACCTCATTGCTGCAATTACAGAAATAGCCTTTCATATAGGAAAGAACGTGGCAGAAGCCAGGAAATGAAGACCACAATGCAGGAAACCGGGACACAGCCCCAACTATTAGCTGGGATGGTTCACATTTCACATGAGCTGGTCAGAAAATTATTACTTCCACCGAGGTGCTACTGGGCCTGAGGCAGTGCTGGACTGCTATAAAAGGCAGCCCATGTCTCTGCTCTCTCATTCACTTCTCTCACCTTCTCCTCAGGAATCAGGTGAGTGGGAAGCTTCTTCTCCTCCTTCTCCTCCTCCTCATTCTCCTGCTTCAAGAGCGGCTCTTTCCTGGCTGTAGCTCTCAGCTGAAAGGGGCATTAGGAGCCCAGGGCTGGGAGCTGCTTATGATAGGAGAGAAAGTCTTGTGCAGAGAGAGCCTGAGACTTGCTTCAGATGGCTCCTGGGCTCTGAACTGGGCACTGCAGGTGGGCCAGGGGTGCTTGGCTGCGCAGGGTGGTGGGGCAGTGCTGCTCTCATGTGTCTCCTTTGTGCTTGTCCTGTCCTCGTGCCAGGTGCACCTGTGACCGAGCCATGTCCTGCTGCCCCTCCTCTGCAACCCTTGCTGCCAGCCCTGCGGCCCCTGCCCGCGGCCAACAGCTGCAATGAGTGCTGTGTCCGCCAGATTGCAAATAGCAAAACTTCCCACGTGGCCATCCAGCCCTCCCCGGTGCTGGTGACCCTGCCTGGCCCCATCCTTCAGTCCTTCCCTCAGAACACCGTGGTGGGATCTTCCACCTCTGCTGCTGTTGGCAACATCCTCAGCTGTGGTGGAGTGCCCATCAGCTCTGGTGGCTTTGACCTGTCCTGCATCACCAACTGCTATGGTGGAAGATGTTGTCCTCCCTGCTAAATCTGCTGGCAACAATCTTGGACAAGAACCTGCAAGACCTCAGAACCTGGATCTGGCCAGACGATAGATCTTTGGGACACTGTAATTGGAATTTCAAGCCATTGTCCCCTTCTTGTCCTCTGTTTTCTCTCTTTCTTTTGCTGTCTGTGTCTCCCCAGACCAACCTGGGAGCACCTGTTGCCCTCCCTCCCTTTTTAGGGTGTACAGATGGACAGCCTGCAAAAGCTCCACTGCATCTCAGTGGCTCTTCCAGGTGCTTTCTGTGAGCCACCTCCTTTTCTTCTTTAAGCTTAATAAAATTGCGTTGCAACCAAGCCATGGCCTCCGAGTCCTTCTTCTTTCCATGACAACTCTTCTAATCTGCTCAAGGGAAAAGTTGGAGATAGCAAAGGCTGGGATTTCCTGCAGTGAATTTGTGCTTTTTTCTATTGGAGCTGTCAAAATCTTCTGTGGCTGCTCCACAGAGAATGGTCTTCAGAGAGACCCTGACTTTGAAGGGTGGCAGCGATAGGGGTGGGAAACAGGTCCTGGGACAGCCCCCAGCCTCGCCTCTGCCTTCTCCTCCCCTCCATCACCCAGTCTACATTCCCTTGTCAGCACAGATGGTCAGTTAGTATAGATGGTCAGTCAGATGAAATATGCACCCCATACAGTCCTTCATTACCTGGCAAGGCCCAGCTGCCTCCCAGACATGCAAGGCTGACGTGATTCACAAGCTGGGATCAGTATCTACCATATTCAGGCTACACAGTGCAGTCCCCATTTCTGTGAACTGAACACTCCCATGGGCTACTGCCTGGCTGGGTTCTTGGTCTTGCTTGGGCAGAGACTTCTCCATTTTTGGGTTCTCTTTTCGGTATTTTTCCCCTTGTCTCAGACAGACTATAGTTAGCAGTGTTGAGCTGCCGGAAGGTGGATCCCACAGGTGCTGCCTGTCGCCACGGGCAGACCCACTCCAGCAAGCCAGTCCAGATGGATCGGCCCCCCTCCAGGAAAGAAGGACATGGAAACAGAGACTCTTTCATGGCTGCTTTTTCTGAAGGTGGGATCTGGTGGCTGTGAAGGTGGCTGCTTTGGGTTTACAACTGTAGCACCTTGTAAGGACTGCAGTTTGCCATTAGAAACTGTTTTGAAATTAACTTTGAAAACTTTGCCAGAAGAAAGAAAAGTGAGCAAGTTCCTGGGACCAGACACTCTGTGCTGGTGTGGACAGACCTGTCATTTCCCCACCACTCTCACTGAAACGGTGGGAAAAACAAAAACTCTCCGATAACATTTTAATGTTAGAAAGTTAAGGCATTATTTTATTTCCTGCAAAGAAACTTTAGGCACCCTTCCCCTAGGGTAAAGGCAAACAATATCTTTGACTAAAGTTACATAAAAAAATTTAAACCGGTGTATTTTTTAACACCACCACAGCCACAGTACAGAGCACAGAAGCAGCATGATCCCCACAAATGGCAGGAGGAAGTGGCAGTGATGTGGGGCCCACATGAGCTGGAGAGTCTTCATCTGCCCCTAGAACTGTTCTGTAGGCTCCTGCCTTCCCCAGTAGGGTTTTGCATTATCCTGTCCCTTTGATACCAGGACCACATGGTCGCCTGGAGGGTGGACATCTTGGAAGGAAAGGGTGTGATGTCATCTTCCCCTTGTCCTTCAAGCCCTGCAGCCACCCCTGCCAGCCGCCACCTTGGGAAGGATATTTTTGTAATTTCATGTCTCTCTTTGCTCCCATAGGGTTGGTGAGGTTCAGCAATTTTGTATCTAGCAGTAATTTAATGTTATTTTTGTTCTGTTCATTAGTAAACTTATGTTTTCACTTTTATCTGCTCGTATTTTGTTCTTTGCTAGTGTAAAGGGATTGGTTGACATTAAGGGAAAATAATGTCAACATTAATGTCAACTCTCATATTAGAGTGCTCACCTCTTTAAATTATCTTAAACCAAGACACCTCCCATTAGTGAAATTTTCAAAACATTCTCTGTTCCATTTTCTTTTGGACAATTGCTGATTTTCCCTTGTAACTTAACCAGTTCTGTCGCAGAATGAGCTATTATTACCTTAGACTCTGCCTCCTGATAAGTGAATTTTGTCTTCGCTAGCAGGCAGAGCTTGAGGTGAAGGGAAGAGGAGGAGTATTGGCTTTGCTGACTTCAATCCCTTTTTTGGGGAGGAGAGGAAGGAAACAACATACTCAGGGAGTTCTGCCTCCCTCCCTTCCTCCTCAATTTTCATGGATGGAGTTTAGTGTGCTGGGAGGATTTGGTTTTGCTTAATTGCAATTTGTTTAATAACTGGCAAGGGCTAAGGGTTGTGACATCACATTCGAGCCCACCTTTTCCTCAGGGCTGAAAAACCCAAGTTCCTTCCCCACACCTCCCCTCAGCAGTGTTAATTTGCAACTTCAAAGCTCCTTGGCTCTGGACAAGCTTTTTTAACTGGTTTTTCAGGTTTTGGGCTAGCTTCTTCTGGGCATTCCATTCTTCATCTGCACTGAGGTGGGCTGTTGTTTCAGCCTCCAAGGCAATTTGAAACTCAATCAGTTCTTTCTGTTGCTGCTCTTCAACATATTTCTCTTTGAGTTATACCCTTCTGGATACCAGACGTTTGCCTTTGCTGGGTTTTTTCCCCCATCTTTTACCAAAATTCAGGTTTTCTCTGCAACTAACTGCAGATTTTGCCAGATTTTCTCAGCCCACATCCCTCTTTATCAGTCTGGACAAGCATTAAAAGCTGTTAGCAATTCCATCAGTGGAGAACAGGTCAGATAGTTTCTCACCTAGGAGTCCATGACCTTTTTGCTGGAGAATATAATTTTCAAGCACAGATTAATTTCTCCTTTGTTCTGCAATGAGCATTTATCTCCATATAAAATACTTCTTCATCACCTCAGGAGTACCCTGCACACTGTGCCAGTTAAAGTGTAAGGTCCCCAAAATCTTGTTCAATGTGACATTTAAAAGGGCTTTTGTTTTTCATGTACTCTGAGTTAGACACATGGGAAAAATATCAGCAAGATATTCTCAAGGGGTCACAAAAACCAAAAAAGTCTTTACTGGCAACTTAAGAAAATCAAAGAACTTTGGTTAAAGCTTTCAAGCAGCATCCAATCAACACAAAACACTTCCCAAAGCATTAATAGTCCATTCAATTTAACAGAGGCTAAGCCCTTCTGATTTTCAGTTACTCAAAATTCTGAGAAGGGTAATTTGAAGAAGAAAGGGAAAGAGAGAAAGAAAATAAATAGAAAAGAACAAACATAGCTACCATTTCTGGTTCAAATGGTGTCCATCTTACAGAAATTCCAAGAGGAGGTAGGGTCAAAAAACATGTGCTTGCCTTGTGTCTTGGGTTAAATATCCTTTGACTTTCCTGGGTCCTAGTGGAACTTCTGGCCACTATGGGACTAGATTGGGGTGCAAGGGTGGGGTGTGGAGCATTGCCTCCTCTGGTTTTCCAGGGATTGGTGGCCACTGCAGGGTTAGGATGCAGGTCTGGGGAATGGGGTGTATGGACCAGAGCATTGCCTCACCAGGACAGAGCCCAGGCTGCACCTTCCTCCACAAAAAAAGCACCTGGAATTTTCCAAGCCAGCAATCCTTCCAGTCTCTCACTTGTGGGGTTTGGAACATCCTGGTCCAGATAAAGGCACCCATGCTTTTGTCAGCTGGGTGGGATTAGATGATCCTTGCGATCCATTTTAACCCAAACTGTTCTATGACTCCATGATCTGTGAGCTGTCTCTGGCTGACTATTTGCTCACCAGAATCATCACCCTTTGTCTGATACTCTTGGGCACTGTTTTGTTCAAAAGGGAAGACATTGATGGTCAGGTAACATCCATCCATATGTGGAAGAATATGAATCTATAGTGAAACCCTAAGTCATTCGCACAAACTCAACCAAAAGTCATTTGACACTACGCATCCCAAGTATGGCTGATATCAATGCTGACTTGTGAATTGTCTCAGCCCCACATGTCTGGACAGCTGCCTGCCTGTGCTGAAGGAGTACATCTTATCTGCCCGTGGTCCTGTGTGCTGGCCATGAAGCCCAGACCAGGTGAAAAGTGGAGGAGAAGAAAGAGATGAGGTTGTAGGCTGGTCCAAGGAATCCTTGTTTCCTTCCCCATTCCTGCCACACTTTGGAGCCAGTCTCCCTGATGGCCTTTGGCTGTCGAGGAGCCAGGGATGAGTTTGTCAGCTCCGAGAGGAAAGACACTACAGGAAATCCTACCATTTGTTTCCGCCGGCTGTTTTCCCTGAGCAGACTGCAGGAGTTGTTACAGAATGAAAGAGGACTCAGAGGCCCATATATGGATGCAAAACAGCTTTATTGAGCGTAGAGAAAAAAAATACCCAGCATGGCCCAGAAAAGGCACCAGGAGCAGCCACTACGATGCAGGGGGGTGTCCCACTGCCTGGCCTGAAGAGAGAGGGAGGGCAACAGGTCTCTTCCACTAGACAGGCCTGAGGAGACATGGGCAGCAAAAGAAAGAGCAAAAAGAAAGAGAAGAAGGGAACAATGGCTTGAAAAGCTAAGTACAATGTCCCAAAGCTCTATCTCCTGCCCAGAACCAGGTTCTGAGATCTTGGAGGTTCTTGCCCACGGATATTGCCAGCAGATTTAGCAGGGACGACACCTGCTGCCACCATAGCAGTTGGTGATGCAGGAGAGGTCAAAGCCACCAGAGTTGATGGGCACTCCATCACAGCTGAGGATGCTGCCAACAGCAGCAGAGGTAGAAGATCCCACCACGGTGTTCTGAGGGAAGGACTGAAGGATGGGGCCAGGCAGGGTCACCAGCACCGGAGAGGGTTCAATGACGACGTGGGAGTCCTGGCACTGGCGGACACAGCACTCATTGCAGCTGTTGGCCAGCGGGCAGGGGCCGCAGGGCTGGCAGCAAGGGTTGCAGGAGGGGCGGCAGGACATGGCTCGGGGTCACAGGTGCACCTGGCACAGAGGACAGGGACAAGCACAAAGTGAGGACACATGAGAAGCAGCACTGCCCCCAACCACCCTGCAGCCAAGGCACCTCCTGGCCCACACTGCAGTGCCCAGCTCAGAGCCCAGGAGCCACCTGAGCCAAGTCCTTGCCCCACTCCACACAAGACCTTCTCTCCCTTCCCCTTGCCCCAGAGACGTAGCTCCCAGCCCTGGATTCCAAATGTTCCTTTCAGCTGAGACCTGCATCAGGAAAGAAACACTCTTGAAGCAGTAGGAGGAGAAGAGGCTTCCCACTCACCTGATTCCTGCAGAGAAGGAGGTGAGAGAAGTGAATGAGAGTGCAGAGACGTGGGCTGCCTTTTATGGCAGTCCTGCATTGCCTCAGGCCCAGTAGCACCTTGGTGCAACTAATAATTTTCTCACCTGCTCGTGTCAAATGCAAACTATCCCAGCTAATGGTGGGGCTGTGTCCTGTTTTCCTGCACTGCTACCTATTCATTTCCTAGTGCATTCCTTATGCTTTCTTCTATGCAAATTTCTGTAAGTGTTGAGATGAGAGGTTCAGGAACTTCAGGGCAGAAAGACGTCAGCATAGGCACAATGTTCATATCAAGGGCTGGTAGAATCCCCTGTGGGCAGGTGATGTGGACGTGTGCCATGCCTGTAAGTTTGTTTATGGCAAAGTTGTCTGGAAAGGGGCACCTCTCTTGTGCCTCTCACCTGCATGTCCATCGTTTGGGCACATGACAGAGCTTAGGTTGCTATTTCCTTCTTCCACTTTTCTCTTTCTTTTTTTGGCTTTATCTCCCCAGGCCAGTCTAGTGGAGACGCACGGCAATTGAGGCACAGACTCCACATTGGCATGCGAAGACATTTATTGCAAAAATCCAGGGTCTTTTAAACCATTAGTTTTTTATAGGTTACATTCTTGTGAAACACAGCAAAGCATCTGAACCAACCACCATAAATGAAGTTAGGAACACGCAGTGGTCACAATCAACCACGACACACCAAAGTGTGAGCTCTCACCAGCTCTATCATTTGTTTTCCAGGGTTATGGAACTTGTTTTTCACCTCTAGTTTAGCTGATTCATTCACAGAGTCCTTCTCTGGTTAGCCAAAGTAATAGGAGAGCAAGAGTTTTACAAGGTTAACAAGGGCATTGTTTTATAAGGTGTGACTTATCTGCAACCAGGACATGTTGCCCTCCCTCCTTCCACAGGAGATGCTGATGGACAACTTGCAGGATCTTCACTGCATTTTGGTGGCTGCCCCTGATATTTCCTATAGGAAGTATTCCACCCTACTCATGGAAAAAGATACAGGAAGCAGAGGGTGAGCGTCCCTGCAGTGGATTTTGCCTTTTGCCCTTTTCCCTTGGAGATAATGAAGAATGGGCCCTGCAACTAAAAAAAAAACAAACAAACCGGTACACTCTAATAAGGCCAGGAAACATCATTAGCTGAGAGCGCTGTAGTAGAGACACAAAATGTCCACTCACATTGGAGTGCTTGGCCACGTGGGAGGGATGCACAAGAGTGGTGTCCACTTCCTGATATCTTTGCCATAGACAAGACCACAGGAATGAGACATGTAAACAACACCTGCCCTCAGGGGATGCCAATAGCATTTAATCTGAAACTTCTGCCTGTGATGACGTCCTTCTGCCGTGGAAATCAATGATACTCTCATCCCAGCACTTACAGAAAGAGATCTTCATATAGGAAAGCACGCGGAATTAGCCAGGAAATGAAAAGGCAACAATGAAGAAAACCAGGACACAGCCCCATTATTAGCTTTGATGGGATTAATTTGACATGACCTGGTCAGAAAATTATTGCTTCCACCAAGGAGCCTCTGTGCCTGAAGCAGTGCAGGACTGCTATAAAAGGCAGCCCAAGTCTCTGCTCTCTCATCCACTTCTCTCACACGCCTCTCCTCAGGAATCAGGTGAGTGTGAGGCCTCTTCTCCTCCTTCTCCTAATTCAAGATAGGCTCTTTCCTGGCGGTAGATCTCTGCTGAAAGGGGCATTTGAAACCCAGGGCTGGGAGCTGCTTGTGTTGGGAGAGGGCAGAGGAGAGAAAGTCTTGTGCAGAGAGAGGCTGGGACTTGGCTCAGGTGGCTCTGCCGAACGGATGAAGGCTCTGAACTGGGCACTGCAGTGTGGGCCAGGAGGTGCCTTGGCTGCAGGGTGGTTGGGGGCAGTGCTGCTTCTCATGTGTCCTCACTTTTTGCTTGTCCCTGTCCTCTGTGCCAGGTGCACCTGTGACCTCGAGCCATGTCCTGCTGCCCACCCTCCTGCAACCCTTGCTGCCAGCCCTGCGGCCCCTGCCCGCTGGCCAACAGCTGCAATGAGTGCTGTGTCCGCCAGTGCCAGACTCCCACGTGGCCATCCAGCCCTCCCCGTGCTGGTGACCCTGCCTGGCCCCATCCTTCAGTCCTTCCCTCAGAACACCGTGGTGGGATCTTCTACCTCTGCTGCTGTTGGCAACATCCTCAGCTGCGGTGGAGTGCCCATCAACTCTGGTGGCTTTGACCTCTCCTGCATCACCAACTGCTATGGTGGCAGCAGGTGCCGTCCCTGCTAAATCTGCTGGCAATATCCTTTGGGCAAGGTTCTCTAAGACCCCTGAACCTGATTCCGGGTAGAGACTGAGCTTTGGGACATTGTATTTTGTGTCTGAGCTATTGTTCCCTTCTTCTACTCTTCCCTTTCTTTATTTGCTGTCCATGTCTCCCCAGGCCAGTCTAGTGGGGACCTGTTGCCCTCCCTCCCTCTTTAGGGTGGACAGATGGACACTCTGCAGGAGCCCCACTGCATTTTAGTGGCTGCTTCTGGTCCTGTCCACGAGCCACTTCTTTTTCTGCCTTACATTCATTAAAGTTGTGCATCCAAGCCTTGGCCTCTGAGTCCTTCTTTCTGTGGCAATTCTTCCATCCTGCTCAGGGTAAAGTTTGGAGGGGCAGAGTGTGGGAATCTGTAGTGGATTTTCCTTTGTACCTTTTCCTTTTATCGCTGATAAAGAACATTCCTGGTTACTCCACAGTCAATGGCAAACAGGGAAATGATGGTTCCAAAGTGTGGCAGGGATTGGGAAGGGAAATAGCAATGTCAGGGAACAGTCCACAGCCTCATCCTTTCTTTCTCCTCCCCTGCATTACCCAGTCCAGGGACCATGAGCTGTACATGTAGTCAAAGGCAGATGATGAGTGCTGAAGGTTCAATATTAAAATGGTGATTGCAGTCCCATTTGAGTGATGGTTATGGTCTACTCAAAGTGGGGAAGGTTTAATGTTAAAATGGTGATTGCAGTCCTGTTGGAGTGATGGATGTGGTGTTCTCAAAGTGGTGATCCTGAGGACAGGTTGAGTCTGTCTCTGGTGGTCGAGCAGGGGTTCTAGAGCTCCTCTCCTGTGGAATCCAGAGGAAGTGGTGTCCAAGTGTTCCAGTGCCTCAGTTTATATGCTGGTGGGGATGTCCAGTTCCTCCTCTCTGGGTAGGGCATGTCTCAATGGAATGATGGAATATTAGGAGTCATTCCCAGAGATCTTGGTGGCCCATTAGCAGAGATTGCCCCAGATGGTGTTATCAGGGCTGAGTCATACTAAAAAAAAGAGCACTGCCTACCTACTTTAACAGCTTATGGAGATGCTGATAGAATACAGATTTTTTTGTACACGTTCCATATAAGTAAGGCAATGAGGGACCCATGTGTATGTCTCAAATCCATATCTGATGGGTTTGTAGAGCCACCTGAGGGTTCTTGGTAAGAAGGCGCTGTGAGACCAGGATGTGGCTGGAGCAGGGGCCATGTGGAGGTAGGGCAGCACTTTCCTGAGACAAATGTCCTTGTTCTGACTGCCTTCTCCACCAGCTGAATCAATGCTGGTGCCAGGGCTGGTGATCTGTCTTTCTTTCTCCCATTTAATGTGGTGCAGAAGCCCAAATGGTCTCTCAAACACTCATAGCCACATAGCCATGGAGCCAACCAAACACAGTTGGTAAGAAGTCACTGAGAGAACAAACAGGCTGTGGCTGGAGAAGGGGTCTTACAGAGGGAGGCAGCCCATTTTTGGGACAAACATTCTTGTTCTATATCCTGGAGACAAGCACAACACAGTACAATGAAAACACAGGAATGAGGTGACAAAGTGGGCATGGGCTGTTGACCAAATGTTTACCCAGCAGCAGTGGGCACTGGTTTGATCCAAAGCCCCATCCAGGGAGAACTCGATGGACAGATTACAGACATTCATACACACGAGAAATATTACAAATTTATAACAAAGCCATAAGATATTTGCAGAAATTAAGCTGGAAGTCATTTAGCACAGCTTTAGCCAGAGTATGGCTGAGAGCAAACTTGTGAATCACCTCTGCACTACATGTCCGGATAGCAGCTGGGTCCTGCCTGTGCTGAGGGAGTGCATCTCATCCCCCTGTGCTCCTGTGTTAAGGACATGGACTGCAGACCAGGTAATGAGGGGGAAGAGAAGGAAGAGGTGAGGTTATGGGCTGTCTGAGGTGTTGTCATTTCCCTTCACAACTGTAGGCGAACTTTGGAGCCATGGTCTCCATCAGGGCCTTAGGCTGTTGCGTAGCCATGGATGACTCTGTCAGCTTCAAGGGAGTCAAAGCCTCTGCTTCCTCCACCTTTTTCCCTAAGTAACATGGAAGATTTGCCAGAGAATGAAGGATGACTCAGAGGCCCAGGCTTGGATGCAAAAGTGTTTTATTGAGTCAAAAGAAAAGAAGGTGGGCTCAGAGATAGCACCAGGAGAAGCCACCAAGATGCAGTGGAGCTCCTGCAGGATGTCTGTCTGCCTGCCCTAAAGAAGAAAGGAGGGCAACAGATGCCCTGGGCTGGCTTGGGAGACATAGACAGCACAGGAAGAAGAAGGAAGTATAGGCGAAAGAAACATCACCCTGAAGCTGTGAATACAATGTCCAGAAGCTCTATGTCTTGCCCAAAACCATGTTCTGCCAGAACCATGTTGTGAGGTCTGTGGGTCTTGCCCAAGGATGTTGCCAGCAGAGTTAGCAGGGACGGCACCTGCTGCCACCATAGCAGCTGGTGATGCAGGAGAGGTCAAAGCCCCAGAGCTGATGGGCACTCCACCACAACTGAGGATGCTGCCAACAGCAGCAGAGGTAGAAGATCCCACCACGGTGTTCTGAGGGAAGGAGCTGAGGATGGGGCCAGGCAGGGTCACCAGCACAGCAGGCGGCTCAATGGCCACAGTGGAGCTCTGGCACTGGCGGACACAGCACTCATTGCAGCTGTTGGCCAGCGGGCAGGGGCCGCAGGGCTGGCAGCAAGGGTTGCAGGAGGGTGGGCAGCAGGACATGGCTCGAGGTCACAGGTGCACCTGGCACAGAGGACAGGGACAAGCACAAAGTGAGGACACATGAGAAGCAGCACTGCCCCCAACCACCCTGCAGCCAAGGCACCTCCTGGCCCACACTGCAGTGCCCAGCTCAGAGCCCTGCAGCCACCTGAGCCAAGTCCCAGGCTCTCTCTGCACAAGACCTTCTCTCCCCTACCCTCTCCCAGCACAAGCAGCTCCCAGCCCCGGGCTCCTAATGCCCCTTCCAGCGGAGATCTAGACAAAGGAAAGATCTGCTCTTGAAGCAGGACAATGAGGATGAGGAGGAGGAGAATGAGAAGAGGCTTCCCACTCACCTGATTCCTGAGGAGAAGGAGGCAAGAGAAGTGGATGAGAGAGCATGGCTTGGGCTGCCTTTTATAGCAGTCCTGCACTGCCTCAGGCCCAGAGCCTTGTTGGTGGAAATAATAACTTTCTGACCAGCTCACCTAAAATATGAATATCCAAGTTAATTGTAGGGCCTGTGTCCTAGTATCCTGCATTGCTACATTTTCATTTGCTGGTTTCTGCCACGTGCTCTCCTATATGAAGATCTCCTTCCATAAGTGCTGGGGTGAGAGTCTCAAGGATTTTTGAGGCTGGAATCTCAGGTTGAGGGTTTGGGCATCCCCTGTGGCAGGTGATGTTCTCTTGGGTCATTTCTGAGTGGGTTGTTTGAGGCAATGTTGGCAGGAAATGGGCACTGCTCTTGTTTTCTTGCCCTCACACCCAAGTTCAGCCATGTGATGGGACATGACAGAGCTACCAGTCATTGTTTCCTTCTTCACCACTCCTCTTTCTTACCTCCAGCTCTCTGGGTCTCCCCAGGAAAGTCAAGTGGGGATATTTTGCTCTCTCCACATCTGCATGGCAGGAAGGTGGACACCCTGCAGGACCTCCACTGCATCTTAGTGGCTGCCCCTGGTGTTCTCTGTGAGCCACCTCCTTTCCTTCCTCAGACTCATTAAAGTTGTCGTGTGCTCATGCCTTGGCCTCCAAGTTCTCCTTCGTTCTGTGGCAGCTCTTCCAATATGTTCATGCACAGGCTAATCAAGGCAGATTATTACTTAATATCTTTCTTACATTGTGTTGCCCCAGCTACCCCCAGAACTCAAGAGGAGGCTGTTCTAATGCAGAGCAGAGCAGGACATTCCCCTCCCTGGCGCAGCTGGCAGTATTGCACCTGATGCTCCCAAGAACATGGTTGGCCCTAATGGCCACAGATGTGTCACTGCTGGAGATCTAATTCAGGTTACAAGCACCAGGACCTAATCTTGAAAGCTGATCCAACAGGGAGTTGGTCCTGGCTCCCAGCAGAACCGCCTGGCAAAGATCTCAGCAAGGCCACCAGAGAGAAGGAGCATCACTCAGATGTGCAGCCTTTATGTTGGGTTGGCCCAGCTGTCTTACATATCTCAAGGGAGCACCAGATGAACATGTGGCCAATTCCCATTTTCTGGGAGGTCTCAGCTCTGCCCCACTCAGCATCAGGCTGCTGAGCTTTACAAGTGCATCTGGCGCTGGCCTGCACAGGAGGAGTCTGTGTCCCCTCCCTGACACCATCAACCTCACACCAGCAGGGATCAATGAGGGATGACTTGTGGGGGTACCTTTTAGTGGGTAGGTTTCTCTGTCCCAAACACAGGTTTCTCACTTTCTATGTTAATGAGTTCTCATGCACAGTCTGTGCTTTCAGACATTTCTGCAGTAACTGGCAGACATTCTTCACCTTTCTCCGTTTACATAAAGTAAGAAATGGAGGGTGCAGGAGGAAGATGTTGCATTTCAGTGCTTTGGACACTGCTCTGCAAGGTTGAAGGCTGTTCTGCTGTAGATTGGCTCCTTCTGGCAACAGAAGCTGGCAACACTGTGGGGCTCAAGGACACACCAGGGGAGACCATGCCCTGCACATGCTCCCAGGATGAAGGTCCTACAAGCCCAGGCTGACACATGTGCACACTGCATGGAACCTTCACACTGGCAGGACAGGATGCAATGGGACCATGGAGGGACAGAAGACCTACAAGGAGTGCCCAGGGGTGGGATGAGGTCAATGAGATCACACAGTTTTTCAGAGAGTACTCTTGGCACGGCATGAGGGTCAAACCCTCCCAGCAGAAGCCCACCTGAGTACAACACTGAGTGTTAATCAGGGAGTTATGAAGGTAACAGAGGAAAAGAATGTGCCATGTCACGTGCAGAGCTTGGGCATGTGGGAGAGAAGCACGAGAGCAGGGTCGATTTCTGGCCACAAAGAAGTCCACAGGAATGACACAGGTACAAATGAGCTGGTGTGCCAACAACCCTCGATCAAAGCCTTTTTTGTCCACTGCTGTCCTGCTCTGAAATGCTTGATGCTCTCCTCCTGGCACGTGGGGAAATCACCATTCCTGTAGGAAAGCACGTGGCAGAAGCAAGGAAATGAAAAGGCAGCAGTGCAGGAAACCAGGACACAGGCCCTACCATTAGCTGGGATGGTTCACATTTGACATGAGCTGGTCAGAAAATTATTACTTGCACCAACGAGCCTCTGAGCCTAAGGCAGTGCAGGACTGCTATAAAAGGTAGCCCAAGTCTCTGCTCTCTCATCCACTTCTCTTGCCTCCTTCTCCTCAGGAATCAGGTGAGTGGGAAGCCTCTTCTGCTGGTCTAAGAGCAGATCTTTCCTGGCTCTAGATCTCAGCTGAAAGAGGCATTTGAAGCCCAGGGCTGGGAGCTGCTTGTGCTGGGAGAGGGCAGAGAAGAGAAGGTTTTGTGCAGAGAGAGCCTGGGACTTGGCTCAGGTGGCTGCAGGGCTCTGAGCTGGGCACTGCAGGGTGGGCCAGGAGGTGCCTTGGCTGCAGGGTGGTTGGGGGCAGTGCTGCTTCTCATGTGTCCTCACTTTGTGCTTGTCCCTGTCCTCTGTGCCAGGTGCACCTGTGACCTCGAGCCATGTCCTGCTGCCCACCCTCCTGCAACCCTTGCTGCCAGCCCTGCGGCCCCTGCCCGCTGGCCAACAGCTGCAATGAGTGCTGTGTCCGCCAGTGCCAGAGCTCCACTGTGGCCATTGAGCCGCCTGCTGTGCTGGTGACCCTGCCTGGCCCCATCCTCAGCTCCTTCCCTCAGAACACCGTGGTGGGATCTTCTACCTCTGCTGCTGTTGGCAACATCCTCAGCTGTGGTGGAGTGCCCATCAACTCTGGGGGCTTTGACCTCTCCTGCATCACCAACTGCTATGGTGGCAGCAGGTGCCGTCCGTGCTAACTCTGCTGGCAACATCCTTGGGCAAGAACTTCTAAGACCTCAGAGCATAGCTGTGACCAGGAGATGGAGCTTTGGGACATTTTCTTTATAGCATGAAGCTATTGCTGCCTTCTACTTTTTTTCTTTTTCTGTCCATGTCTCATCAGGCCTGTCAAGTGGGGATGTGTGACCCATCTGTCCCTCTTTTGGCAGTCAGATGCCACTCTGCCGGAGCTCCGCTGCTTTTTAGTGGCTGCTCCTGGTTCTCACTGTGAGACACCTCCTTTTCTTCTTTACACTCAATAAAGTTGTTCTGCATCCAAGCATTGGCCTCTAAATCCTTCTTTGTTTTGTTCTATGTCTCCCAACCTACTCAGCAAAAAAAGGCGGAGGAAGCAGAGGGTGGGATTCCCTGAATGGATTTTTTTCTTACTGCCCTTTTCTTTGGAGCTGACAGAGTTACCCCTATCTACTCAGCAGCTAAAGGCCATCAGGGGGGCATCAGGCAACTGTTGTGAAGGGAAACAAGAATTCCTGGGTCCAGAACACTACCTCATCAATGATGCTGCATTGGAAGGAACCCACAAGGATCATTGAGCCCAACTCTTAGCCCCGCACAGGACATCCCAAGAGTCACTCTATGTGCCTGAGTATTTAAACTCTAGCTGAACTCTGTGCCCATTGCCCTGGGGAGCCTGTTCCAGTACCCAATCACCCTTCGGATAAAAAACATTTTTCTAATATCCAACCTAAAGCTCTTCTGACACAACTTCAGCTTTTTGTTTCTAGTCCTGGTCACCAGAGAGATCAGTGCTTTCCCTTCCTCTTCTCCTCACAAGGAAGCTGCAGACTGAAATGAGGTCTGACCTCAATCTCCTCCTCCCCAGGCGGAACAGACCAATGACCTCAGATGCTCCTCACACAGCTTTCCCTCAAGGCCCTTCCCGATCCTTGTGGCTTCCTTTGGATGCTCTCCAACAGTTTAATGTCTTCTTTTACATTGTGATGCCCACAGTGGCATCCAGGACTCGAGGTGAGGCCGCCCCAGTGCGGAGCAGAGCCGGACAGTCCCCTCCCTGGCCCAGCTGGCAATGCTGGACCTGATGCCCCCAGGACACGGTTGGCCCTCCTGGCTGCCAGGGCACTGCTGGCTCATATCCAGTTTGCCACTGACCACCCCTGGGTTCCTTTTCATGGCCCTGCTTTCCAGGCTCTCATTCCCTGGTCTGTCTGTACATCCAGGGTTGCCCCATCCCAGGTGCAGAACTGGGTTCTTGCTCTTGATGAAATTCATATGGTTTGTGATTACTCAGCCCTCTAATTTGTTGAGGCATCTTTGCAGGGCATCCCAGCCTTTCGGATGGGAGTCAACAGCTCCTCCCAGTATTGTTTCAGCTGTGAACTTGTTTAGTTTCCTCTCCAGTCCTGATGCCAGTCATTTATGAAGATGTTAAAGAGCACAGGGCTGATGATGGAGCACTACAGAACCCTAATAGTAGCAGGTAACTCATCACTGTCTGATGTCACTGCAGTCTCCTGATTGCGCCCAACCCATGAGCCACTCAATCACCCATAACATGATGTGCTTATTGAGCTGTGGACTGGATATTTTGTCCAGAAGGATCCTGAGAGAGACAGTATCATAAGTTTTACTGAAGTCCTAAAAGATTATATCAACTGGCTTCCCTTGATCAAGCAGGTGTGCTGCCTTGTCATGAAAGGAAATCAGATTTGATAAGCAGGGCTTTCCTCTCATGAAGCTGTGCTGGCTGTGGCTTTGAGTTTTCTTGTCTCACAGGCACTTGCATGCAGCTGGGACTGTGTGAATATACACAGGTGCAGGAATTTGTGTGTGATTCCTTTCTGAACTGTATGTGTCTGTGTGTGTGTGTGTGTGTGCATGTGCCTTCTCATGTCACACTCCCTTCAGTTCCATGGGATTGCACCCTTAAGTGCTGAAACTCCATGGACCCCCAAAATTTCATTCCTTTATGAATGGAAGGGTCTCCATGCACCCTCTCCCACTTCCACAGCAGAGCAACGTCTTCCTCCTTCGGCATTCAGGAGTGAAACCGGGGGGAAGGACCACACAGAGGCCAGACTTGAATGCAGCAGAACTTTAATGAAATGAGAGAAGGAAACAAAGCCACCGCAAGCGGAGGTCAGCAGCACAGGCAGCACCGAGGGCAGCAGAGTCTGCGCTCCTTGGCTCTGGAATAATTCCCATATAACACTGGTTTAGCTGTCCCACAAAGGGAACAAACCAAATGGTCCCCGCCAAGGTGGCCTTTGGGGAACATTGTAGCACATAGGAACCAAAGCAAAAAATGAAAAGGGAGAGAGAGGCAAGTTCAGTCAGCTATCCGGCAAACAGCTGTCTTTATCAAAACCTAGATCCTCTGCCCAGCACCGTGTTGAGTTGCTCAAGATGTCCTGTTCGGTTTTCTTAGCATCTCTATCAGGGACGACATCTGTTGCCACCATAGCGCCTGGTGATGCAGGACAGGTCAAAGCCCCCAGAGCTGATGGGCACTCCATCGCAGCTGAGGATGTTGCCAACGGCAGCAGAGGTGGAGGATCCCACCACGGTGTTCTGAGGGAAGGAGCTGAGGATGGGGCCAGGCAGGGTCACCACCACAGCAGGTGGGTCACGACATGCACAGTGGAGCTCTGGCACTGGCGAACACAGGGCTCATTGCAGCTGTTGGCCAGTGGGGTGGGGCCACAGGGCTGGCAGGGACGGCATTGGGTGTTGCAGGACATGGCTTGGGTCTGGAAATGCACCTGGCAGAGAGAGAGAGGAAGGGAAATGACACACAAGGGTAGGTGGATGAGGAGAAGCTTGGCTACCCCATCTCAAAAGAGCCAAGGCCATCACGAGTGGGAAGATGGAGACTGTGTCAGGAGCCTACAAAGAGCAGCCTGACTAAGGGATTCTCTCCCAGGCCATAAACAAAAGCCACCACAGTCACCAGCCTCTCTCTATGCTAGCCTCCGCCCCAGTTTCATCTTTCTCCCTCCAAACCCCAAATAAGAAAGCCAGTATCAGTTGAGATGTCCCAAGTGGAAATCTCACTTTGGAAGAGAAAGAGAAAGGGCTTCAGACTCACCTGGTTCCCAAGCAGAAGGAAGCAAGAGAAGTGGCTGAGAGAGCAGGGGCTTGGCTGCATCTTTGTTATCTACCTGACCCTGCGCCATAGCTCGCAAGAGCAGGGCAGACTTTGCAGAGGTAACAATTTCCCAGCAAGCTCATCTTGGATGCAAACCAGCACACCTAATGATATGGGCTGTGCTTTTACTTCCTGCACTGCTGCCTTTTCATTGCCACGTTTGTTCCATGCCCGTTCCCCAATGAAGGCTCTTTCTGACCCCCGGGATTAAAGGACCCAGAATTTCTAAGGCAGGAATGCAGCAGTACAGGCAGAAGATTCAGTTTATATGCTGCATGGTTCCAGACCAGGCAAGTGATGCTATCCTGATCAGTGTTCTGGGGCTGTTTGAAGTGCTGTTTTCAGGAAGAAGCTGCAGCACTCACAGAATCATAGAATCATATAATCATAGAATGGGTTGGGCTGGATGGGGCCCCTTCACAAAGAGAAGCAGTGACTCTCACTAGGTCAGGTTGTTCAAAGCCCCATCCAGTCTGGCCTTGAACACTTCCAGGGATGTGGCAGCCACAGCTTCCCTGAGAAAACAGTTCCATTGCCTCACCACCCTCTGAGTAAGGAATTTGTTCCTAACATCTAATCTGCATTTTTCCTCTTTCAGTTTAAACCATTCCACTTTGTCCCAGCAGTATCTGCCAGTGTAAAAAGTTGTTACGCATTTTTTATAAGCCCCCTGCGCACACTGAAAGGCCTCGATAAGGTCTCCCCAAAACCTTCTCCTCTCCATGTGAAACAATCCCAACTCTCTCAGCCGATCATCACAGAAAAGTTGCTCCAGCCCTCTGAGGATCTTTGTGTCCTCTTTCGTGTTGCTCTAACATGTCCATGAAGACTCCAGGTGTGAAAAAAGGTGGGATCTCAAGAGATCAGAGTAGATGAGAAGAATCATTGCCCTTAACCTGCCAGTCACACCTCATGTGATGCAATCCAGGATGCAGTTGGATTTCTGAGCTGCAAATGCAAACTCCTGACTTTTGTCTGGCTTTTTATCCATCAGAACTCCCAAGTCCTTCTTCACATGTCTGCTCTCAATGAGTTCATCTCCCAGTCTGCATTCATGTCTGGGATTGTCCTGATGCAGGTTCTGCACCTTGCACTTGAACTTCTTAAAACTTCATCAGGTTCTCATGGGCCCACTTCTCAAGTTTCTCCAGATTCTTCAATCTCCCATTTTCCATCTTCTCCAGATTTCTCCAGGCCTCCCTGGATGGAACTCTCTTTTGTAGTGTCATCTGCACTGCTCAGCTTTGTGTCATCTGTAAACTTGCCAATGGGGCACTCAATATAGTATCTCTGTCACTGTCAACGATATTAAAGAGCACCAAAAAGTCCCAAGACAGAGCCTTGAGACATGCCCCTCTTTCCCTGCCTCCATGTGGCTGTAGAGCCACAGACCAAAGCTGTGCCCATCCAGCCATTTCCATATTCACAATAGTGCACACTTCAAATCTGTGCATTGGGTTTGTGTGGCCCAGTTTTGGTAGCGGGAGGGGTACAGGAGTGGCTTCTGTGAGAAGCTGCTGGAAGCTTCCTTGGTGTCCAGCAGAGCCAAAGCCATCTAACTCCAGGATGGACTCACCGCTGGCCAAGGCTGAGCCCAGCAGAGATGGAAATGACCACATATGTAAGAAGGAAAAGAGCTGGAATGGAGGGAGAGGTAGGGGGAAGATTACTGGTTTTTTTTGTTGGGTTCTTTTAATAAGACTTACTTGACTTCTAGTTATCTTCCTCTGATTTTGCTGCTAATTAATTCAATTAATATCCCTTAGCTGAGTCTATTTTGCCTGTGACAGTATTTAGTAAGAGATCTCTTATGGTTCTTAACTGATGAACAATTATATTTTCTCTCTCCTGTCCATTTGTAGAGGAGAGTGAGAGTGGCTTTGGTGGGTGCCTGGCATCCGGCCATGGTCAACCCTCTACACTGTGCCTCTTAGATTTGGATAAGGATGTTGTGTGGATCATGCTGAAGGCCTGACAGAAGTTTAGGTGGATGACAATGGCCAGTCTTACCTTGCTGACTTTCAGTCACTCCATCATTGAAGGCCACCAGATTGCTCAGACATGACTTGCCCTTGGAGAGGCCTTGCTGGCTCTTTCGGATTACCTCCTTGTCCTGAGTATGACTTAGAGCTGCTTCCATGAGGATCTGCTCCATGATCTCCTCAGACACCGAGGTGAGGCTCACTAATCTGTGGTTCCCTGGCTCTTTTATATTGCCTCTTTAAAAATCCAGGCTGCAGTGGTATGCCCACATACCCCTGTATATGAGGATGGGCCATGTCCTTCCCCCTCCCTCTCACCCTGCTCAGCTCACCCTGATAGTTATTTGTTGTTGTTGTCTCCCCATCTATGTACATCAGGCTGCTGGTTTTGAACCTGTTCTGCCTTAACTCTGCCCTCAGGAAAAATTTCTGGCTTGTTTTGACTTGTCCACTTTCTGAGTAGTCTGTGAGTACACAAACAATGCCATGAGCTTGCCTGGGGCCTTGCCCTTCCCCACGAGGCTCCAGCCTTGCTGTGGCTGTCTCCTGGTGTCCTCAGCAGAGTTCACAGCAGGGTGTGTTCCTGCATGTACTCATGTCTCAGGTGCTCTGTGTGCAGCCAGACTTGTGTGACCGAACCACAGGTGTGTATTTGACAGGTGTATGTGAACACATGTCCTGTTGTTTGTGTCCTCACAAACAGACTATGTTCCTCATGGCAGGGCCTTCAAAGCCCTGAGCCTGAGCAAAGCTGCTCCACCTGTCCTTGGGAGTGACAAGGCACCACCGAGCAGTGAAAGGTCTGTGGGCATCACTTACTGTCCCTGGCCTGCCCTGGTCCATGAGGGTTCATGGAGACTCCAGTGTGCGACCCAGTGTGGTTTATCCCAGGACTGACTTGTGAAGGATGCCAGCCCTGCATGCCTGCAAAACCTGGGCCCTGCCACGGGCCTTGGGTGTGGTGGTAGGGCTGCAATGAGGACCTGATCCCAGCTGCCCATGCCCATTTGTGCTGGCCCTGGTCTGAGACAGGGCAGAGGAGAGGAGCAGAAAGTAGAAATGAGGCCATGGGCCAGCTCTGAGGCTGTTCCACACAGCCACACTCCTGACAACCTCTGGGAATACTTTCTATGTACCCCAGCACAGCACTGACCAGAGCAAGAGGTGACCCATGGTCCTGCAGTGTGGCTTCTCTCCAGGACCTCCCACAGAATTCTAGCTGTCACTTGAGGACAGCAGAGGTTTTGGCAGGAGCTGTGGGGGGTATATTTGGGCAGGGGCACTGAAGGGCAAGGGCTGGCTGCCACTTGCTCTGGGAGAGCTGGCGATGTTTTGCACCCTGCCCCAGGACTGTGTCCCAAAGAGGACCCTCTGCAGCATATCCCAACCTCCCAATTTTCTGGGTGAAGAATCTCACTACATTGTCACTTTATCTCCTGCCAGGATCATGACTATTCTCCCTCAGCAGCTTGCAAGGACATATGTGAAGAAAAGAACCACCTGGACAGCCAGCCTGAGATGCAAAAACCTTTATTGAGTTTAAGGAGGTAACCAAAGTTGCTACAAGCACAGGCCATGAGTGCAGGTATCTGGAGGGACAAGGAAGATGCTTTGCAAGCTCTTGGCCATGGTGAAGTCCATGCAGGGCATCCATTTGCCTTGCCTGCAGAGTGCAGGCTGGCTTGGAGGATCCTTGCAGCGCAGGGGAGCAGAAGGACATGATGAAAAGAGACAAAAGGAGATATGTAGGAAATACATGGGACATGCTTTTGAAGTGCCTGAGCTGTCGCTTCCTGCCAGGGTTTTCAGAGGAACTAATGGTGGTTTGTTCCTCTGAAAGAAATAATCTGAAGATTCTTCTTTTGTCCAGCAGCAGGTCTGGAGATCCTGGGGAGTCTTCACAAGACCTGTAAAAGCCCAGCACCATTAGCAGGGGAGGCCCCTCCTTCCACCATAGCGCCTGGTGATGCAGGAAAGGTCGAAGCCTCCGGAGTTGATGGGCACTCCATCACAGCTGAGGATGTTGCCAACAGCAGCAGAGGTGGAGGATCCCACCACGGTGTTCTGAGGGAAGGAGCTGAGGATGGGGCCAGGCAGGGTCACCACCACAGCAGGTGGCTCAATGACAACAGTGGAGTTCTGGCACTGGCGGACACAGGGCTCATTGCAGCTGTTGGCCAGCGGGGTGGGGCCACAGGGCTGGCAGGGACGGCATTGGGTGTTGCAGGACATGGCTTGGGTCTGGAGATGCACCTGGCAGAGAGAGCAGAGAGAAAGCAATGCACAAGGGTAGGTGGATGAGGAGAAGCTTGGCTACCCCATCACAAAAGAGCCAAGGCCATCACGAGTGGGAAGATGGAGACTGTGTCAGGAGCCCTACAAAGAGCAGCCTGACTCAAGGAAGTTCTCTCCCAGGCCATAAACAAAAGCCACCACAGTCACCAACCTCTCTCTATGCCAGCCTCCTCCCCTCTTTCATCTCTCAGCACCAGATCCTCCAAACCCCAAATATGAGAAAGCCAGTATCAGTCGAGATGTCCACCAAGTGGAGATCTCACTTTGGAAGAGAAAGAGAAAGGGCTTCAGACTCACCTGGTTCCCAAGCAGAAGGAAGCAAGAGAAGTGGCTGAGAGAGCAGGGGCTCGGGCTGCCTTTTATACCTGCCCTGCACTGCCGCAAGAGCAGGGCAGACTTTGCAGAGGTAACAATTTCCCGGCAAGCTCATCTTGGATGCAAACCAGCATACCTAATGATATGGGCTGTGCTTTTACTTCCTGCACTGCTGCCTTTTCATTGCCACATTTGTTCCATGCCCGTTCCCCAATGAAGGCTCTTTCTGACCCCCGGGATAAAAGGCCCTGGCATTTCTAAGGCAGGAATGAAGCTGTGTGGGCTGAAGACTGTTTATGTGCTGGATGGGCCCAGACCAGGCAAGTGATGAACCAGCCTGTATAACTCTGGTGGGGTTGTTTGAGTTCCAGCAATCCTCACCTGGATGCCCAAGGACCCCTGTGGATGAGGATATTCCCTATCCTTCTCTTTCCTTCCCTATGGTCTTTCTTCCTTCCCCGTGTCCACAGACTGTGCAATTTCTTTTGGCACCGACCTGTCTAACTCTACCCTCAGGAAAAGTTTCTGTCTTGTTTTGACTCATCCCCTCTTTGTGCAGCACAAACAGTGCCATGGGCCTGTCTGGCTCCTTGTCCTTCCCCACAATGTTCCAAGCAGGCTGTAGTTGTCCCCAGGTGTCCTCAGCAAAGTCCACAGTGTGTTGTGTTCCTGCAACCTTGACTTTTACAGAATGGAGAGGTGGTCCCATGCAATCCTGGAGAAACCTGGAGAAGGTCCTGGGGATACCTTAAATCACATTCCAGTACCTAAAGAGTCTCCAAGAGAAATGGAAATAGACTTTTTACAAGGGCATGGAGTCACAGAAAAGGGGGAATGGCTTCCCGCTGAAAAAGGATAGACTCATATTTGTTGCTAAGAAAAAATTCCTCCCTGTGAGGGTGGTGAGGCCCTGGCACAGGTTGTCCAGACAAGCTGTGGCTGCCCCATCCCTGGAAGTGACCACATTGACCGCAACCTGGCCAGTCAAGGCAAGGTTGGATGGGGCTTTAAGGAACCTGGCCTGGTGGAAAGTACTTTTGTCCATGGTGGCAGGGTTGGATCATCATAGTCCCTTCAAACCCAAGCCATTCAATGATTCTATGGAATTTGAAAGGAGCAGTTCCCTCCTTGTCTCTACTTGCATGTAGCTCTGATCTCAACCTGTCCAGCAGTGGCACCTGGGGGCAGTGGGAGGTTGTGCTCCTGTCCCCCCACCTGTGCTGCTGTGAAGCCTATACTCATGCAACTTTTAGAGTTACTTCTACATTCAGGGATTTTGATGATGAAAACTGTCCAGGAAACCTGACTTGGGGCAGATCCATTGGAGGCTACCATAAACAATCCAAGCCAGCCTTGTCAATGCCCTCTGCCTAAAGCAGGTAATACACTGGAGTTCTCAGGGCAAGGCACCTATCAGCTTTCTTCCCATTCCCTTTCCATGGGTCTCCACTGATGGCCACAGCTAGAGAACGAGGTCTTTGGCAGGAGGCACATCTGCTCTTATGGTTTCTTCATGGGGCCACAGTAGCCCAAGAAGGGAAGAACCCTTCCTTGCCCTCCATCAGCAAATGGGAAGCAGCCATCAGCCAGACTATGGGCAAGATTCTTCCTGCACTCATCCACTGCTAGAGAGTAGTCCCAGCCTTTTTTATGTGCTTCCTACTTTTCAGGGAAATGACTAGTGCTGGAGAGAGCTCCTGTGTTCCTGAGTGCATGCCAGTTTCTCTGTCCAACAGCTGGTGGATCTCAGTGATCGTGATTCCTCCATGAGCTAAAAGAAGGGCTCTGGGGACCTATTCTCAGGCTATCCCACTACAGCACTACTTATGCAAGCTCAGCCCAAGGAAGCTGAGCTTCCAGATGGATCCCACCCTTTGAATTGCAGTCAGTTCCTCTTGAAGTATCATCCCCTTCACCTGAGAAACCTTAGGGTACATGTTTGTTTTGCTACTGCTGTTCCAGGATAGCTTGCCTCTCCCAAGTGACTCTGCTCTGACAGCCCTGAGTGAAGCTTTGCAGTCCCCTATTTATCTCAGAGGGCGCTGAGAAGTGCTGATGAAGAATTCACAGCAGCTCTCACTGCTGTGCACTCTGCTGTGTTTAGGATATATTGGACATTTCAGCTCCTGCTTTTTGTTGCTCCCCGGGAATGCAGAGGGCTTCAAAACTCCAAATATACAATTCTCCTCAAAATGCATCATTCCTAAGCACAGATGATAAGCAGTGATGTCTACCTGAGGATAAATCCACTCACAGGCTCTTTCTGCTTTCTCAGTGTGCTGTCCCAGGGATTTTCCCAAATGCAGCTGAAAAAGAGCACAGCTGACAAAGAGTCGGAATTGGTGGTGTCTGGGCCTGGATGTAGGTCTAAGCACCATTGCTTCTAGGAGAGAGGACTAGATGTTCAATTCTGACTCAATCATCTTCCCTGGAGAGCTCTGCACTCCGGTGAAATTAATCCCACACCCTCCATAAACACCTGTCTACCACGCTGATGCCTCCTCATTATGAGGTGGTTACGTGGACTCTTCCTCACTGTCAGTATGTGAAAAGGAAAGCTTTGAGAACATGATTCATCTGTACTGAAATGAAACTCGGGAGGGGAAAGGCAAGTGCTGTTTGGAAGTGCTAATACCCTTCCAGTGAGTGTAAAGAGAGATTTTACACTTGTTTTCCAGACAGCCTTCCACAGCTCTGCACTTTGAGTGCTTTGCCAAACACATTAGAGTTTTTCCACAACAAAGACCAAAATGGGTGGAACGATGTACTGCAGAAAATTATTCGGGTTTTTAGATGTGGAAATGCCCTGACACATCCAGTATGAAACACACAATTTTGCATAATTTTAATTAAAAATAAGAGAGTAGATTCAGATGCTAAGGAGAGAAAAGAAGAGGAATTATGCAAATTGTGTTTGCAGACTTATGCTAGGAATAATGGCTATAGGCAGAGATATGAGACATTGCCAAATTTTATCTTGAATCAGAGTACTATTTGATGAAATAGCTACAAGAACGTGGCATAGATTCATCCACAAAACATCAGGTTGAATGGAGAAACACACATCTATTTCCTAAAGCAATATTGCCTAAAGTAGCTGGGATTTCTTTAACAGATTCAGATAAACCCTGACAAAATGAAGCACTTGGCAAACTGGGGTAGAAACCTGTGGGAGTACCATTACACTCTGTTACAGAACCATTTATGGATAGGGGTTGTGACCCTTTCCAATCAAAGGACTGGGAAGCATTCTGAAATCACTGGGAATGAACAGAGGGTGGTGGAAACAGCAGAACTGAGGCTCAGCCCAGCCAGAGAGGGCTGTAAGGTGGTAGGAGCTCATTGGGACATTGGTGGCTTCTCATTGCCAGCGATGCCCACACAGACCTACACTTCAGCGGGGATCTTCTGCAGGGCAGAAGCCATGGGAGGGAGGGGATTAATTTGTTTGTTCAACTGCTGCCCTTTGAAAAGTCCCTTCACTTCTTCTGGAAAGCCCGTCCCAGAGCAAGTTTCACCTCTTTATTTCTGAGTGTGTAAATGAAGGGGTTTAAACAAGGAGTTACCACTGTGTTAAAGACATTGGCGATTTTGTTCAGGTCCAGGGAATTCTGGGCCGATGGCTTGACATACAGGAATATGGTGGAGCCATACCAAATGGTGACAACACTGAGATGGGCAGAGCAGGTGGAAAAGGCCTTTTTCCGGCCATGGGCTGACCGGATCCTCAGGATAGAAGAGATGATGTACATGTAGGAGACCAGGGTGACCACACAGGAAGCCACCACGACAATTATGGAGACGAGGAAGGTTGCCAGCTCCACAGACCGTGTATCACTGCAGGAGAGGGCAACGCAGGAGTCTATATCACAGAGAAAATGATTAATGACGTCTGGCCCACAGAATGTCAACCTGGATGTCAGAAAGGCCAGCAGGGAGATGGCCAGAAAGCCTCCTAGCCAGGAGCTGAGTGCCAGCCGAACAGAGAGGACACTGCTCATGAGGGAGCTGTATCTCAGGGGGTAGCAGATGGCTAAGTAGCGGTCATAGGCCATGACAGACAGGAGAAAACACTCAGTGGAGCCTAGAGAGAGAAGAAAGAACAACTGGAAGATGCAGACACTGAAGGAGATGGTCTGGCTAGTCCCCAGCATGACTCCTATGGCTTTGGGAACAGAACCTGTGGTGTACCAGATCTCCAGAAAGGACAGATTACAGAGGAAAAAATACATTGGGGTGTGTAGGTTGCTGCTTGTCCACACAAGGGCTATGATGGATGCATTGCCTATTACTGTCAGGGTGTACATCAGGGCAAACACCACCACAAGGAAGACTCGGGATTGCCATGTGCCTGGGAAGCCAAGAAGGATGAATTCTTCCACACTTGTCCCGTTTGCTATGTCCTTCCAAATGTTGATGTCCCTCTGCAAAGAAAGAAAAGTTTATGTGAAAGTTTGCATGCCTGTGCTGGTCCTTCAGGTACTACAAGCAGCAGAACAAAATCACCATCACTGAAAGTGCAGTTGGTGCACAGCATGGGGGAATGGCATTTATCCTAAGTTAAACTGTCAGATAAATCCTTCCCTGATGAAATACGTTTGGATAACTAGATCTGATCCTGAAAATCAGGCCTACCCCAACAAATAAACATTTGGAGAATTATTTATCAGATTGTGCACCTCCTTTACAATGTGGGGAATGCAGTCACTTCTGTGAAAATCCCACTTAGGAAACTATGGACAACAGGCTGAGGCTGTCCAGCTATGGGAAAAGCTGTTACAAGTAGGAAGGGAATAACATAACCTATAGTTTTCAAGGCAGGCAATACTGAGGTGTGGTATCAGCAAATACACCTGAGTAATACAAATACTGTCATGATGATGTGGCACTGCAGGAGATTTTTCCACCTCATCCAGGTCAGTTTATTACAAGGTGTTGAGACTGAGCTGCAGGCACACAGGGCAGCAGGTTAGTGTGACAATCACTGCTCAGGGATTGCTGTACTTGCTTTCTTCCAAGTCTCAGAACAGGAAGCTTTTGCTCCATTTCCTGCACTGATGAGCATAGCTATTAGAGGGCAAAATCACCTTTTTGCAATTTCACCATCTCAGAGTCAGGGAAGGATTTCTGCTGACGAAGCTGAAATATCTACAGTGAAATATTCCTGTCTCAGCTTCTCAGCTTAACCCCCTTTTTTCTCCACAGACAGAGAAAAAGCATGAGGGAGACACGGCTCTTTTTGTCTTATATACAAGGCCAAAAGCCCTCTCGAAGTGCCAGGTTGTCTCTGAGGTCTGAGGCAGGAGTCTAGTGAGCACCTTAGATGGATATCAGACATCTCAGCTTGGGCTGAGATATTTGAGATATTCCAAACCTCAGTGACTGAAGGCAAAACCCTCTGAGCTGAATCTCATTAAAGGTAGCCCAGCTGAACTATACCTGAAGACAATGGAGGATTCTTGATCAGTTCTCTAGGAAAGAATACATCTTCAGGTGAATGTGAAAAACAGATGGACTAAAACACCAGCTGAATCATCTCTTTCTCTCCTATCTTCCTCCACTCTAGCAATATATACAAGTAATCTCATATATTTAAAGAATAAAGAATTCCCCCTTAATCTAGCTCTCCTTAAACATGCAAGGCATTTCAGTCTGTGCTGTATGTCTTGGGCAGGCTTCACTCACCTGATTTGCCTGTGAAAATGATCCAAATGACATCTTTTCGTGCACCATCCTCCCAAGGAAGCCACGGTCCCCTTGGCTAATGGACAGCATTGGAAAGAGATAGATTTATTGGTGAGAGCTCTGGATTCAGATGAAGGTGTGTGTATGAACAGCTCTCCCCTTGCCGACTCACTTCAAGCTGGCGGCAATTGTCTGACCTTGTTTCCTCTTCATCCAGTAGGAGCTGCGAGCTTGCACTCCTGATCTTTTCCCTCTCCCAGCCACCGCTGTAATTCCACTAAAGGGAGTTTTGTGTGCACACACACGAAGTGTAAACCCTCCTCAGTTCAGCTTCCTGCAGTGAGATCATACACCTGAGAGTCGCCAGCATCATTAGCATAAGAACATCTCCACACCCATCTCATTAACGCAATGAAGCTCCAGCTGGCTACACCTAGGAGACTGTTTTCTGTGTTCCCTCTGGTGTGCCCCAGGGAGTTTGACCTCTGGGAGGTTTTTCGGGCTTGGCAGAGATGGATAGTACTCTCTCTTCACGAAGACCAATTAAAGAACAGCACTGCAATTCCCTAAGTGGCTGTTAGGCTGGGTGTTTGCCTCCTGCCTGCGGCTGTGGTATGAGAAGCTTGTCAGGAACTCAGTTGACACAGAGATGTCTGAAACAGTCGTGTTCCAAGAGACTGGAAGTGTCAGGTATTTGGTGCTGGATACTAAGGTGGTCGTGAAACCTCTAGGGTGTTAAGTAACTAAAGGCAACTATGGGCACATGGATACACCCATAAGGGCTTCACCTGCCTTATTTAGAGCCTTTAAATGCATTTATGGCCTCTGTCTTCAGTCTTAATTAAAGTGAAGAACTAAGTAAAGAACTAAGTTCAAAATAGGGCAAGACATTAGAAGAGGAAAATCAATTTCCCCTGACTCCAGAGAAGGTGTCTCCAATTGAGGTACTCATCTGTGTTCCATTGATCATCAGTTGAGAGAAACAGATGCTCTCAAGCCTTAATTCAACTCTTACAAAAAGTGCTGTCTCCCACAGATCAGCCAATCCAGGCCTTACAAAACCCTCTTTTTCATCTTTTGACACTCAAGATAAACTAGCTGGATACCATACAGACACACGAAATGCACACACTTCTCATCCTCTGCGCATCTTGAGTTAGCCTCTCTGGAGCTGAATCTGTCTGCACTGTCGAGGGCCACCACACAGGTCTTGGATTTGACAGAGACCTTTTCTTCAAGCCCTGTGTCCCAGGCTTCAGTGTGGTTGAGAGAAAGCTGATCTGTACTTGGTTTGAGGTGAGGTGGAGATGCAGCTCAAGAGAGTAATGTGCTCAGCTTGAGCCCATTTGCTGCTCATGAAACCATCTCCCCACTGTCTCTCTGTCCTGTTCATGGACATAGATGTGGGGTTTAGCTACGGGTTGGAGGTGTTGGAGCCTGTGGGTTTACTTGTGAGTGGCTGATGAAGCAAGTCATGCACACGTGACCAGGTACAGTGACTGCTGTGAGCTTGTCCCAGATGGGGACTTCAGAGGCCACCATTGGATCATCTGCAGGGATCTGTGTCTCCAGAAAGATGATCCGTGCCATTTGCTGTGCACATCTGCTTTGGGATGAGCTAAATCTTGTGGGTGACTCAATGTCCCATCACTCACTGTGGGAAGGGTCTATAGAGTCTGTTAGAGCTGGTCCTGACCATGTGTTGGGCTCCCTATCTGCAGGACATGCTCTGAGACCAAGGGGCTGTGCCTGAGTGGAAATGTTGGAAAGTTGAGCCTGATCCCCACTCCTGTGGAGAAGTCAGGGGTGTCTTCATCAGCTCCAAGGGACAGTGACTGAAAGGGCCACACTGCTGTGTTTCCCATCCTCCCCTTCCTCTGGAAATAATCAGTGGTCATTTGTGTCTCCATCTTTTCCTCCACCACCCATGGCAAAGCCTTTTAGTCTCAGCAGCTTGAGACAAGGACACCAAAAAATAATTACTTGGAGGCTGAGAGTGAGATGCAGAAAGCTTTATTGTCATTGAAGCAGAAAACGAGTTCCCTTACAGAGGAACTGGCAGCTGGTGGTGGTGGGACACCACAGGCAACTGCTAAAAGCCTGTGCCCATCACTGACACTGGAGATCCCACAGGGCACCCCACAGTGAGCAGGAGTCAGCAGATCCCCCAGGGAGGCTGCAAAAGTAACAATCCAGAAGTATGGAAGACAAGAGAGAGGCAGGAGAGAGAGTAAGGCATGGAAAGCAAACATTGGCCATGGTTTCAGAGAGCCCCACCTGCCCTCCTTCAGAAGGGCAGCATTGGTTGCTCAGCATCTCTGAATTCAATGGCCAGAAGCTCTGTCCTCAGTCCAGCATCAGCTTCTGGGTTCCTGCGGGTCCTTGTGAGGGCTGCACCAGTGGCTTTAGCATGGAGGACACCTTCTGCCATAGCGGTTGGTGATGCAGGAGAGGTCAAAGCCCCCAGAGTTGATGGGCACTCCGTCACAGCTGAGGATGTTGCCAACGGCAGCAGAGGTGGAGGATCCCACCACGGTGTTCTGAGGGAAGGAGCTGAGGATGGGGCCAGGCAAGGTCACCACCACGGGTGAGGGCTGGATGGCCACGGTGGAGTCCTGGCACTGGCGGACACAGCACTCATTGCAGCTGTTGGCCAGCGGGGTGGGGCCGCAGGGCTGGCAGGGCCGGCACTGGGTGTTGCAGGACATGTCTTGAGGCTGCAGATGCACCTGAGAGAGAGGAAAGGGAAGGAAGCAGAGCACAGGCACATGTAAGCAGCCATCGGCCATGAGTCCATCATCCCACTGCAAGAATTTCAATGGTACTTGCTAAGGGAAGGGAGAAACTGGGCAGTGAGAGAAAGGGGTTATAAGCTTCATCCTGACACAGCACGGCAGAGTATCACCTTATTGCTTCAGTAAAGAGTCCTCTCAGCCAAATCCTTGACACTGTCTAAGTCAGATCTTTGGCCTTCTCTGACTCCTCAGCAGCAGCACCAAGACCTCTCATAAGCTATAGCAACATAGAACTTCACCAGAAAAGAGCAGAAGAAAAGAGCTTCATACTCACCTGGGTCCCAAGGAAAAGGAAGCAGGAGAAGTGAATGAGAGAGCCTGGAGTTGAGCTGGCTTTTATGGTGGCTCTGAGTCGCCCCAGGCACTGAGGTGGCTTCTATGAAAGTGGTAATTTCCTAAGGTGCTCATGATGTATGGAAAACATCCCAGCTAATGACATGGGCTGGGTGCTTGTTTTCTGTGTTGCCACCTTTTCATTTCCTGACTTATGTCATACACATTTCTTCATGGAGGCTTCTTCTGAGCACTGAGACGCCTCAGGGTTTCCAGGGCAGGAATGTGTCGGTGTCTGCAGAATCGTCAGCTCAAGTGCTGGATGGGTGCAGTGCAGGGAAGTGAGGCTGGGCTGGAGCTCATTGGTGTTGCCTGTGGCCTTGTTGACAGGAAGGGGTCCAGGTGCTCTGAGCACTTCAACCCTTGAGTGAGCATGATACCACTGCAAAATGATATGTCATGTTTCTTTTCTCCATCTCTTTCCTCCATGCCTCCCATCTTGCTCCAATGTTCACTCGTGTTCAGAATCTCAGGCATTTGGGCTGCACTGTTGGGTTTCGCTCTCTTCCTCCTAAAGCTCTCCTTATGCCTTTCCAGTATCTCAAAAAGAGGGAGAATCTTCAAGTCATCTGGACAATATGAACCAGTGCTTGGTCACCCTCCACAATAAGAAGGTCTTTCCTGTGTTTCAGACAGAGCTTCCAGTGTTCCAGCCTGTGCTCATTGCCTGTGGTCCCATCACTGGGCACCTCAGAGAGAAGCCTGGCTCTGCTCTTCTTGCACCCTCTAGATCTGGGCTGTGTGGCAAGGTTTTGGTTGTGGGGGAGCCAACATCAGATGGCTTTAAAGACTGACCCACCACTGGCCAAGGCTGAGCTTGTCAGCGACAGTGGAAGTTATGTGGGATAACTTGTTTAGAAAGGGAGAAAAATCCTACTGTGAAGAAGTAGAGAGAGGACAGGTGGGAAAAGATGTGAAAGAAACAATCCTGCAGACACCAAGCTCAGTGAAGGAGCTGGGAGGTGCTCCAGGTGACCCCATAAAAGCTCATGCTGGATCAGGCTCCTGTCAGGATCTGTGGCCCTGTGAGTGACAGGCCTGTGCTGGAACAGGATTGCAGGCAGGACTTGTGAAGAGCTGAGCCCATGTGAAGAGTTCACATTGGAGAAGCTTATGGAGGACTGTGTCCCATGCTGTGACTGCCCTGGATGGTGAAAGGGCCTGGCCAGGTCTGGAGAACGAGAGCAGCTCAGGCCTGGGCTGTGCACTGAGGGGGCAGCAATGGCGCAGGCCTGGGCCGTGCACTGAGGGAGCAGCAATGGCAGAGCCTGGCCTGGGCACTGAGGGAGCAGCGATGGCACAGGCCTGGGCTGGGCACTGAGAAGGCAGCGATGGCGCAGGGCTGGCCCAAGCACTGAGGGGGCAGTGATGGCGCAGGCCTGGCCCGTGCACTGAGGGTACAGCGATGGCGCAGGCCTGGGCTGGGCACTGAGAGGGCAGCGATGGCACAGGCCTGGCCCAAGCACTGAGGGGGCAATGATGGCGCAGGCCTGGCCCAAGCATTGAGGGTACAGCGATGGCGCAGGCCTGGCCTGGACCTGGTTCTCACACAGCCCATGGCAGGGACCAAGGCTCAAGATTACGGTTGAGCTGGGTCTAGGTGGGCTTGGTCCCAGTGCTCCCTGTCGCAGGGTCACCTGCTGGCTCTGCTCTGGCTCCCGCAGACCCTGCATGGGGTAGAAATCCGCTGGTGGCTGGGTTGTGACCTGTGGGGCCATGGCATTCCTGGGCTGCAGGAAAGCTGCTCTGTCCTTGGGTGAGACAAGGCAGAACAAAGCTGTGTTATGTGTTTTGTCAGCACTCCCTGTCCCAGAGCTGCCTTCCCCTGAGGGGTGTTGTGTTACAGGGACAGGGGACGCCAATGTGGGTGATCCCAATGCCACCCTGAGAGCGCCTCAGCCCTACACAAGGAGCTCCAGCTAAGCCAGGCCAGAGGCTGTGCTGCAGGGGGAGAGGGATGCATGGGGAAATTATCTCTGCTGCCCAAGACCAGGCACTGCTGACCATGGCCCCTGGATCAGGTGATGGAGGAGAGGGGCAGTGGAGTAGGGAATGTGGGCTATTCCAAGGCTGTTAACCTATGCCCAATTCCTGCCACAATTTGGCTTGTGAGCTTTATGCCCAGCACAGCTTCACACAAAGCAAAAGCAGCACTCCCCCGAAAACTTGTGGAAATGCTGGCCTCCTCAGTTTTCCACATGCCTGCAGTTCTCATCTAAAGAACAGAAGTTTTTGGGATTCCTGATTGTATGATGTACTTCAGGTCCAATAAGTATTTCTGAGAGGAGATGCAGCCAGAGAAAGCAGAAATGGAGAAAGGGCTTCAGACTCACCTGACTCCCAAAAAAGAGGCAAGAGATGGGGTTGAGAGAGCAAAGAGCTGGGCTGGCCTTTATCATGGACTTTTACTGCCCCAGGCTGCCAGAGGCATCACCTGTAGAGGTAATCATTTTCTGACAATTTTGTCCTAAATGCAAAACATCCCCTTTAATGCTGTGAGCTGTGGTTTGGCTTCTTAAATGGTTGTTTTCACTTCCTGCTTTTTTTTCAGGCACATTCTTTAATGAAGGCATCTTTTGCATGATGAGATGAGAGGCCCAAGCATTGCTGGATCAAAACACATCAGCGTCAGCACAGGACTCACGCCACATGCTGCAAAAGTCCATTAAAAGTAAATTATGTCAGTCTGGGTCATCACATTGAGAATTTACGGGCCTTTGTCTCAAAGAAGTGGCCTTGTTCCTTGGTTTGGCTGTATCCCACCAAACACAGAACCCAGGACAATTCAGGTGGCTGGTGGATGGTTTTGCCTTCTCCTGTCATGTACCAATGATGTGGAAAATGGGAAAAAAGTGGAAAGTTTTATTCAGATCTCAGAAAGAAAGGCAAATGACATAATATAGGAGCTTCCATAAGGACAAAGGTGACAAAGGAAAGAGTAAGGAAAATGACCACTAGTGTTTAATGTCTCCATGAATGTCATGAATAGTGGGAAGGAGGACACTCTCCACAAGTTTGGAGGTGACATCAAACAACAAAGAACAGGCAGTGAACTGGCCTCTGTTGCCCAAGTTGTTCCCAGAAAATCCTAGAAACAGAGGAAAGGAATGGAGTCTGGAAGTGCTGTGCAACAGAAGACCAGGCAATGAACGGCTGCTGGAAAATGGGGCTCTCAGCTTCCTCACTGCCATCTGCAGAAAATCCCCGGTTGCTCTTTCAAGCCCCTGAACATGGTAACAGCTCCGGAAAGCTGCTCCATCTCCTGTTTCAGGGCCCTGCCACTGCCCCAGACTGCAGCTGGTGCTACGCAGGCTAATTCTGGCTGGAATGTCCTTGCTGGAAGAGGGCAAGAGTCCATTTGCCAGGAGACCAAGCCTGTGCTGCTGCAGAGCCCCTGAGTGCCCTGAACCCGGGCAAGCGCCCGACAGGCGCCGGAGCAGGGTCCAGCCCCGGGGCGGAGCTGGAGGCGATGGAGAGAGAGGAGGAGAGAGGAGAGAGAGGAGAGGAGAGAGGAGAGAGGAAGGAGAGAGAGGAGGAGGAGAGGAGAGGAGAGCGAGAGGAGAGGAGAGGAGAGGAGAGGAGAGGAGAGGAGAGGAGAGGAGAGGAGAGGAGAGGAGAGGAGGGAGAGGAGAGGAAGGAGAGAGAGAGAGGAGAGGAAGGAGAGGGAGGAAGGAGAGGAGAGGAGAGGAAGAGGGAGAGGAGAGGAGAGAGAGGAGGGAGAGGAGAGGAGAGGAGGAGGAGAGGAGAGAGAGGAGAGGAGGAGAAGGAGAGAAAGAGGAGAGGAGAGGAGAGGAAGGAAGAAAAAGAGAGAGGAAGGAAAGGAGAAAAGAGAAAAGGAGAGGAGAGAGAGAGAAAGGAGAGGAGGAGAGAGAGAGGGAGGAAGAGGAGAGGAGAGGAAGAGGAGAGAAAAGAAGGCAGACGCGGCTGAGCAAACAGCGATGCTCGGGCGGCGGAGCGGCGGGATGCGGCGGGGTCGGGGCGCGGGGCTGGCGGCTCTGGCCGTCGTGCTGCTCGGTGCGCGGGGCTGGGGCTGGGGAGAAACCGCAGGTTCCTGGAAGCTGCCGTACCCTTTGGCTTCTTCACGGACCTGTTTCCCATAACCATGCTCGAGTCCATCCCTTCCCCTGTACCATTCCATATTCTCTCAGAAAACTCATCTGTCTCTTCTTTGTCCAATCATTCACGTACCTTCCTTTCTTCTGTGTCTTTCCCCATAATTTATGTAGTTTTTATTACTAATGGACACTTCCATTCCTGCAAATATTGATATCCTCTGCGAGCTTTTCTCCTCATCATCTCTGTATGTTCCTGACTGCTTCCGCGGGAGCTTTCTCTCGGCAGGGCTGGGGACTGAATGCAAGATGTGAGATTTGCCCTTTTTTATCTCCCCGGCAGTTGCTGCAGGCAGAGCCCAGGTACAGCAAGAGCCCTTGCTGGAGACCACCGAGGGCAACGACATCAACATCAACTGCTCCCACCCCACCAAACGGATCCAGGATTTCATCCATTTCTACCGTCATCTCCCGGGCAAAAGCCCCGAATTCCTGGCACTCGCTGCTAGAGGAACCAAGAATCTGCCGGACATTGCAGGACAGCTGTCGGTGTCGGAGGATGGCCGGAGCAGCGCTCTGTACCTCGCTCGGCCCCGGCGCGGGGACGCGGCCGTGTATTACTGCGCGCTGGGTGACACGGGCACAGGAGCCGCGGCTGCGGCCGGGCACGAACCGCCGCGGGCGGGGACAGCAGGGGACAACAGGGGACAACAGGGGACAACAGGGACAACAGGGGACAACAGGGGACAACAGGGGGCGCTGCCGATCCCCCGAGAGCGGACCGGGAACAGCCCCTTCCCATCACTGAGACCCCCGAGGCAGAGACCGCTCAGAACGCCAATGGCTGAGGGAGCCACGGCAGCTGCTGCTGAACGAGGGACAAACCCAGAAGGAGCATTTCAGGCACTGCAAGGACACGCCATTTCTCTGTCCCCTCGCTGCTTCCTTTGCTGCCCCCAGGGAGCCGTTTCCGGCAGCTCCGTCGCCTCGGGCTGGGAGGTGCTTTCTGGCTCTTCCTCACTCAGCGAACACGCAGCTTTGCTCTCGCCATGCACCTCGCATTTCTCATCCTCACGCTCTTCCTGGGCCAGATCCTGGGTAAGTCCTGCCTTTTCTCCCAAGGCACCCTTCTTCATCTTCCCCCCAGGAAACACTCAACAGCCTTAGCGGGATCATGTGGGGAAATATCAATGAATAGGGGAAAAGGATGAGAAATCTCTGCTTCTGTTTGTGGTTGTACAAGTGTTTGCTCAAGAAGGTATTACATCTGTAAAGGAATAGGGAAGAGAGAGAAGCCTTAGACCCCTTCTCTGTCTTTCTCTCCCCTTCAATTTATCTCCCTCTGCCTCTCTCTTCTGATCCACCTGTTGTCACCACAGGAGATCTCAGCTGCCTCTGCAATCCCACCGTCCTCCCTTTCTAATGCAAATTCCCCGATCCTGTCAAATCTGCCCTAGGCACTTTCACCTCTCATTTCACTGACATTGTCCAGTTTGCAACGCAAGCCGAGCTCCCTCTTTCCAAGCCCAGCATTGTGTGTACTCAGGGATTGACGATCCCTCAGAGGTGACAGGGATGGGCAAGGAGGATGAATACTTTTGCTGTACCTCGATGGGCTCCTCATTTTACTTTAGCACACAAAATTCAGGCTGTTCCCTGGTCATATGAACAGTAGAAGGAGCAGGGACACAGATAATCTCTCTTTTGGGTCCTGCTGTGCTGAGAGCTCTGAAATCCTGCCCAAAATCACTCTTGCCTGTCTGTCTCCACATCTCAGGACTCCCCTACAGGGCAGAGAGCTTTCTTCACCAGGATTTTTCACTCACTTTGCTTTTTGTTCTTCTAATATTTCTCCATGGAGCTGCTGACATTTATTTTCTTTCAGGCACCACAGGGCAGAACACGGTCACCCAGGAACATGGACCAGTCATGGTGAAGCAGGGACAGCCCTTCCAAACCACCTGCAAATACCAGACCAGTATTAATGCCTTGCTCTGGTACCAGCTGCGGGAAGGCCAAGCCCCAGAGCTGCTCTCCTATCAGTCAGGGCCTGGCCCCAGGCACAGCGGCCGTTTCACCACGGATCTGAACACCACGGGCAAATACAGTGTCCTGCGGGTGGAGGAAGTGGAGGTCTCTGACAGTGCCTGCTACCTCTGTGCTGTGCAAGACACCCTGGTGCAGGGAGCTTCCTGAGCTGTGCAACAACCCAGGGGAGGGAGCCGAGTTTATGTTGATGTCCTGTGCTCACGGCACTCATGCTTGGATAAAGGGAACCCTGAGCTCACCCTGATGCTCACCAGAAATGGTCTGAGGATGATATAACCTCCATCGTAGTATACTAATATAGCCTCCCTTCGTGCCTCTTTCTGGATAAATTGACGTCATAGAACCTATAGTTGTGTGGTACATGCACTAAAAAAAAAAAAACAAAAAAAAATATTTAATATATATATATATATAAACTCTGTATCTCTCATAAAATGGGTTTGTCCACTTTGAGGCCCAGGAGCGAGATGAGGTTCCAATCTTAGCAGCTTTGACTACCACGATGTCCTCACAGAGCCATGGCTTGGTTCTGTATGTCTGCATCTGGGTGTCTCTGAAGCAGCACATAGGTTTGCCATGTGTACATATCCAGGTGAATGCACAGATTTGTGCAGTTGGCTCCTTCGCATTTGGTTGTGGCATCAAACCTGTGGTCGCCAGAACTAGTGCTGGGCCCACCTATCTGGAGGAATATTTTCTTCGCTACTGCCGGGGATACGACACTGAGTTTGGGCCCTGCTACTAGCACAGTAGTCAGCAGCTGCCCAAGTGTTCAGCAGGATGCCCGACGCAGCTGAGCGCTGCCTTTGGCCACCTGCCCCTGTGTGCATGAGTGGTTGTGCAGGGAAGAGGGGTTGAAATGCAGCCCGGTGCTGTCTAGGGATACCGGGCAGGAGGTCATGTTCCTGGTCGATCGTGCAATAGCAAACGTTCCCTTGTGGCGCTCACAATAGATATGGGCCCGGTATGCCAGGTCTAGAAGAAACGGCCAGGCCGGTGGTGGAGCTTGCGGGGCGGAGAGGATGCGGTCTATCTGGGCGCTGGAAGCAGAGAGCCGGGGCTGGACGGGCACCGTAGAGAGGCTCGAGGCGGCGGAGGACGCGAATGGATAGCGGGTTCGGGGCCCCGACGGGTCTGGGGCGCGCGGCCGCGGTGCTACTCGGCTCGAAGGCTGCTGCGGGTGTGACCATAGGGTGGAGTGCAGATCGGGTCGACTTCGGTGATGTCCCGCACATATCCTGCGGACAGGCGTGCCACTCCTACCCCTGGCTTCTTCACAGACTCCCACTCTCGAGCACCACTAAAACCAGTCTTTCATTCCCATCCCTCTTCCCATCCCCATTTCCACGAAGATATTCTGCGCGCGGTCTTCTTTGTCTCAATCTCCTGTTCACAACCATCCTTTCCTGCGCCGTCTTCTTTATCAGGGGCTGCATTCTCCTCCTCTCCTTTGAACTGACGCGTTCTTCTTAGTGGATAATCTCGTAGGCTTATCATCCCACCTGTGGTTACTCTTTTAGGTCTCCTCAGTTGCCCAATTCTCCATTGACCTGCCCACCAATCCTCTCCCTATTCACTCACCGCGACGCACTCAACTGTACACAATCAGCTCACTCACTTCAACTCAGCTTCATATCTTGTCTCCACAACAATAACCATGAAGACACTTAACTATTCCCCCGCGAGTTGTCGCGTAGACAGCCATCGATGCGGCGAGCTCCTCTCACCTATAGAACTTTCTGTATGTTCCTGACTGCTTCTGCAGGACTTCTGCCCTGGCAGGCAGGGAAGAAAATAGGAGTCGAGGTTTATGTTTTTTTGTCTCCCTGCTAGTGGCTGTGGTCACAGCCCAGGTAGAGCAGCAGCCATCGCTGGAGACCACCGAGGGCGATCGGCCACCTATCAATATTAGCTTCCACACGGCCGAACATCGCGGAGAGCCAAATTCTTTATTTCTTATCCGGTCGACTTCCCTGGCCGATTAGACCGATCTACTCCTGGTTGGATCGTCTGTTTCAAGTAATCACAATGATATCATGTATCGGCGATAGCTGAATGGCATGCTGTCGTGTCGGCAGAATCGGCATCCAGCGCTCTGTCACCATCGCTCGTGTCACCCCCGGCGCGGGGACGCGGCCGTGTATACTGCGCGCTGGGTGACACGGCACAGGAGCCCGCGGCTGCGGCCGGCACGAACCGCCGCGGGCGGGACACAGGGGAACAACGGGACAACAGGGGACAACAGGGGACAACAGGGGACAACAGGGGGCGCTGCCGCTCCGCCCGCCGGGGCCGCCTCGCCCCGCTCGGCCCGGGCTCCCGGGGCGCTTCTCCCGCCCGCCACCGGCACCGGCAGCTCCTGCTTGGAGTCGCCGCAGAGCTCATCCCTCTTCTCAGCGCGGGCTGTGTGCACCTGCCCCCAAATTGCAGCAAAGAGCCTCTCCCGGCGGCAGCTCCTGTGCGCTCTGAGATGAACGCTGAGAGGGAGGGAGGGAGGGCAGCAGGATGGTTCCCAAGATATCTCTTGCTCCTTCCTAAAAAGACCCTCTGCGTTCTGGGGAATCTGGCATCCTCTGGCCTGTCTGCAAAGGACTTCCAGTGTTGTCTCACAAATGCATCAGCGAGGGTGCACATTCCCACCCAGCCCATGTCAGGCTGGTTCTCCTCTTGTCTCTGTCCTTCTCTTCCCAAGGATGCTGAGCTCTTTTTGCCTTTTGCAATGAAACGAAGGTGGGTTCAGAAAAGGACAGGGAGGTCCCTCAACAATTACTGTCACTGGAAAAAGTGAATCAACTTGGGGAAATTAATTTGATTGATTTAGAAATTTAGAAGAAGATAAGGAAAAATAAGTGCCAGCCGCAAAACAATGCTTGCTCTGCCCATTCCTTTTCTCCCAGGCTGAACTTCACTCCTGAATTTCTGCCTAGTCCCAACACAGGACGGTTGGAAATGGGGGATGCATTCAGTTCCTAACACCTCTTCCATTCCATCCTCCTCATGCTGCTCCGCTGATCCGGCCTGTTCTCTCTCCCATGGGAGACAATCCTGCAAGAATGTCTCCAACACAGGTGTTTTCTATGAGCTGCAGTTCTTCACAATCTCCTTCAGAACGTGTCCTGTCCATGGAGTGAAGTCCTTCAGGAAGAGATGCCTCCAGGATGAGTTCTCCGGGTGCCCACAGGTCCTGCCAGACAGTCAGCTCCAGAATGAGCCCCTCTGCATGGAGACACAGTCCTGCCAGGACCTGGCTCCAGCGGGGACTTTCCCCGGGGTCTCACCTTCTTTAAGGGCACATCCACCTGCTGATGCTCTGCATCTTCCACGGGATGGATCTCTGCTCTACCATAGGCTATAGAGGACACCTTCCCTCACCATGGTCTTCATCACAGACGGCAGAAACATCAGTGCTCTTGCTCCTGGAGCAGCTCCTCTCCCTCCTCCCTCACTCACCTTCCTGATGCAGAGTTTCTTCTCTCACAGAATCCCAATCCTCTCTTCCCGCTGATATAGCACAACTGTTTTTCCATCTTTTCAATCTCTCTAGCACAGATGCTCTCTTTGACAGGCAATGAACCCAGGGTCTTGATCTCAGCAGGCGCCTCTGTCTCTCGTGCCCCTTGTCCATTCTTACAAATACGTGCCCTGAAGGACCATTCTGAGAACCCCACGTGCCAGTGGAGGGGGAACGGGAAGAATGGGATGATGAGAAAGAAGCAAGATAGTAATCTGCCAGTCTATTGTTCCCCGTGACAAATAGCTCCCGGTCTGGGCACTTGGCACCGTTGTCTCCGTGGGCCACGGCCCCGATCGCTGCCCCACTCCCACCACTCTCTCCTCCTCCGGCATCCAACCAGGACCTGGTGCAGGGCTCAGCCCCGGGGCGGAGCTGGGGCGAGGAAGGAGAGAAGAGAGAGAGGCCAGCGCGGCTGGCAACAGCGATGCTCGGGCGGCGGAGCGGCGGGATGCGGCGGGGTCGGGGCGCGGGGCTGGCGGTGCTGGCCGCGGTGCTGCTCGGTGCGCGGGGGTGACACGAAGGGGGACAGAGCTGGGGCTGCGGTATTCCCCCCAGGGAGACTAGCGAGGACTCTAACCTATCCTCCGCAACTCTCTCCCTCTCCCTACATCTCTTGCATCTCTCATCCCCGACAGACTTCATTATTTGTGTCAGCAATGCCTGCTTTTCCATGCACCTATATTTTCCTCTGTACATTCAGCATTTATTTTTGCCCTGAATATAGCATTCTGTTATTCAGTTTAATTCTTCCTTTCTCCATCCGTCTGTGCATGTGTGGACCTGACTCGTGCTTAATATCTGCATGCATGAATTTCGAAATCCTTCAGATTCTATTCCACTCCGGCTCTGCCTTTTGGCCACTGTTCCTGACTCTGGCAAAAGAACCCTCAGAATCTCATGGTTTTCACAATCTTTGTTCTTTGATCCTTTTTTCCCAGCAGTGGCCGCGGACACAGAGCGAGTGCAGCAGCAGCCACGGGAAGACACCACCGAGGGCACGGGGCCTGAACCTCACTTGCTTGCACCCCAAAATTACCGCAGATGCTACTCACTGGTATCGCCAATTCCCAGGCCAACCACCCCAGCTGATAACAATGGCTGTCCGAGGCACAAAGCCAGTGCTGGATCCTGTGGGGAGTCTGTGGGTGTCGGAAGATCGCAAATCCAGCGCTCTGTACCTCGCTCGGCCCCGGCGCGGGGACGCGGCCGTGTATTACTGCGCGCTGGTGACACGGGCACAGGAGCCGCGGCTGCGGCCGGGCACGAACCGCCGCGGGCGGGGACAGCAGGGGACAACAGGGGACAACAGGGGACAACAGGGGGCGCTGCCGCTCCGCCCGCCGGGGCCGCCTCGCCCCGCTCGGCCCGGGCTCCCGGGGCGCTTCTCCCGCCCGCCACCGGCACCGGCAGCTCCTGCTTGGAGTCACCGACTCGCTCAGCCTCTCTTCTCTGCGCGGGCTTAATGAGCTCTTCCCCAGCTCCCTGATCTCCTTAGGATGAACCCCATCCAATCCCAATGACTTGTGTCTCAAGTAGCTCAGCAGATCTTTAACCACCTCCTTCTGGATTACAGGGGTTCCATTCTACTCGCTTTCCCTATCTCCCAGCTCAGCAGGTCAGTTGTCCTGATGATAATCAGTCCTACCTTTGAAGGCTGAGACAAAGAAGGTGTTAAGTACTCAGCCATTTCATCTCCTTGTTGAGAATATTCCCTGAGATGCCAATGAAAAATGTAGCGTTTCCTCGACACTCCTTTTTTATATTCTATTACCACTTCTTTCTGAGATCCATCTCTGTCCTGTGAGCACACTGCCTTCTCAGTGCTGACCTTCCACCTGTGTTACCCCTGCTCTCTGTGAATCCGGGCTGCATCTCCTTCACTCCAAAGCAGCTGGGAGAGGCCGTGCCATGTCCGTGCTTCCTCTGGGGAAGGCACTTCTCCCCTGCACTGCCTCAAGGGCGGTCTGGTGCCAGAGTCCCTGGCAAAACCCAACCGGGCTGTGTCCCCACAGGAAGTGCTGAGCCCCGCGGGCTCCTCTGCCACTCGTGCCCCTTCTCCGTTCTTACAAACACGTGCCCTGAAGGAAAATTCAGGAGTCCCCACGTGAGAACAAAGCGGGGATGTGGAAGAACAGAATATGGGAGCACAGGGCCTGCCAATCTTGAGTTCCCCGTCACCCACCCCGGCCCCGCCGCCTCCGCTGTGCAGAGACCCGACCCACCCCACCGCGATCGCCTCCCCTCCGTTCCCTGCTGGGACTCGGCGAGATCCTGAGCATCGCGGGCGCAGGGCTCAGCCCCGGGGCGGAGCTGGCGGGGGCGGAGAGGAGAGCCCAGAGGAGTGGAGGAGTGGGAGAGGAGGCGGCACGGCCGGAGCAGAGAGCCGGGGCTGGCGGGGACAGCGATGCTCGGGCGGCGGAGCGGCGGGATGCGGCGGGGTCGGGGCGCGGGGCTGGCGGCGCTGGCCGCGGTGCTGCTCGGTGCGCGGGGGTGACAGCGGCGGGGCAGTCGGGTCGGGGCTCGGGTGACCCCGCAGATCCCTGGAGGCTGCCCTCCTACCCTGGCTTCTTCACAGACCTATTCCCGAGAACTATGATCCTTTCATCCCTCCTTTTTCTCCATCCCTATAATCCCTCAGGAAACCCCGCTTCTGTTCTTTGCCCAACCCTGCACAAACATCCCTTTCCTCTCTTTCTTTATACTCACGCAGTCAGTCCTGCTCCCTTGCTACGTTTCTTTCTTTGCTTTTTGGCTTTCTCCCATATCCTGTCATTCTCCAGTACTCCCCCAATCCTATCAGTCACGCACTCATCTCTCCATAATTAATTCGCACTTCTATTCCCGCAGATTTCAACATTCTCTGTGAACTGCTCTCCTTATCACCTCTTAATGTTCCTGCCTCTTCTGGGAGATTTTTTTTTCTTTTGGCCAGTGCTGGGGAGATGGTAGGATTTGAGATTTCTCCTGTTTTTCTGTACAGCAGTGGCTTCAGTGAGAGCCCAGGTACAGCAGAAGTCGTGCTGGAGACCACCGAGGGCACCGGCATCAGCATCAACTGTTCCCACCCCTCCAAACAGAGAGCGATTACATCCATTTCTACCGTCAGCTCCCGGGCAGAAGCCCCGAATTCCTCGCACTCACTGCTAGAGGGACCAAGAATCTGCCGACATTGCAGGACAGCTGTCGGTGTCGGAGGACGGCCGGAGCAGCGCTCTGTACCTCGCTCGGCCCCGGCGCGGGGACGCGGCCGTGTATTACTGCGCGCTGGGTGACACGGGCACAGGAGCCGCGGCTGCGGCCGGGCACGAACCGCCGCGGGCGGGGACAGCAGGGGACAACAGGGGACAACAGGGGACAACAGGGGACAACAGGGGGCGCTGCCGCTGCCTTTTAGCGCCGCGGGCGGGACAGGGACCGAGGCACTCGCGGGACATCGCGGGACCACGGCCGGGAGCGCCCACGGGTCCTGGACACGGGCTGGCTTCCATGAGGGGCTCCTACGAGCATAAGGATTCTCCTCTGCAACGCGGAGAAAACACTTCTGCTGGACAGGAAAATCCCAGTACCTGTGAAGGGATCGAGGAAGGTGTTTCTGAACCTATCGGCAGCCAAAGGAAGGCTCAGGGGATGGTGGCTCATTGCTCAGTGAGGAAGGGGACCTGCTGAGAAAGGACAGGGAAAAGGTTGACACACTCAGAGCCTGTTTGCCCTCATTTTAACTGGGATGGCTTCTCCTCGGGTCCATCACACACCTGAAACCTCCCTGAAGCCTTTCTGGGAATAAAGCAGCATCCAGAGTACAAATGGAATTTTTTAAAGCACTCGTAGTTCCATTTGCACATATACAAGTTCGCAGTACCACAAACACACCCTGGAGCTTGCACACATCCACCAAAGAGTAACTCCTACAGCTGCGTGTATGAAGAGGAGTGTGCACACATTTCCAAAGGAGCCCACGTGCAGACCCAGGCACAGACACTTCCCCTTCTGGCACATAGATACACAAACACACACATTCTCTCCCATTCTTGCTCCTGCACCCAAGTCTGTGCACACCCATCTACATGAGTATTCCTGTACAGAGACGTGCACACATAAAGCACATCCCAACACGCATCTATTCCCACACAGTTACATAAGTGCCCTCTCTGCTCCACTCCTCAGCTCACCCTCACGGTCACTGGTTTTGCCTGCCCCTATGTGGGCATTGGGCTACTGGTTTTGACCTTGTCCTGTTAAAACTGCCTTCAGGAAAGTGTTTGGGCCTCATTTGACATCTTATCCTCTCTTCAGCCTGTGACTACAAAAACAATGCCAAAGGCTTGCTGGACGTCTTGTCCTTCCCCACAAGGCTCCAGCCCTGCTACAGCTGCTGCCAGGTGTCCTCAGCAGGGTCCATGGTTGGTTGTGTTCCTGCCTGTGTTCCTGGTTTGTGTGGGTTTGTGTGCAGCCAAGAATCCACGTGGGATTGCACAATAATAATAATAATGCACAAAATGGTGCATTAATCCACACCAATGTGCTGGAGCCTGTGTGTCTGTGTGTGTTCTTGAGTTTTACTGGACGAGTGAAAGGTGCAGATCGCACTGCAGACACTCTCCACTGCTGTGCCCTGAGCATCACAGAGCAGCATTCTCCTAGGACCAGAAGGAGCCTGGGTGCAGTTGAACAATGATGTACCAGCCTGCAGATTTGTCCAGGGAAGAGATGCTGAAATGCAGTCCCTGCTCGCTGAGCCCTCCTTTTCCAGCTGTTGTAAACATCACACTCTTCTACTTCCAGTGACAGGCCCCAACAAGGATGGTTTCAGCCAATTTTGGACTCTTAGCTTAATGACGTTTGCAATGCTGGTAGTGCCTCAGCATGGCTGGGGGTGCTCACACACACGGACAGATTTCTCCAGGCCCGTGCACAGCTGCTCTCCCCTGTGGTCCATCAGGTTCGTTTCATGGACAGGGGTAAAACTGAGGGCTCTTTCCACCTCATGTGAGGGGATTTCTTTTCAGTGCCTTGAAGGAAAATTCAGGAGTCCCCATTTGACAGCAAAATGGGGATGTGAGGGAACAGATTATGGGAGTGAAAGGAACACACGGAGTGTCAATTTTGAGCTCCATGACACCAGCCCGTTCCCCTGTCACCCACCCCGGCCCCGCCGCCACCGCCGGGCAGAGACCCGACAGCCGCACCACCCCCACCGCGATCGCCTCCCCTCCGTTCACTGCCGGGGGCTGAGGCCGGCCGGGGCGGAGCTGGCGGCGGCGGAGAGGAGGCGGCACGGCCGGAGCAGAGAGCCGGGGCTGGCGGGGACAGCGATGCT
>VKON01000177.1:99479-127421 GCA_009741485.1 Malurus cyaneus samueli | reverse complement strand
AAAAAAAAGAAAAGAGATACCCCCCAACCCTCCCAAGACAGGAATTCCCAATTCCCAATTTCCCATCCATCCCTGCCCCTCTGGCACTGGAGCCATTCCCTGTGTTCGTCCTCCAATCCCTTGTCCCCAGTCCCTCTCCAGCCCTCCTGGTGAGCACCCCCAGCTCCCTCAGCCCAGCTCCAGAGGGGCTCCAGGCCTGGGATCATCTCCATGACCTTCCCCGTGCTCTCTCTAGCAGCTCCAGATCCTTTTTGCCTCCCCTCCTCCTCCTCCTCCCCCTGACAGGAGCTGCGCCCGCCTGCTCAGAGCTGACTCCCAGCCGGGGTTTAGGAGCCGGGTAAATCCAATTCCCCCAAGGACCCCACTGAAGTTATCACAGCCTTTTCCCAGCCTTGTTTTGGTGTTGAGCTGCCTGAAGCAGCCCCGTGGAACCCCCGGGACTCGGTGCCCAGCCCTGCTGGAGCCTCCAGCCCGGCACCGCCGATGGAAGCGCTGGAAATGCTCCCTGCCCGCTCCGAGAGCTGCCTGCTGTTGCCTTGAAAGGCCAGTTATTTATAATGACAGCAGACATGGTTAAGGGGATAAAAGGGTTTTACATCGGTATTTGGATCCCAGGTGCACAACTTGATGCGAATGCACACCCGTGTACAGCAGACGGGTACAAGTTTTATAGGTTTCAGGAATTGGCATTATCTATCTAGGATTCCCAATAAGAAACTTTAACAAATGCAGTAATGTCCCCCTTATTCTAATGAATCCCCCCCTGGATGAGGCCAGAGAGCCCAGTTTACACAAGATGTTCCAGAGAGAAGGCTTCACCCAAGGCTGAGCTCGGTTTAAGATAGAACAGGGCACACTGACCCTCACTGAGATGTTTGGTCTCTCTGCCCAGCAGAACTCCTAAGCTAAGCTGGAATGTCAAGCTTCAGGAATTACAAGCATGTAGGCTAAGGGTACAGAAATGTCTAAAAGTATATAGAATAATGTATAGAGGGTCTATAAAAATATAAAAAGGAAGCAAAAAATCATCAGGCATCACTGCCGCGCAGGAGGAAGCCCAGGATGCGATTTTGGGCACCGGCCCATCCCCCGAGCTGGGAAAGGAACCAAACCTGGGGATTCAGCAAGGAAAGGGGCAGGGAGGGAGCTGGGCTCGCGTTTATTTCCTGCCTTGCCTCGAGAGACAGGTGCCAGCTCTCATCTCCTCCACTGCTGCCGCCCCTGCCAGGGCTCCTGCACCTCCCTTGCCGAGATCGAGAGGAACTGCGAGTGGCCACGTGAGGCCCGAGGGGACAGGGGGACAGGGGGATGGAGGGGAACAGGAGGACATGGGGAGATGGGGAAGAGGGGTGACATGGAGGGATGGGGTGACATGGGGAGAAAGGGGGTGACATGGGGGGACAGGGGTGACAGAGAGGGAACAGGGAGACAGAGGTGCACAGGGCGATGGGGGTGACAGATGTGACAGAGGTGACATGGGGGATGGGAGGACAGGGGTGACACAGGAGAATTGGGTGACATGGGGGAAGGGAGGGACAGAGGTGACATGGAGGGGATTGCGGGGACAGACATGGTACAGGGGAATGGAGGTGACACAGGGGATGGCAGAGGTGACTCAGAGAATGAGAGTGTCAGAGGTCACATGGGGGTGACAGAGGTGAATGGGGGGGTAGGGGGACAGAGGTGACCCAGGGCCAGCCAGGCCGGACTGCAGAGGACACAACGGGGACATCAGGAAGGGGCGGGCTGGCCCTGGGACCCTCGAGGAACAACAGTGGGTGACACCCAGGCTGCCCCTCTCCCCCCAGCTCTGCTCTCGCCTCCCCCAGCTCCAGGGCTCAGCTCCACTGTGGGAGCCAAAACTCACAGGAAAGCTCCAGCCCCAGCCTCGGACTGGGAACTTTTCCCACCTTAGAAGTCCTGGAGTGCCCCAGATCATGCAAGATGGGGTTCAGGTTAGGCCTCCCTTCCCCTCCTCAGCCCAGGGGTCACCTTAGCATCCAAGGCCATGGTCTGATCCCAAATTCCATATCCATAGAAGGAATCACAGCGTTCCCAGATTGCATCACACTCCTCATCCACCTCGTATTCCTCAGGAAAGCAATGGATTCAATGACCAACAAACAGTGCTGGGAGCTCAGTATTGACTGATCTTCTCTGGGACCCAGCTGTTTTAGGTTCCCTGGAAGGTGTAAGCAAAAGTCGTATTCTGTTACCAATTCCATGAGCTGTCAAACCAGGTGGGGCAGTGCTCTTTATGTTCCGCGTGACCCAGCCCTGATAACACCCTTGGGGTGGGGGTGGGCATCTCTGTTCATGGGCCTCGAGGGCTCTGAGAGTGACCCATGGAATTCCATCATCCCATTGGGAAATGCCCCGCCCAGAGAGGAGAACTGGACATCCCACTGGCATATGAACTGAGGCTCTGGAACACTGGACCCTGCAATCCACTGGCTCCCCAAGGAGGATCTCCAGAACCAGCCCTGGACCTCCAGACATGGACTCGACCTGTGCGCAGGATCAGTGCGTTGGACGAGAGCACATCCATCAATGCAACGGGGACTGCAGCACCATGCATGAACATTGAACCAGTTCCATCACTGCAACGGGGCTGCAGCAACCATTGAACATTGAAACATATGACAGAGCACAATCCATCACTGCACGGGGTGCAACCACCATTGAACATTGAACATTGAAATTGGCCCAGAGCACAATCCATCACTCGCAACGGGGCTGCAGCCACCATTGAACATTGAAAACATTGACCAGAGCACATCCATCAACTGCAAGTGGCTGCAGCCACCACCCTGCCCAACATGATGTCAGGTTTTGTTCTGACTCTGTCTCTGACTGTTGTTTGTTTCCCTTGTTATACAAACAAGAACTGCTATTCCCTTTTCCCCATATCTTCACCTGAAAGCCCTGTGATTTCAAAGTTATAATAATTCGAAGGGGAGGAGCATCATATTTGCTGCTCCAAGGGAGGTTGCTGCCTTCATTGGCAAACACCTGTCTTTCAAACTGAGTCACCAGGGATGCTTAAATCTGGCGGAAAAAGAACTTTTGGGGATTTTGGGGGGAGCCTCCCTGTGCTGATCCTTGCAGCCAGAACTCGCCTGTGCAGGTGGCACCAGGAGCTGGGCTCTGGTTTTAGGGAAGTTTCAGGACTCCAAGACATGTGATGAGATTCAGCTGCCAGCTCAGTAACTTCAGCACTGCCAATAAAACTCAAAAATAACACTCCCCTCCAGCTCCCCATCACCCCAGATCGGTTTGAAACGAAGAAAATTTCTGACAAATTTTCCATTTAAAAGGCAAATGCTTCCAAAGATAAGCTCCAGATCTCAGAGAAAGCAGCTCTGAAGTTCTGGGGGAAGCACAAACTCCCAGGTGGCTCTTGAGAGGGGATTTCAGCCTCTTACCCTAAGCAGCAGAGGAGGAAATTTTTTCCAGGAATTAGGGCTGGTGGAGGGTGATGGAGGCAGAGCTGAGCGAGGAGTTTTGGATGTTCGGACCTGACAACTCTGATGGAAAAGGAATTTTATTCCATCAGAGATTCCTTCAGCTTGGCCAGGCCTTCCCCCACCCCAGGGCTCTTCAAATTCCCATTGTTGGAGAATGGAGCCAAAATCCCAAGGAGATCTTCTGGGGGGAACCTCAGAGATTCCAGGTCCAGCTCTGGGACTTCAATGTCAGAAAGCTGGGAGGGGCCCCAGAGGAATCAGAGAATCCCAGAGTCCTGGAATCCCAGACTGTTTAGTGGGACAAGACTTTAAAGCCCATCCAGCCTTCTATCCAAGCACAGTGATGATAAATTAATAATGTTATTAATAACATTAATATCTGCTTGCTAATGACAAATAAACACTCCAGTGCCAGCCCAAGCCATTCCCCCARTCGATGGGGTATTGATGTCCCCAGGATTGATGATGTCTCTGGGTTTTACTGATGGTTTTATCACGAGAAGAACATTTCAGCAAGCCCCAGAGGAATCAGAGAATCCCAGAGTCCTGGAATCCCAGACTGTTTAGTGGGACAAGACTTTAAAGCCCATCCAGCCTTCTATCCAAGCACAGTGATGATAAATTAATAATGTTATTAATAACATTAATATCTGCTTGCTAATGACAAATAAACACTCCAGTGCCAGCCCAAGCCATTCCCCCAATCGATGGGGTATTGATGTCCCCAGGATTGATGATGTCTCTGGGTTTTACTGATGGTTTTATCCCGAGAAGAACATTTCAGCAATGTTAATTTCTCACAGTCACCCAAAGCCTCTTTTTTAGGTGTGTGATTTTTTTTTTTTTTTTTTTTTTCTGTATTAAGCTGAAAGCAAATTCCAGCTGCCACTTCCAGCACTGAATCCTGGCTTTCTGAGCTGGACAAACCTTTTGGGGATTTTCAAGCTCTGACTTTGCACCTGGACATGGCCCTGGCAGGGTCTGAGTGCCACTGGGGCACCTCAGTCTCCTGCAGGAGGGAACTCCACTGGCCCCTCAGGTTGCTCAAAATTCACATTGTCCTGACTGGGAGGAAAACGCCGGCATTTCGTGGGGTTGGATGGAGCCAGTTTAACAAACATTTGTTAAGGAAATCAAACCCTGCGGAGAGAGGGGAGCAGGGTAGTGCCAGCAAGGAGAGCAACACCCCAGGGCTGCAGGGGCATGGCTGGAGCTGGGGCTCGGTTTTCCATATTATCCAAAGGGAATGGCCTTTCCCAGTGTTCCCAAAGGGAATGGCCTGGCCCCGCTGTTCCCAAAGGGAATGACCTGGTCCCGCTGTTCCCAAAGGGAATGCCTGGCCCGCTGTTCCCAAAGGGAAGGCCTGGCCCCACTGTTCCCAAAAGCAATGACCTTTCCCAGCTGTTCCCAAAGGGAATGGCCTTTCCCAGCTGTTCCCAAAGGAATGGCCTTTCCCAGCTGTTCCCAAAGGAATGGCCTTTCCCAGCTGTTCCCAAAGGAAGGCCTTCCCGCTGTTCCCAAAAGCAATGACCTTTCCCAGCAGTTCCTGCAGCTCCAGACAAGCCTGGAGCCCCTGCCCTGGAGCACTGCGCTCCTGCAGCTCCCGGGATGAGCAGGGGCTGAGCTCTACCACTTCCATCCCTGCCGAGCCACGAGCCCTCCAGGGATGGAATAACACATTCCCAAGCCTGACTCATCAGGGATACAATAGCACATTCCCAAAATCTGGCTCATGGCTGTACTCACAGCCCAGGGACCTTTCCAGATGAAGTGTACACAACTGGACTCATCCCTGTGAATTGGGCTGCTCCCATTTTACTGCCTGGCCACAGCTTTATCCCACCTGTTTCTGTCCTCTTTGCACCTTGCCATGTCCTTTTCCTGACAGATCCATGACTGTGATTGTCACTGGAGACAAAAGGATGTGACACCTGCTTCCAACAATTCCTCCCCGGGTTGGTGATCACTGAACTCGTCCTCACTTCCCCGCTGGGACAGGAGAAACAAGGAGCTGATCCTGCTCGGGGTGTCTGTGCACAGCAGGCACCGGCTGGAGCATACCACCAGCAGGGAGGAACAGGAATTCCCGGCCATTCCTGACTATTCCCGGCTCTCAGTCAGCGCCAGAGCGGGCAGAGGAGGGAGGTGAGACTGAAGTTGGCAGTGGGAATGGTTGGTGCCACCCTGCTCCTGTGCCGTGCAGCTCCTTCCCCATTCCCAGTCACTCTTCCAGCTCAAAACCAGCAAAGTCCCGTCAGAGGCCCAGTGCCTGGCCCTGTCCCTGCCTCCCTGTAAAGAAGGATCCCTGCCTGTGCCATTCCCATTCCATTGCCACTGCCTTTGCCAATCCCCTTCCCCTTCCCATTCCCGTTCCCATTCCCCTTCCCCCTCCCATTCCTATCCCGTGCCCGTTCCCTTCCGTTCCCGTTCCCATTCCCCTTCCCATTTCCCATTCCTTCCCATTTCCCATTCCATCCCCATGCCCCGTTCCCGTTCCTGTTCCCATTCCCCATCCCGTTTTCCCATTCCCATTCCTGTTCCGTTCCCCTTCCCCTTTCCATTCCCGTGCCCATTCCCCTTCCCGTTCCCTTCCCAATTCCCGTTCCCATTCCCGGTGCAGCCCAGCCCAGCCCAGCCAGCTTTTCCCAGGCACGGCGCCAGCTCTCCGGTTTACGCCTCGTTTGCCGCGGGCTTTGTTCCCTTCCATGTCTGTAATTAAAGCCCGCAGCTGCCGCAGCTCCAGGAGCAACAGGAGGAGCAGCTCCAACCCCCCCGCAGTTCCCACCTCCCTCCCCTGCCCTGCCTCCCGTTGTTGATGCTCTCAGGTGCCGCACTCCAGTTGGGTGGTGGGACTTGTGAGGGAAACACCAGACCTGGTGCCGGGCTCGCCCGATTCCCGGGAATTCGCAGACCGGCGGGGCGGGCTGGAGGCAGGGAAAGTCTCCTTCCCGCTCGGATTCCCTCCCTGGCGCCGGATCTGTCCGTGACCCGCAGCACCAACCGTGCCCTTCCCAAAGCTCCGCATCCACCGCAGAGCAAAGGCGGGAGGCGATGGCGGAGCGGAGCTGGATGCACGGGCAGGGAGCAGCGATTCCTGCAACTGGAGCCCTTGGGTGCTGCCGGGCCACAGGGGATCCCTCACTGCTCTGCTGCACTCCTTAATAACCCGGCGTTAATTAGGCAGTGAGGGGAGGAACCATCACCCCTCCGTGGCTCGGCGACCCAGCAGCTTCACCCCGGGCGGGAGTGACCACCCGGCTCCGGCTCGGGAAATGCGGGCAAAGCTCAGCTCCTCCCGAGAAAGCAGTGGGGCCATGGACACGCAGCAGTTCCTCTGATTTTATGATGGAGCTGTTCCCTTGTTCTCTGTCTGTACAGAGGAATTGGGCATTCATCTTCCAGCTGGAGGAATGCCAGGAAAACATGGGATCCACGGCCCAATGCCAGGAAGAGGGATCCAGGCCCAAATGCCAGGAAATGGGATCCACGGCCCCAAATGCCAGACAGGGGTGGGATCCACAGCCCCGAATGCCAGGAAAACATGGGATCCACGGCCCCGAATGCCAGGAATGGATGGGATCCACAGCCCCAAATGCCAGGCAGAGATGGGATCCACAGCCCCAAATGCCAGGAATGGATGGGATCCACAGCCCCAAATGCCAGGAAAACATGGGATCTAATTAATTTCTCACAGTCACCCAAAGGCCTCTTTTTTAGGTGTGTGATTTTTTTTTTTTTTTTTTTTTTTTTCTGTATTAAGCTGAAAGCAAATTCCAGCTGCCACTTCCAGCACTGAATCCTGGCTTTCTGAGCTGGACAAACCTTTGGGGATTTTCAAGCTCTGACTTTGCACCTGGACATGGCCCTGGCAGGGTCTGAGTGCCACTGGGGCACCTCAGTCTCCTGCAGGAGGGAACTCCACTGGCCCCTCAGGTTGCTCAAAATTCACATTGTCCTGACTGGGAGGAAAACCCCGGCATTTCGTGGGTTTTGATGGAGCCAGGCAAGTTTAACAAACATTTGTTAAGGAAATCAAACCCTCCGGAGGGAGGGGAATGGGAGTGCCAGCAAGGAGAGCAACACCCCAGGGCTGCAGGGGCATGGCTGGAGCTGGCCTCGGTTTTCCATAATTATCCAAAGGGAATGGCCTTTCCCAGCTGTTCCCAAAGGGAATGGCCTGGCCCCGCTGTTCCCAAAGGGAATGACCTGGTCCCGCTGTTCCCAAAGGGAAGGGCTAGGTCCCACTGTTCCCAAAAGCAATGACCTTTCCCAGCTGTTCCCAAAGGGAATGGCCTTTCCCAGCTGTTCCCAAAGGGAATGGCCTTTCCCAGCTGTTCCCAAAGGGAATGGCCTTTCCCAGCTGTTCCCAAAGGGAAGGGCCAGGTCCCGCTGTTCCCAAAAGCAATGACCTTTCCCAGCTGTTCCTGCAGCTCCAGACAAGCCTGGAGCCCCTGCCCTGGAGCACTGGCTCCTGCAGCTCGGGGATGAGCAGGGCTGAGCTTACCACTTCCATCCCTGCCGAGCCACGGAGCCCTCCAGGGATGGAATAACACATTCCCAAACCTGACTCATCAGGGATACAATAGCACATTCCCAAAATCTGGCTCATGGCTGTACTCACAGCCCAGGGACCCTTTCCAGATGAAGTGTACGCAACTGGACTCATCCCTGTGAATTGGGCTGCTCCCATTTTACTGCCTGGACACAGCTTTATCCCACCTGTTTCTGTCCTCTTTGCACCTGGCCATGTCCTTTTCCTGACAGATCCATGACTGTGATTGTCACTGGAGACAAAAGGATGTGACACCTGCTTCCAACAATTCCTCCCCGGGTTGGTGATCACTGAACTCGTCCTCACTTCCCCGCTGGGACAGGAGAAACAAGGAGCTGATCCTGCTCGGGGTGTCTGTGCACAGCAGGCACCGGCTGGAGCATACCACCAGCAGGGAGGAACAGGAATTCCCGGCCATTCCTGACTATTCCCGGCTCTCAGTCAGCGCCAGAGGGGGCAGAGGAGGGAGGTGAGACTGAAGTTGGCAGTGGGAATGGTTGGTGCCACCCTGCTCCTGTGCCGTGCAGCTCCTTCCCCATTCCCAGTCACCCTTCCAGCTCAAAACCAGCAAAGTCCCAGTCACAGGCACAGTGCCTGGCCCTGTCCCCGGCCCTGTCCCTGCCTCCCTGTAAAGAAGGATCCCTGCCTGTGCCATTCCCATTCCCATTGCCACTGCCATTGCCAATCCCCTTTCCATTCCCATTCCCGTTCCCATTCCCCTTCCCCCTCCCATTCCTATCCCGTCCTCCTTCCTTCCTGTTCCTCTTCCCCTTCCCATTTCCCATTCCTAACCCCGTGCCCATTCCCATTCCCGTTCCCGTTCCCATTCCCCTTCCCGTTTCCCATTCCCATTCCTGTTCCCTCTGCCGTTCTTCCCTTCCCATTTCCCATTCTTTCCATCCCGTCCCGTTCCCATTCCGTTCCCGTTCCCATTCCGTTCCTCGCATTCCTCCCATTTCCCATTCCCCTTCCACCCGTGCCCGTTCCCTTCCCGTCCTGTTCCCATTCCCCTTCCCGTTTCCCATTCCCATTCCTTCCGTGCCCATTCCCTTCTGATCCCTTCCGTTCCCTTCCTTTCCAATTCCCGTTCCCATTCCCGTGCAGCCCAGCCCAGCCCAGCCCAGCCACGCTTTTCCCAGGCACGGCGCCAGCTCTCCGGTTTACGCCTCGTTTGCCGCGGGCTTTGTTCCCTTCCATGTCTGTAATTAAAGCCCGCAGCTGCCGCAGCTCCAGGAGCAACAGGAGGAGCAGCTCCAACCCCCCCGCAGTTCCCACCTCCCTCCCCTGCCCTGCCTCCCGTTGTTGATGCTCTCAGGTGCCGCACTCCAGCTGGGTGGTGGGACTTGTGAGGGAAACACCAGACCTGGTGCCGGGCTCGCCCGATTCCCGGGAATTCGCAGACCGGCGGCGCGGGCTGGAGGCAGGGAAATGTCTCCTTCCCGCTCGGATTCCCTCCCTGGCGCCGGGATCTGTCCGTGACCCGCAGCACCAACCGTGCCCTTCCCAAAGCTCCGCATCCACCGCAGAGCAAAGGCGGGAGGCGATGCGGGAGCGGAGCTGGATGCACGGGCAGGGAGACAGCGATTCCCTGCAACTGGAGCCCTTGGGTGCTGCCGGGCCACAGGGGATCCCTCACTGCTCTGCTGCACTCCTTAATTAACCCGGCGTTAATTAGAGCAGTGAGGGGAGGAACCATCACCCCTCCGTGGCTCGGCGACCCAGCAGCTTCACCCCGGGCGGGAGTGACCACCGCGGCTTCGGCTCGGGAAATGCGGGCAAAGCTCAGCTCCTCCCGAGAAAGCAGTGGGGCCATGGACACGCAGCAGTTCCGTCTGGATTTTATGATGGAGCTGTTCCCTTGCTCTCTGTCTGTACAGAGGAATTGGGCATTCATCTTCCAGCTGGAGGAATGCCAGGAAAACATGGGATCCACAGCCCCAATGCCAGGAAACACGGATCACGGCCCCAATGCCAGGAACACGGGATCCACAGCCCCAATGCCAGGAAACATGGGATCCAGGCCCCAAATGCCAGGCAGGGATGGGATCCACAGCCCCGAATGCCAGGAACATGGGATCCACGGCCCCAATGCCAGGAAAATGGATCCACAGCCCCGAATGCCAGGATGGATCCACAGCCGAATCAGGCAGTGATCCAGCCCCGATGCAGCATACCACAGCCGAATGCCAGGCATGATCCACAGCCCCAATGCCAGGCATGGGATCCACGCCCCGAATGCCAGGAGTGGGATCCACAGCCCGAATGCCAGGCATGATCCACGCCGAATGCCAGGCAGGTGGATCCACAGCCCCAATGCCAGGCAGGGTGGATCCACGCCCGAATACCAGGAATGGATGGATCCATGGCCTAAATGCCAGGAAGGGATGGGATCCACGGCCCTAAATGCCAGGCAGGGATGTGATCCATGGCCCTAAATGCCAGGAAGGGATGGGATCCACGGCCCTAAATGCCACGCAGGGATGGATCCATGGCCCTAAATGCCAGGAAGGATGGATCCACGGCCCTAAATGCCAGCAGGGATGGATCCATGGCCCTAATGCCAGGAAGGATGGGATCCACGGCCCTAAATGCCACGCAGGATGGATCCATGGCCCTAAATGCCAGGAAGGGATGGATCCACGCCCTAAATGCCAGGCAGGATGGGATCCATGGCCTAAATGCCAGGAAGGGATGGGATCCACGGCCCTAAATGCCAGGAGGATGTATCCCGCCTAAATGCCAGAAGGGATGGATCCAGCCCTAAATGCCAGACAGGTGTTCAGTGTTTTATGACAAACCAGCCCAACCAATCATCCCATTTCCACTTCTCCCATTCCTCTGTTTGATCTCTTTTTTCTCACAATGCCCTTTCGGCAAAGGAGAGACCAGCCCAGTAAAAACCTCACTCACTCCCCCAATTCCCCTCCAAACAGCCTGAAAACTTCTAAACATTCTGAATATTCCTTGCCCCCACCAGCTCCAGCCTTTCTGGATCCTGACCCTTCACTCTGGAAGTGCCACCCTCCTGTGTCGCTGTCCCTCTGCTGATTGTTTCTCCTCCCATGCCCAATGCACCCAGGGACGTGCCAGGAAATGCGTCCCAGGCACCCACTCGGGTTTGTGTCCTCCTGGAGCAGCTCAGGGAGCAGAAATCGGCTGCTGCAGGGAAGTTTGGAGATTTTCCTTCCTGCAATTCTGCCTGGTGTGCTGTGAATCCCTGGTGGCATTGGGCGGGGGGGACTGGCTCAGTTCCTGCAGCTCAGTCACAGAAATTATCTGATTTCAACCTCAGTGATTCCTCTGGGGTGGGAAAAAAGAATTGGGGGTTGGTGAGAGGGAACAAAGGAGCTGAGCAGCCCCAGAGGGTTCCTAGGATGACATTTGGGGTCAGAAAAATGGGTTTCATTGACAAACAATTGATAAACAAGTTGTGCCTTTGCCCTTCGGATCTCCTCCTTCCCTGGGAATGGGATGTGTGGGAAGGAAACATTTCTGCTTTTTAGCAAAAACCCTCCAGAAATAAATAAAAAAAAAATCAGTGAATCAGAGTGTTTCTATTCCAGCCGTCAAAAACCTGGAGTGTTGGAATTTTCTGCTTCAAACCACTTAAGGTGTTTCTTGATTAAACTTCTGTTCCCTCCTCAGCACAAAAAATCTGGATTTCTGAATCCTCTCACTGGAAAGGCAGCTCCATTCTTCTCCCTTTTAGGGCTTTTGGTGCAAAGAATCCCAGAATCCCAACCAGGTTTGGGGTGGAAGAGAATTTAAAGCTCATCCAGTTCTATCCATGGCAGGGACACCTCCACTGTCCCAGGTGCTCCCAGCCCCAATGTCCAGCTGGTCTTGGCCACTGCCAGGGATCGGGGCAGCCACAGCTGCTCTGGCAATTCCATCCCAGCCCCTCCCCACCTCCCAGGCAGGAATTCCTTCCCAAAATCCATCCTGAATTTCCCCTCTCTCCATGTGGACCCATTCCCAGTTCTGTCACCCCAGTTCCCAATGCAGATCCCATTTCCATTCCCAATGCAGATCCATTTCCAGTTCCCAATGTAGATCCCATTTCCAGTTCCCATGCAGATCCCATTTCCATTCCCAATGAGATCCCATTTCCAGTTCCCAATGCAGATCCCATTTCCAGTTCCCAATGAGATCCCATTTCCAGTTCCCAATGTAGATCCCATTTCCAGTTCCCATGCAGATCCCATTTCCATTCCCAATGCAGATCCCATTTCCAGTTCCCCATGCAGATCCCATTTCCAGTTCCCAATGCAGATCCCATTTCCAGTTCCCAATGTAGATCCCATTTCCAGTTCCCCATGCAGATCCCATTTCCAGTTCCCCATGCAGATCCCATTTCCAGTTCTCTCAGATCCTGGAATTTTGCCATGAGGATCCCACCCCACCTTTCCTACTCCATGCTGAGCAGCCCCAGCATTCCCAGCCCAGCTCTGCTCATTCCAGCCCAATTTCACAGCACATTCCTGAGCCAAGGAATGTGCCGAGCTCTGCCTGCGGGATCCTGCGACTGCTGAGCCCTGCAGGCACCACCTGACATTCCCAGATATTCCTGGACTTCCCTAAAGCCATTCCCAGCCCCCAGGATGGGAATTCCAGGGTGGGTTTGTTCAGCCTGGATGTGCCCAGCCAAAGCTCCCGACCCCAGGGCTCATGGACAGGTGAAGGTGAGCAGACGACGGAATCACTGAGGCGGTGCCAGCAGGATTTGGGTTGGATTTTGGGAAAATTCCTTTACTGGAGGAGTGGTGAAACCCTGACCAGGATGCCCAGGGCAGGGGGGAGTCCCCAAAACCTGGAGGTGTCCAAAACCCAAGAGATGTGGCACTTTGTGACGTGGTTTAGATCCATGTTGAATGGTGGATCTGGTCCAAAGGGGGAATGGTGGATCCGGCCCAAAGTGGGAATAGTGGATCCAGCCCAAAGGGGGAATGGTGGATTCGGCCCAAAGCTGGAGTTGATGAAGCTGGAGGTTTTTTCCAGCTTCAGTGGTTCCCTGATTCTCCTCAGCCTGAACAAACAGGATCTTTTATCCATTGAAATATTTTATTTCCCCAAATTCCCCTTTCTCCCCACCCCTCTCATCCTTCCCAGACCTCTCCTTCCAGCCCAACTCCACATCTCCTCCAGGGTCCTGCACCTTCCTGAGCGGCACAGAAGGAATAACAGCAGGGATTTGGTGTCCACAGGGCACAGAAACTCCCTAAAAAGAGCTGGGAATTGTGCAAAGAGCACCCAAGGAAGGCAGCCTGCCCCTCAGAGCATCAATTCGAGGTTCCCTGAGCTGCAGAGAGCTCCCCACGCAGGAACAGCTCACCCACCCAAACCCAGGGAAATGATGGGAAGGAGGAACCCAAAGCCCAGGCTGGCACAGCCGTGAACTCAGCGCTGTCTCAGTGCCCACCCTCCTCCCACATCTCCACAGACCTCCATTCACTGTCACTAAAAGTCTCTCAGGAAAAACAAAATTTCTTTCAGGCTCTTTCTGTTTGTGATAAGACCACGAGCATCTACATTAGCAAAATGCAGGAAAAAAAAAGAAAAAAAAAAGAAACGTTTTAATTATTTTAATTAAAATGTGATCACGCAATTGTTTAAGGAGATAAAAATAATTCTCATTAATTTTAATTAGGCTTCATTTCTGCCTGCCTGGAGCAGCTTGTCCTGTGCTGGGGTTCTGGAACATTCATGACCCCTCCTGCTGCTCCCATCCCTCATCCCACCCATCTCTGACCCTGCCAAGAGGAAGGGATGGGATCCATGGCCCTAAATGCCAGGAAGGGATGGGATCCACGGCCCTAAATGCCAGACAGGTGTTCAGTGTTTTTATTGACAAACCAGCCCAACCAAATCATCCCCATTTCCACTTCTCCCATTCCTCTGTTTGATCTCTTTTTTCTCACAATGCCCGTTTCCGGCAAAGGAGAGACCAGCGCCAGTAAAAACCTCACTCACTCCCCCAATTCCCCTCCAAACAGCCTGAAAACTTCTAAACATTCTGAATATTCCTTGCCCCCAACCAGCTCCAGCCTTTCTGGATCCTGACCCTTCACTCTGGAAGTGCCACCCTCCTGTGTCGCTGTCCCTCTGCTGATTGTTTCTCCTCCCATGCCTCAACTGCACCCAGGGACGTGCCAGGAAATGCGTCCCAGGCACCCACTCGGGTTTGTGTCCTCCTGGAGCAGCTCAGGGAGCAGAAATCGGCTGCTGCAGGGAAGTTTGGAGATTTTCCTTCCTGCAATTCTGCCTGGTGTGCTGTGAATCCCTGGTGGCATTGGGCAGGGGGGGACTGGCTCAGTTCCTGCAGCTCAGTCACAGAAATTATCTGATTTCAACCTCAGTGATTCCTCTGGGGTGGGAAAAAAAGAATTGGGGGTTGGTGAGAGGGAACAAAGGAGCTGAGCAGCCCCAGAGGGTTCCTAGGATGACATTTGGGGTCAGAAAAATGGGTTTCATTGACAAACAATTGATAAACAAGTTGTGCCTTTGCCCTTCGGATCTCCTCCTTCCCTGGGAATGGGATGTGTGGGAAGGAAACATTTCTGCTTTTTAGCAAAAACCCTCCAGAAATAAATAAAAAAAAAAATCAGTGAATCAGAGTGTTTCTATTCCAGCCTTCAAAAACCTGGAGTGTTGGAATTTTCTGCTTCAAACCACTTAAGGTGTTTCTTGATTAAACTTCTGTTCCCTCCTCAGCACAAAAAATCTGGATTTCTGAATCCTCTCACTGGAAAGGCAGCTCCATTCTTCTCCCTTTTAGGGCTTTTGGTGCAAAGAATCCCAGAATCCCAACCAGGTTTGGGGTGGAAGAGAATTTAAAGCTCATCCAGTTCTATCCATGGCAGGGACACCTCCCACTGTCCCAGGCTGCTCCCAGCCCCAATGTCCAGCCTGGTCTTGGGCACTGCCAGGGATCCAGGGGCAGCCACAGCCTATCTCCCGTGCCTCTGTTCCCTTTCCCGTCCTGTTCCCATTCCCTTCCGTTCCCATTCCCATTCCTTCACCTCCCATTCCCTTTCTGATTCCCCTTCCCGTTCCCTTCCCTTTCCAATTCCCGTTCCCATTCCCGTGCAGCCAGCCCAGCCCAGCCCAGCCCAGCCGCTTCCCAGGCACGGCGCCAGCTCTCCGGTTTACGCCTCGTTTGCCGCGGGCTTTGTTCCCTTCCATGTCTGTAATTAAAGCCCGCAGCTGCCGCAGCTCCAGGAGCAACAGGAGGAGCAGCTCCAACCCCCCCGCAGTTCCCACCTCCCTCCCCTGCCCTGCCTCCCGTTGTTGATGCTCTCAGGTGCCGCACTCCAGCTGGGTGGTGGGACTTGTGAGGGAAACACCAGACCTGGTGCCGGGCTCGCCCGATTCCCGGGAATTCGCAGACTCGGCGGCGCGGGCTGGAGGCAGGGAAATGTCTCCTTCCCGCTCGGATTCCCTCCCTGGCGCCGGGATCTGTCCGTGACCCGCAGCACCAACCGTGCCCTTCCCAAAGCTCCGCATCCACCGCAGAGCAAAGGCGGGAGGCGATGCGGGAGCGGAGCTGGATGCACGGGCAGGGAGACAGCGATTCCCTGCAACTGGAGCCCTTGGGTGCTGCCGGGCCACAGGGGATCCCTCACTGCTCTGCTGCACTCCTTAATTAACCCGGCGTTAATTAGAGCAGTGAGGGGAGGAACCATCACCCCTCCGTGGCTCGGCGACCCAGCAGCTTCACCCCGGGCGGGAGTGACCACCGCGGCTTCGGCTCGGGAAATGCGGGCAAAGCTCAGCTCCTCCCGAGAAAGCAGTGGGGCCATGGACACGCAGCAGTTCCGTCTGGATTTTATGATGGAGCTGTTCCCTTGCTCTCTGTCTGTACAGAGGAATTGGGCATTCATCTTCCAGCTGGAGGAATGCCAGGAAAACATGGGATCCACGCCCCAATGCCAGGAAAACAGGGATCCACGGCCCCGAATGCCAGGAAAACACGGGATCCACAGCCCCAAATGCCAGGAAAACATGGGATCCATGGCCCCAAAGCCAGCAGGATGGGATCCCAGCCCGAATGCCAGGAATGATGGGATCCACGCCCCAAATGCCAGGAACATGGGATCCACAGCCCCGAATGCCAGGCAGGTGGGATCCACAGCCCGAATGCCAGGAACATGGGATCCACAGCCCACCAGGAACATGGGTCCGCCCATGCAGGCAGGGTGGGATCCACGCCCCGAATGCCAGGACATGGGATCCAGGCCCCAAATGCCAGGCAGGGATGGGATCCACAGCCCCGAATGCCAGGCAGGGGTGGATCCACAGCCCGATACCAGGAATGGATGGATCCATGCCCTAAATGCCAGGAAGAGGCCAGCAATGCCAGGCAGATGTGATCCATGGCCCTAAATGCAGGAAGGGATGGATCCACGCAAATGCCACAGGATGGATCATGGCCCTAAATGCCAGGAAGATGGGATCCACGGCCCTAATGCCAGCAGATGGATCCAGGCCCTAATGCCAGAAGGGGGATCCCGCTAAATGCCAGCAGGAGGATCCATGGCCCAATGCCAGGAAGGATGGGATCCACGGCCCTAAATGCCAGCAGGATGGACCATGGCCCTAAATGCCAGAAGGGATGGGATCACGCCCTAAATGCCAGGAGGGATGTGATCCCGGCCTAAATGCCAGGAAGGGATGGGATCCACGGCCCTAAATGCCAGACAGGTGTTCAGTGTTTTTTTGACAAACCAGCCCAACCAATCATCCCCATTTCCACTTCTCCCATTCCTCTGTTTGATCTCTTTTTTCTCACAATGCCCTTTCGGCAAAGGAGAGAGACCAGCCCAGTAAAAACCTCACTCACTCCCCCAATTCCCCTCCAAACAGCCTGAAAACTTCTAAACATTCTGAATATTCCTTGCCCCCAACCAGCTCCAGCCTTTCTGGATCCGACCCTTCCTCTGGAAGTGCCACCCTCCTGTGTCGCTGTCCCTCTGCTGATTGTTTCTCCTCCCATGCCCAATGCACCCAGGGACGTGCCAGGAAATGCGTCCCAGGCACCCACTCGGGTTTGTGTCCTCCTGGAGCAGCTCAGGGAGCAGAAATCGGCTGCTGCAGGGAAGTTTGGAGATTTTCCTTCCTGCAATTCTGCCTGGTGTGCTGTGAATCCCTGGTGGCATTGGCGGGGGGGACTGGCTCAGTTCCTGCAGCTCAGTCACAGAAATTATCTGATTTCAACCTCAGTGATTCCTCTGGGGTGGGAAAAAAGAATTGGGGGTTGGTGAGAGGGAACAAAGGAGCTGAGCAGCCCCAGAGGGTTCCTAGGATGACATTTGGGGTCAGAAAAATGGGTTTCATTGACAAACAATTGATAAACAAGTTGTGCCTTTGCCCTTCGGATCTCCTCCTTCCCTGGGAATGGGATGTGTGGGAAGGAAACATTTCTGCTTTTTAGCAAAAACCCTCCAGAAATAAATAAAAAAAAAATCAGTGAATCAGAGTGTTTCTATTCCAGCCTTCAAAAACCTGGAGTGTTGGAATTTTCTGCTTCAAACCACTTAAGGTGTTTCTTGATTAAACTTCTGTTCCCTCCTCAGCACAAAAAATCTGGATTTCTGAATCCTCTCACTGAGAAGGCAGCTCCATTCTTCTCCCTTTAGGGCTTTTGGTGCAAAGAATCCCAGAATCCCAACCAGGTTGGTGGAAGAGAATTTAAAGCTATCCAGTTCTATCCATGGCAGGGACACCTCCCATGTCCCAGGCTGCTCCCAGCCCCAATGTCCAGCCTGGTCTTGGCACTGCCAGGGATCCAGGGCAGCCACAGCTGCTCTGCATTCCATCCCAGCCCCTCCCACCCCTCCAGCAGAATTCCTTCCAAAATCCATCCTGAATTTCCCCTCTCTCCATGTGGACCCATTCCCAGTTCTGTCACCCCAGTTCCCAATGCAGATCCCATTTCCATTCAAGTCTCCTTCCCAATGTAGATCCCATTTCCAGTTCCCAATGCAGATCCCATTTCCAGTTCCCAATGTAGATCCCATTTCCAGTTCCCAATGTAGATCCCATTTCCAGTTCCCAATGCAGATCCCATTTCCAGTTCCCAATGTAGATCCCATTTCCAGTTCCCAATGCAGATCCCATTTCCATTCCCAATGTAGATCCCATTTCCAGTTCCCCATGCAGATCCCATTTCCATTCCCAATGCAGATCCCATTTCAGTTCCCATGTAGATCCCATTTCCAGTTCCCATGCAGACCCATTTCCAGTTCCCATGCAGATCCCATTTCCGTTCTCTCAGACCTGGAATTTTGCCATGAGATCCCACCCCACCTTTCCTACTCCATGCTGAGCAGCCCCAGCATCCCCAGCCCAGCTCTGCTCATTCCAGCCCAATTTCACAGCACATTCCTGAGCCAAGGAATGTGCCGAGCTCTGCCTGCGGGATCCTGCGACTGCTGAGCCCTGCAGGCACCACCTGACATTCCCAGATATTCCTGGACTTCCCTAAAGCCATTCCCAGCCCCCAGGATGGGAATTCCAGGGTGGGTTTGTTCAGCCTGGATGTGCCCAGCCAAAGCTCCCGACCCCAGGGCTCATGGACAGGTGAGGTGAGCAGACGAGGAATCACTGAGGCGGTGCCAGCAGGATTTGGGTTGGATTTTGGGAAAATTCCTTTACTGGAGGAGTGGTGAAACCCTGACCAGGATGCCCAGGGCAGGGGGGAGTCCCCAAAACCTGGAGGTGTCCAAAACCCAAGAGATGTGGCACTTTGTGACGTGGTTTAGATCCATGTTGAATGGTGGATCTGGTCCAAAGGGGGAATGGTGGATCCGGCCCAAAGTGGGAATAGTGGATCCAGCCCAAAGGGGGAATGGTGGATTCGGCCCAAAGCTGGAGTTGATGAAGCTGGAGGTTTTTTCCAGCTTCAGTGGTTCCCTGATTCTCCTCAGCCTGAACAAACAGGATCTTTTATCCATTGAAATATTTTATTCCCCCCAAATTCCCCTTTCTCCCACCCCTCTCATCCTTCAGACCTCTCCTCCAGCCCAACTCCACATCTCCTCCAGGGTCCTGCACCTTCCTGAGCGGCACAGAAGGAATAACAGCAGGGATTTGGTGTCCACAGGGCACAGAAACTCCCTAAAAAGAGCTGGGAATTGTGCAAAGAGCACCCAAGGAAGGCAGCTCTGCCCCTCAGAGCATCAATTCGAGGTTCCCTGAGCTGCAGAGAGCTCCCCACGCAGGAACAGTCTCAGCCCACCCAAACCCAGGGAAATGATGGGAAGGAGGAACCCAAAGCCCAGGCTGGCACAGCCGTGAACTCAGCGCTGTCTCAGTGCCCACCCTCCTCCCACATCTCCACAGACCTCCATTCACTGTCACTAAAAGTCTCTCAGGAAAAACAAAATTTCTTTCAGGCTCTTTCTGTTTGTGATAAGACCACGAGCATCTACATTAGCAAAATGCAGGAAAAAAAAAAAAAAGAAAAAAAAAAAGAAACTTTTTTTTTTTATTTTTTAAAAGTAACTGACCCAATTGTTTAAGGAGATAAAAATATATCTCATTAATTTAATTAGGCTTCATTCTGCCTGCCTGGAGCAGCTTGTCCTGTGCTGGGGTCTGGAACTTCATGACCCCTCCTGCTGCTCCCATCCCTCATCCCACCCATCTCTGACCCTGCCAAGGAGGCAGGAGGGGATTTGGGGAATGGGAACAGCAGCCTGGAAAGGGGAGGAGAATCCCTGTGCCCTTGGGAGCATGAACCCTCGGTGTTTGCCAACCTCCCCCTGCAAGGAGGGGATGATGGAAATGCAGCAGATTCCCAGAGCAGCTGTGGCGCCCCTGGATCCCTGCAGTGCCCAAGGCAGGTTGGACATTGGGGCTGGGAGCAGCCTGGGACAGTGGGAGGTGTCCCTGCCATGGCTGGGGTGGCACTAGATCATCTTCAAGGTCCCTTTCACCCCAAACCAGTCTGGGAACCTGCGAGAAGGAGAAACTGGGAGCTCTGTGTGTGGACAAGAAGGATTTGGGAGCCGCTGAGAAGGAGCAAAGGAGCTGAACAGCTCCAGAGAGCTCCTAGGGTGGCACTTTGGGGTTGGAAAGTTATTTTAATTCATAAACAAAACTGAGGGAGATGAGGGAGCTGGGAGAGCTGAAGCAGATGAGGGAGATGAGGGACATGAGGGACATGGGAAAGCTGAGGGAGACGGAAATGCTGAGGCTGGGAGTGCTGAGGGAGCAGGGAATGCTGCCAGCTGCCATCTCTGCTCTCTGCTTCATCCTGAACCACATGCCTGGAGGACATTCCCTGTGATGTGGAGGTGGATTGAGATGGATACACTGGGATGGCATTCCTGGTGCTGGGACGGAGTGGAGGCACTGGATGGAGGTGGAGGCACTGGATGGAGGTGGAGGCACTGGGAGCTCATTCCTGGTGCTGGGATGGAGGTGAAAGCACTGGGATGGAGGTGGAAGCATTGGGATGGAGGTGGTGCACTGGGATGGAGGTGAAAGCACTGGGAGCTCATTCCTGGTGCTGGGATGGAGGTGGAGGCACTGAGATGATGAAAAAGCCATTCCCAGAGGGCTCAGCCTGCCCAGGAGCAGTGGGGGAGCCCAGGTTGACTCCAGTCTGGAGCTGGTTTTAACTGGGAGCTGATCCTGGGTTCCTGGGGGTGCTGGGGGCGGTGTTGGGGCTGGGTCTCAATCCCAAACCTCCCTCAATCCCCATGACCCCACAGTAGAGACACCAAAGGCACAGAAGCTGCAGAGCCAGCGCCTCTTCCCAAATTCCCATTCCTGAGCCGAGCCCCTCTGGGCTGGGGGCTCCTGAGGTCCCTGAGCAGGGCCCCTCTGGGGTGCCATGGCCAGGGCAGGACCCTCTCCCCACAAACCACCCCAGTCATGGCTGTACCCACACCCAAGGGTGCTGATCCCAAGCTGGGGCTGATCCCACAGCTCCCGTTCCCAGAGGACCCACAGGATCCAGGAGCCAAAGCAGCAATAGTTCCTGCTGCGTCTCCCTGAACCTCATCTCTTCATCTCCTCCCTCCTGCTCCCCACACCAGGACAAACTCCTGATGGGCTCTGCTGGTACCAGGAGAGAGGCAGAGCTGCAACCCTGCTCCAGCATCGATTGAATCCCTCAAACCTCTCTCCCCACTGCAAATATTTTCTGCTTTGTAACAGCTGGGGTTTGAAAACAACGCAGACACTGAGCCCTTCTCTCGTTTGCTCGGAGTGCTCTGGAGAAAATAGAACTGATTCATTTATTCCTTGCACAGAAATTCACCAACTGTTTGACTCTGCTGTTTTTAATAGCTATGGCACAAACAAGCCCCAGTTTAATTTTTACAAGTTTCTTCCTCGCTCAGACCTGCAAACCAGGACATGTGAGCGCAAAGGTGTTCATCACTTGTTTACTGATCGTTCATTTGGCTGAGGATTTCTGATCCATCTCTTGTGTAGTCACTTCTGCTTTAATGTTTCCAATATTTTAACAAGAGAAGGATTGAAAATTAGTGGTGAATAATTACAATTCCATGGAATTGTCCTTGTTTCCAAAGTAACTCGTTCTGGAGCCAGAGCTTCTCTTTCCATGAGGAGCAGCTGCTCCCCTGGGAGAGAGATTTAGTCTGATTGATTCCCTGCTCAGGAATAACTTTATTCCCTGCTCAGGATCTTTTATCCATTGAAATCTTCCTTCCTTCACTTTTATTTCCCCAAATTCCCCTTCCTCCCACCCTCTCATCTTTCCCAGGCCTCCCCTTCCAGCCCAACCCCACATCTCCTCCAGGGCCCTGCATCTTCCCGAGCAGCACAGAAGGAATAACGGTGGGGGATTTGGTCTCCACAGGGCACAGAAATTCCCTACAAAGAGCTGGGAATCATGCAAAGCAGGGTATGTCCCCAAAGCGGGGTATGTCCCCAAAGTGGGGTATGTCCCCAAAGTGGGGTGTGTCCCCAAAGTGGGGTGTGTCCCCAAAGTGGGGTGCATCCCTCGGTGGGAGTGTCCCCACTCCCCCCACACCTTCAGGGAATCCCAGAATGGATGGATGGGAAGGGACCTTAAATCCCACCCAGTGCCACCCCAGCCATGGCAGGGACACTCCCACTGTCCCAGGCTGCTCCCAGCCCCAATGTCCAGCCTGGCCTTGGGCACTGCCAGGGATCCAGGGGCAGCCACAGCTGCTCTGGCAATTCCATCCCAGTCCTCCCAGGGAAGGGTTCATCCCCAGTGTCTCTTCCCATATTCTCCTTCCCTTCCAAAGCTCGGAGCAGTGCTGTTGCTCCTCATTCCCTGCTGAGATCCCAGCGAGATGCCAACCCCCAGCCCTGCCCACAGACACAGAAATCCCCTTTTCCCTCCTCCCTGTGGGAGCAGCCCCTGATCCAGGGCAGCAGGAGTGGCTGGAAAGTGGGAATTGCTGGGAAGCAGGGATTGATAGGAGCAGGGATGGAGGGTGTCAGGGATGGATGGAATCAGGGTTGGATGGGAAATGGGAATTGATGGGATCAGGGATGGATGGGAAATGGGAATTGATGGGATCAGGGATGGATCGGAAGCGGGAATTGATGGGATCAGGGATGGTTGGGAAATGGGGATTGCTGGGAAGTAGGGATGGATGGGAAATGGTGATGGATGGGATGTAGGGATGGATGGGATCAGTGTTGGATGGGAAGAGGGAATTGCTGGGAAGCGAGGCTGGATGGGAAATGGGGATGGATGGGAAGCAGGAATTGCTCCTGCAGAGCACTGAAAGTTTTCTCAGGTCTGTTTTCCCTCCCTGCTGAGGGGAGAGCAGGAGCCTTCAGTCCTGCCCAGGGTAGGAACTGCTCCCTGCCTGAGCAGGGCCCCGAGTTTGGATCCTTCCTCCCACACTCACAAAAAACTCAATTCGGGGCCCTGCCCTGCCCAGCTTTAACCAAACACCTCCAGCTCTGCTCTGTCCTGACCTCTGCAGGGAAAATCCACAGCCACCTCCCCACAAATTCATCCCAGTCCCAAAAGGCTCACTGAAAACCCTTTATTTCTCTTCTTTAGAAAACAATCTGACCCATCAAAGCCCCTTTAGTGCGGTTAAAAGAAAAGGGGTAGGGAAAAGTCACCAAAGAGCTCCAAAAGCTCCGAGGCTTTGGAGATCTCCACCGGATGGTCCAGCAGGGAATGTTTCCTAAGGATGGTCATGCAGGGAATGTTTCCTAAGGATGGTCTGACAGGGAATGTTTCCTATGGATGATCTGACAGGGAATGTTTCCTAAGGTTGGTCCAGCAGGGAATGTTTCCTAAGGATGGTCCAATAGGGAATGTTTCCTAGGATGGTCTGACAGGGAATGTTTCCTAAGGATGATCTGACAGGGAATGTTTCCTAAGGATGGTCTGACAGGGAATGTTTCCTAAGGATGACGACAGGATGTTTCCTCAGGATGGTCTAAGGGAATGTTTCCTAAGGATGTCTGACAGGGAATGTTTCCTAGGATGGTCTGACAGGGAATGTTTCCTAAGGATGGTCCGACAGGAATGTTCCAAGGATGGCCAACAGGGATGTTTCCCTCAGCAGGGAATGTTTCCCTCAGGATGCTTCCTGAGCTGGGACAGGCCCTGACTCACCTGAGGGGTGGGGAATTGATCCGTGAGGGATCTCTGGGATCACCAGGGACTCCCATGGCACATCCCCAGGGTGAGGAGGGAAAATCCTGCCAGCCTTAAAGCAAATGGGCTGGAGAGGAGGCCATCCCTGGGCTGGGAATCCAGGAAAGTGGCTGGGACTGTCACTGTCACTGTGACCTTGGCCCCGGGTGTCCTCCTGGGTGACCTCCCATGCAAGAGGAGATGGATTTGGTTGAAGCCACAGCCCTGGTAGTGTCCAAGGCCAAGTTGGATGTGGCTCTGGGCCTCTCTGTGCCTGGAGCCCAAGGACAGGAGCTCTTTCTCCAGCCTGGGCTGGGCAGGTCCCTTTGCCATTGAGAACAGTGTCCATGGTCCTTTGCAAACACCGGATCCTGGAATTATGGAAAATCTTGAGCAGGGAGGGACCCCAAGGATCATCCAGTGCCATCCCAGCCCTGCCCAGACCCCCCAACAATCCCCTGGCATCCCGACGCTCACTGGAGCTCTGGCAGCTCGGGGCTGGGACCATTCCCTGGGAGCCTGGGCAGTGCCAGCACCCTCTGGGGGAAGAACTGAATCATTTGGGAAAGGGGTAAACTGAGGCATGGAAGGAGGCAGAGCAGGATCCCGGCTCCCAGGGAGTCACAGCCACTCCCTCCTGGGAAATGTCCCAGCTCTGGGGGATTTTCTCCACCCTCGAATGGGTTCCCAGGGCAGAGCTGGACCCCAGAGCCCCCCATGACCTGGAGTTATCACCCCTGGGGGGGTTTAACCCCATTCTCACCGGGTCCCCCAGGGCAGACTGGACCCCAGAGTGCCTCAGGCTCCAGGGTCCTCAGGTGCTGGTGCCAGCCCTCCCAGCAGGGAAGCAGCCCCGGGATGTCCATCAGCAGCCCCGCTGCTCTGGAGCATGCATTGGAATCATTCCCCAATCTGTCTGATCACCCATTAGATCAGTGCTCATTAATTATCCCGGAGAGGAACTGCTCTCCAGCCCAGCTCAGCCCAGGGGCCTGACCCTGCTGCTGCTGGGCTAATAAAGCCTTCAAGCTCCTGCCTGCCCACATCTTCTGTCAGCACAAATGATTTGAGCCGTGATTTCCCCTACTTCAGTAATTTCTCCAATAAAGTCTATGTTCCTTTACAAGTTGCCTGCCTTTCATGTTCATTTTCTCGCTGAAAATTGCTAAAAATTTCAGATTCTGACTAATTCCAGGAGTTCAGAGCGGTGGGGCTGGCTCTGATCCAAGGTCTGGCTGCCAGGGAAAGCATCCCTCCAGCTCCAGGCACTCAGGGAGGCTCTGGAAAAAGGATCCAACTCCTCTGGCTATGGGATGGGGAGGGGGAGCCGCTTTGGGGTTGGTGTTGTGTCCCTGACACTGAGGAGCCTTCAAGGGATTCTTCAAGGCTTAGGGTTCAACTGAAAATAAATTAATCTTCTGAAACCTCCAAGAATGGGCCCAAGCTCATTCCCAGGCTTTCCCCACCCATACCCACCCAGGAATGAGGCAGAGATCCCATTTCTCTGCCTGAGCACATCCAGGCCTGGCAGGGGTGAATGGGAATCAGAAGAAGGTTCTGGGCAGTTTGTGAGTCCGAGGCACGGGCTGGTGACCCCAGGGATGTGAGCAGCATTTCCTGTGTGCAATACTGGAATGTGGGAATGCCCTCGGGTCAGTTGCCTGCCCAGCACATGGCAATTTTCAGCTAAAAGAAAATGAACCTAAAAGGCAGGCAGCTTGTAAAGGAACACGGACTTTATTGGGGAAATTACTGAAATAGAGAAAATAATTTATTCCCTGCTCAGGATCTTTTATCCATTGAAATCTGCTTTCCTTCACTTTTATTTCCCCAAATTCTTCTTTCTCCCCACCCCTCATGATTCCCAGACCTCTCCTTCCCCACATCTCCTCCAGGGCCCTGCACCTTCCCGAGCAGCACAGAAGGAATAACAGCAGGGATTTGGTGTCCACAGGGCACAGAAATTCCCTACAAAGAGCTGGGAATTGTGCGAAGAGGATATGTCCCCAAAGTGGGGTGTGTCCCCAGAGTGGGATGTGTCAAATCAAAATCCCTGCTTTCCCTGGTCAGGGTCCAGCCTTTCATCTTCCCAGGGTGGATGTTGTCCAACAGAGACTGCACAGGGTTTGGAGGACCTGGGACCATGGGAGGTGTCCCTGCCATGGCTGGATGGCACTGGACGGGTGGAGGTCCTTTCCAACCCAAACCAGTCTGGGATTCTCAGATTCTCCAGACTGTGTGGATTCTGTGATTCCATAACCTTGGCACTGAGGAGAAAAAACATCAGATGCAGGGGAGACAGCATCAGATTCAGGGGGACAACATCATATCATGGGGGAACAACATCAGTTTCAGAGGGGAACATCAGATTCAGGGTGACAACCTCAGATCCAGGGGATGACTGTGGAATATGGGCAGCCACCGGCAGAGGCTGCAGGTTCTGGGGCAGAGCATGAGGAAAACCTTTGGCAGGAAAGCTCTTCTGGTTCCTCCCTCCATTCTCTGCTCCTTGCCTGGCTCTTCCATCCCCCCCAGCACTGTTCCCCTGCCCTCTCAGGTGCCGCATCCACAGGGGCTGAGCCCCCCAAATCCCAGCAGCTCCTCACCAGCGGGCTGGACACCAGCACCCCCAAATCCATGTGGGGTCTTGGACACCAGCATCCCCCAAATCCAGTGGGCGTCATGGGACACCAGCATCCCCAAGTCTCACCAGTCCAGAACCCAGATCCAGTGGGTCTGGACACCAAGCACCACCCAAAATCCAATGGTGGACACGCCCGTCTGGACAACCAGCATCCCCACAGATCCAACTCCCCGGGCGCCTGGACACCAGCACCCCCAACACCTGGGCTGCAAGTGTGTGGCTCACCTCCGGGGGTACACCAGCATCCCCCAAATCCAGTGGGGCTGACACCAGCATCCCCCAACATAGGGGTCCCCTCCATCCCTAGGCTGACCGCTCCCATTTGAATCCCCACTTAATCCGGACAGCATCCCTGGGTCACCGACCCATAACACCCACCCAAACAGGCTGGACTCATTGGTTTCTTTCTGGCACAGGCACACTGGTGCCTCCTTGTCCCTTTTTCCCTGCATGAGGTGACACCCAGGACCCTGCCCAGTGTCCCTGCCAGGGAAAGGTGGTCAGATCAGGATTAACCCAGGCAGGCTGAACCCGCCAGGCTGTACCCTGAGCACTCCCTCCCCGTGCTGGGTGGATTTCCTGGGGTTGGCTCCTGCAGCATGAAGCCTGCCTGGAATGCAAAGCAGCCCCGGGCTCGCGTGGAGCATGGAGTAGTGTGGGCAAGAAGAGGACATCCTTGGAATCCCTGCCGAAATGTGATGGAAAAAATCTGATGGAAAAAATCGGATGGAAAAACCCGATGGAAAATCTGATGGAAAAAACGGATGGAAAACCTGATGGAAAAACCTGATGGAAAGATCTGCAGGACTGCAGGGTGGCCATCAGTGAGCGAGCTGGGGCAGCCGATTGCCCGAGGCTGTTAAAGCTTCCCGGGGAGGGGAATGGCTGAGCAGGGATGAACCCGAGGGCAGGAGCTGGGATTTGAGGGGGAATGGCTGGAGCAGGGATGGAGCAGCTGGCGAGGGGTTGCCAGGGCAGAGCTGGAATTTGAGAGGGAGTACCTGGAGCAGGTATGAACCCGAGGGCAGAGCTGGAATTTGTGGGGGAATGACTGAGCAGGGATGAACCCGAGGGCAGAGCTGGAATTTCCCAGGGATGGGGAATGGATGAGGGGATGAAGCCCGAGGGCAGATTCGGGGTTTGGCTCCTGTTCCCCAGCTCCCCACTCCTGGCTCTCCCGGGTCTGCCACAGGGAATAGCGCTGAGCCCCAGCCTGGCATGGTCCCCTCCCCTGGCACTGGGGTTAGGGTCCAGATGATGACGGGGCACCTCCCCTGCCCTTGGGCACCCGTGACAGCCCCAGGACCCTCGGGATGATTTTCCTCTGGTTTTTCCCAAATAAACCACAAAACTCCTGCCCTCCCCTCCAGGCAGGGAGCTCGGCCTGCCTGCCCCGCAGTGTTATGGGGACATTTCTCAGCCCTGCTTAGGGACGTGTTTAAGGTCCATTATTCTTATTTTTTATTGGATCTTGGAAGCCCTTCCCAGTGCTTTATGTGCCTGGGATCAGGCTGAGCCTTCCCTTTCCAGAGGTGCCCTCAATCCGCATCCAAATCCTGCAGAACAGGAGATACCGGACCTGGAAACTGCATTTTAATGTGACAGCCACTTTAGATCACCTTTAATTCCCAGCATTTTTCATCTCTGAGTTGTTCCCTCCTCTCCAGATCCA
>VKON01000177.1:84560-99454 GCA_009741485.1 Malurus cyaneus samueli | reverse complement strand
CTAAAGAATCCCCCCTGGATGAGGCCAGAGCCCAGTTTACACAAGATGTTCCAGAGAGAAGGCTTCACCAAGGCTGAGCTCGGGTTTAAGATAGACAGGGCACACTTGAGCCTTCCTCAGGATGATTTGGTCTCTCTGCCCAGCAGAAATCCTAAACTAAGCTTGGAATTCAAGTTCAGGATTACAAACATGTGGTTAAGGGTACAGGCGGATGTATAGAGGGTACAGAACATAAAGGAAAAGCAAAAATCATCAGCATCACTGTCCGCGCAGGAGGAAAGCCCAGGAGTGCGATTTTGGGCACCGGCCCATCCCCCGAGCTGGGAAAGGAACCAAACCTGGGGATGCAGCAAGGAAAGGGGCAGGGAGGGAGCTGGGCTCGCGTTTATTTCCTGCCTTGCCTCGAGAGACCAGGTGCCAGCTCTCATCTCCTCCACTGCTGCCGCCCCTGCGGGCTCCTGAACCTCCCTTGCGAAGATCGAGAGGAAACTGCGAGTGGCACGTGAGGGCCCGACGGGGAACAGGGGACAGGGGCATGGAGGGGAACAGGAGGAAGGGGAGATGGGGAGGAAGGGGGTGAACAATGGAGGGATGAGGTGACAGTGGGGAAGAAGGGAGGTGACAGATGGGGACAGGGGTGACAGGAGGGGACAGGCAGAGAGGTGGCACAGGGCGTATGGGAGGGTGAACAAGATGTGACAGAGGTGACAGGGGGATGGGAGGACAGGGGTACACGAGGAGAATTGGGTGACAGGGGGAAGGGAGGGACAGAGGTACATGGGGGGATTGCGGGGACAGACATGGTACAGGGGAATGGAGGTGAACAGGGGATGGCAGAGGTGACTCAGAGAATGAGAGTGTCAGAGGTCACATGGGGGTCACTGAGGTGACATGGGGGGGTAGGGGGACAGAGGTGACCCAGGGACAGCCAGGCCGGGACTGCAGAGGACACACGGGGACATCAGGAGGGCAGGGCTGGCCCTGGGACCCTCAGGAACACAGTGGGTGACACCCAGGCTGCCCCTCTCCCCCCAGCTCTGCTCTGCCTCCCCAGGCTCCCAGGGCTCAGCTCCACTGTGGGAGCCAAAACTCACAGGAAAGCTCCAGCCCCAGCCTCGGACTGGGAACTTTTCCCACCTTACAAGTCCTGGAGTGCCCCAGATCATGCAAGATGGGGTTCAGGTTAGGCCTCCCTTCCCCTCCTCAGCCCAGGGGTCACCTTAGCATCCAAGGCCATGGTCTGATCCCAAATTCCATATCCATAGAAGGAATCACAGCGTTCCCAGATTGCATCACACTCCTCATCCACCTCGTATTCCTCAGGAAAGCAATGGATTCAATGACCAACAAACAGTGCTGGGAGCTCAGTATTGACTGATCTTCTCTGGGACCCAGCTGTTTTAGGTTCCCTGGAAGGTGGAACCAAAGCAGTCGTATTCTGTTACCAATTCCATAGCTGTTAAACCAGGTGGGGCAGTGCTCTTTATGTTCCCGTGACCAGCCCTGATAACATCCTGGGGGTGGGGGGTGGCATCTCTGTTTCATGGGCCTCGAGGGCTCTGAGAGTGACCCATGGAATCCATCATCCCATTGGGAATGCCCCGGCCCAGAGAGGAGGAACTGGACATCCCTATGGCATTATAAATGAGGCTCTGGAACACTGGGACCCTGCTCCACTGGCTCCCCAGAGGAGAGGATCTCCAGAACCAGCCCTGGACCTCAGAATGGACTCGACCTGTGCACAGGATCAGTGGCTTGGATGAGAGCACATCCATCACTGCAACGGGACTGCACACACCATTGAACATTGAACATTGACCCAGAGCACATCCATCACTGCAACGGGGCTAGCAGCCATCCCTGAATATTGAACATTGACCCAGAGCACATCATCACTGCAACGGGGCTGCACCACCATGAACATTGAACATTGAACATTGACCCAGAGCACATCCATCACTGCAACGGGCTGCACACCACTGAACATTGAACACTGAACATTGACCCAGAGCACATCCATCACTGCAACGGGGCTGCACCACCACCCTGCCCAACATGATGTCAGGTTTTGTTCTGACTCTGTCTCTGACTGTTGTTTGTTTCCCTTGTTATACAAACAAGAACTGCTATTCCCTTTTCCCCATATCTTCACCTGAAAGCCTGTGATTTCAAAGTTATAATAATTTTAGAGGGAAGGGAGTCATATTTCTGCTCACAAGGGAGGTTCGCTGCCTTCATTGGCAACACCTGTCTTTCAAACTGAGTCACCAGGGATGCTTAAATCTGGTGGAAAAAGAACTTTTGGGGATTTTGGGGGAGGCCTCCTTGTGCTGATCCTTGCAGCCAGAACTCGCCTGTGCAGGTGGCACCAGGAGCTGGGCTCTGGTTTTAGGGAGTTTCAGGACTCCAAGACATGTGATGAGATTCAGCTGCCAGCTCAGTAACTTCACACTGCCAATAAAACTCAAAAATAACACTCCCCTCAGCTCCCCATCACCCCAGATCGGTTTGAAACGAAGAAAATTTCTGACAAATTTTCCATTTAAAAGGCAAATGCTTCCAAAGATAAGCTCCAGATCTCAGAGAAAGCAGCTCTGAAGTTCTGGGGGAAGCACAAACTCCCAGGTGGCTCTTGAGAGGGGATTTCAGCCTCTTACCCTAAGCAGCAGAGGAGGAAATTTTTTCCAGGAATTAGGGCTGGTGGAGGGTGATGGAGGCAGAGCTGAGCGAGGAGTTCTGGATGTTCGGACCTGACAACTCTGATGGAAAAGGAATTTTATTCCATCAGAGATTCCTTCAGCTTGGCCAGGCCTTCCCCCACCCCAGGGCTCTTCAAATTCCCATTGTTGGAGAATGGAGCCAAAATCCCAAGGAGATCTTCTGGGGGGAACCTCAGAGATTCCAGGTCCAGCTCTGGGACTTCAATGTCAGAAAGCTGGGAGGGGCCCCAGAGGAATCAGAGAATCCCAGAGTCCTGGAATCCCAGACTGTTTAGTGGGACAAGACTTTAAAGCCCATCCAGCCTTCTATCCAAGCACAGTGATGATAAATTAATAATGTTATTAATAACATTAATATCTGCTTGCTAATGACAAATAAACACTCCAGTGCCAGCCCAAGCCATTCCCCCAATCGATGGGGTATTGATGTCCCCAGGATTGATGATGTCTCTGGGTTTTACTGATGGTTTTATCCCGAGAAGAACATTTCAGCAATGTTAATTTCTCAACAGTCACCCAAAGCCTCTTTTTTAGGGTGTTGATTTTTTTTTTTTTTTTTTTTTTTTTCGTGTATTAAGCTGAAAGCAAATTCCAGCTGCCACTTCCAGCACTGAATCCTGGCTTTCTGAGCTGGACAAACCTTTTGGGGATTTTCAAGCTCTGACTTTGCACCTGGACATGGCCCTGGCAGGGTCTGAGTGCCACTGGGGCACCTCAGTCTCCTGCAGGAGGGAACTCCACTGGCCCCTCAGGTTGCTCAAAATTCACATTGTCCTGACTGGGAGGAAAACGCCGGCATTTCGTGGGGTTGGATGGAGCCAGTTTAACAAACATTTGTTAAGGAAATCAAACCCTGCGGAGAGAGGGGAGCAGGGTAGTGCCAGCAAGGAGAGCAACACCCCAGGGCTGCAGGGGCATGGCTGGAGCTGGGGCTCGGTTTTCCTCATTATCCAAAGGAATGGCCTTTCCAAGTCCCAGGAATGGCCCCAGCTTCCCAAAGGGAATGGCCTGGCCCCGCTGTTCCCAAAGGGAATGGCCTGGCCCCGCTGTTCCCAAAGGGAATGGCCTGGCCCCACTGTTCCCAAAAGCAATGACCTTTCCCAGCTGTTCCCAAAGGGAATGGCCTTTCCCAGCTGTTCCCAAATGGAATGGCCTTTCCCAGCTGTTCCCAAAGGGAATGGCCTGGCCCCGCTGTTCCCAAAGGGAATGGCCTTTCCCAGCTGTTCCCAAAAGCAATGACCTTTCCCAGCAGTTCCTGCAGCTCCAGACAAGCCTGGAGCCCCTGCCCTGGAGCACTGTGCTCCTGCAGCTCCCGGGATGAGCAGGGGCTGAGCTCTACCACTTCCATCCCTGCCGAGCCACAGAGCCCTCCAGGGATGGAATAACACATTCCCAAGCCTGACTCATCAGGGATACAATAGCACATTCCCAAAATCTGGCTCATGGCTGTACTCACAGCCCAGGGACCTTTCCAGATGAAGTGTACACAACTGGACTCATCCCTGTGAATTGGGCTGCTCCCATTTTACTGCCTGGCCACAGCTTTATCCCACCTGTTTCTGTCCTCTTTGCACCTTGCCATGTCCTTTTCCTGACAGATCCATGACTGTGATTGTCACTGGAGACAAAAGGATGTGACACCTGCTTCCAACAATTCCTCCCCGGGTTGGTGATCACTGAACTCGTCCTCACTTCCCGCTGGGACAGGAGAAACAAGGAGCTGATCCTGCTCGGGGTGTCTGTGCACAGCAGGCACCGGTGGAGCATACCCCACAGGGAGGAACAGGAATTCCCGGCCATTCCTGACTATTCCCGGCTCTCAGTCAGCGCCAGAGCGGGCAGAGGAGGGAGGTGAGACTGAAGTTGGCAGTGGGAATGGTTGGTGCCACCCTGCTCCTGTGCCGTGCAGCTCCTTCCCCATTCCCAGTCACTCTTCCAGCTCAAAACCAGCAAAGTCCCCGTCAGAGGCCCAGTGCCTGGCCCTGTCCCTGCCTCCCTGTAAAGAAGGATCCCTGCCTGTGCCTTCCCATTGCCCATTCCACATGCCTTGCCATCCCATTCCTTTCCCATTCCCTTCCCATTCCTTCCCCTCCATTCCTATCCCTGCCCGTTCCCTTCCCGTTCCCATTCCCTTCCCATTTCCCATCCCTTCCCATTTCCCATTCCCATCCCCATTGCCCGTCCGTTCCTGTTCCCATTCCCCTCCCGTTCCCATTTCCCATTCCTGTTCCCGTTCCCCTTCCCTTTCCCATTCCCGTGCCCATTCCCTTCCCGTTCCCTTTCCAATTCCCGGTTCCCATTCCCGGTGCAGCCCAGCCCAGCCCAGCCGCTTTTCCCAGGCACGGCGCCAGCTCTCCGGTTTACGCCTCGTTTGCCGCGGGCTTTGTTCCCTTCCATGTCTGTAATTAAAGCCCGCAGCTGCCGCAGCTCCAGGAGCAACAGGAGGAGCAGCTCCAACCCCCCCGCAGTTCCCACCTCCCTCCCCTGCCCTGCCTCCCGTTGTTGATGCTCTCAGGTGCCGCACTCCAGCTGGGTGGTGGGACTTGTGAGGGAAACACCAGACCTGGTGCCGGGCTCGCCCGATTCCCGGGAATTCGCAGACGCGGCGGGGCGGGCTGGAGGCAGGGAAACGTCTCCTTCCCGCTCGGATTCCCTCCCTGGCGCCAGGATCTGTCCGTGACCCGCAGCACCAACCGTGCCCTTCCCAAAGCTCCGCATCCACCGCAGAGCAAAGGCGGGAGGCGATGCGGGAGCGGAGCTGGATGCACGGGCAGGGAGGCAGCGATTCCGTGCAACTGGAGCCCTTGGGTGCTGCCGGGCCACAGGGGATCCCTCACTGCTCTGCTGCACTCCTTAATCAACCCGGCGTTAATTAGGGCAGTGAGGGGAGGAACCATCACCCCTCCGTGGCTCGGCGACCCAGCAGCTTCACCCCGGGCGGGAGTGACCACCACGGCTCCGGCTCGGGAAATGCGGGCAAAGCTCAGCTCCTCCCGAGAAAGCAGTGGGGCCATGGACACGCAGCAGTTCCATCTTGATTTTATGATGGAGCTGTTCCCTTGTTCTCTGTCTGTACAGAGGAATTGGGCATTCATCTTCCAGCTGGAGGAATGCCAGGAAAACATGGGATCCACGCCCACAGAATGCCAGGCAGAGATGGGATCCACGCCCCGAATGCCAGGCAGGGGTGGGATCCACAGCCCCGAATGCCAGGAAAACATGGGATCCACGGCCCCGAATGCCAGGAAAACATGGGATCCACAGCCCCAAATGCCAGGCAGAGATGGGATCCACAGCCCCCAAATGCCAGGAATGGATGGGATCCACAGCCCCAAATGCCAGGCAGAGATGGGATCCACAGCCCCGAATGCCAGGAATGGATGGGATCCATGGCCCTAAATGCCAGGAAGGGATGGGATCCACGGCCCTAAATGCCAGACAGGTGTTCAGTGTTTTTGGTGACAAACCAGCCCAACCAATCCATCCCCATTTCCACTTCTCCCATTCCTCTGTTTGATCTCTTTTTTCTCACAATGCCCATTTCTGGCAAAGGAGAGAGACCAGTCCCAGTAAAAACCTCACTCACTCCCCCAATTCCCCTCCAAACAGACTGAAAACTTCTAAACATTCTGAATATTCCTTGCCCCCACCAGCTCCAGCCTTTCTGGATCCCGACCCTTCCCTCTGGAAGTGCCACCCTCCTGTGTCGCTGTCCCTCTGCTGATTGTTTCTCCTCCCATGCCCCAATTGCACCCAGGGACGTGCCAGGAAATGCGTCCCAGGCACCCACTCGGGTTTGTGTCCTCCTGGAGCAGCTCAGGGAGCAGAAATCGGCTGCTGCAGGGAAGTTTGGAGATTTTCCTTCCTGCAATTCTGCCTGGTGTGCTGTGAATCCCTGGTGGCATTGTTGGGGGGGACTGGCTCAGTTCCTGCAGCTCAGTCACAGAAATTATCTGATTTCAACCTCAGTGATTCCTCTGGGGTGGGAAAAAAAGAATTGGGGGTTGGTGAGAGGGAACAAAGGAGCTGAGCAGCCCCAGAGGGTTCCTAGGATGACATTTGGGGTCAGAAAAATGGGTTTCATTGACAAACAATTGATAAACAAGTTGTGCCTTTGCCCTTCGGATCTCCTCCTTCCCTGGGAATGGGATGTGTGGGAAGGAAACATTTCTGCTTTTTAGCAAAAACCCTCCAGAAATAAATAAAAAAAAAATCAGTGAATCAGAGTGTTTCTATTCCAGCCTTCAAAAACCTGGAGTGTTGGAATTTTCTGCTTCAAACCACTTAAGGTGTTTCTTGATTAAACTTCTGTTCCCTCCTCAGCACAAAAAATCTGGATTTCTGAATCCTCTCACTGGAAAGGCAGCTCCATTCTTCTCCCTTTTAGGGCTTTTGGTGCAAAGAATCCCAGAATCCCAACCAGGTTTGGGGTGGAAGAGAATTTAAAGCTCATCCAGTTCTATCCATGGCAGGGACACCTCCACTGTCCCAGGCTGCTCCCAGCCCCAATGTCCAGCCTGGTCTTGGGCACTGCCAGGGATCCAGGGCAGCCACGGCTGCTCTGCATTCCATCCCAGCCCTCCCCACCCTCCCAGCAGGAATTCCTTCCAAAATCCATCCTGAATTTCCCCTCTCTCCATGTGGACCCATTCCCAGTTCTGTCACCCCAGTTCCCAATGCAGATCCCATTTCCAGTTCCCAATGCAGATCCCATTTCCAGTTCCCAATGTAGATCCCATTTCCAGTTCCCCAATGCAGATCCCATTTCCAGTTCCCAATGTAGATCCCATTTCCAGTTCCCCATGCAGATCCCATTTCCAGTTCCCATGCAGATCCCATTTCCAGTTAAGCACTGGGAGCTCATTCCTGGTGCTGGGATGGAGGTGGAGGCACTGAGATGATGAAAAAGCCATTCCCAGAGGGCTCAGCCTGCCCAGGAGCAGTGGGGGGAGCCCAGGTTGACTCCAGTCTGGAGCTGGTTTTAACTGGGAGCTGATCCTGGGTTCCTGGGGGTGCTGGGGGCGGTGTTGGGGCTGGGTCTCAATCCCAAACCTCCCTCAATCCCCATGACCCCACAGTAGAGACACCAAAGGCACAGAAGCTGCAGAGCCAGCGCCTCTTCCCAAATTCCCATTCCTGAGCCGAGCCCCTCTGGGCTGGGGGCTCCTGAGGTCCCTGAGCAGGGCCCCTCTGGGGTGCCATGGCCAGGGCAGGACCCTCTCCCCACAAACCACCCCAGTCATGCCTGTACCCACACCCAAGGGTGCTGATCCCATAGCTGGGGCTGATCCCACAGCTCCCGTTCCCAGAGGACCCACAGGATCCAGGAGCCAAAGCAGCAATAGTTCCTGCTGCAGGTGCTGCCCTCCCTGACATCCTCATTTCCTCCTCCTCATCCCAACATCCTCATTTCCTCCTGCTCCCCACACCAGGACAAACTCCTGATGGGCTCTGCTGGTACCAGGAGAGAGGCAGAGCTGCAACCCTGCTCCAGCATCGATTGAATCCCTCAAACCTCTCTCCCCACTGCAAATATTTTCTGCTTTGTAACAGCTGGGGTTTGAAAACAACGCAGACACTGAGCCCTTCTCTCGTTTGCTCGGAGTGCTCTGGAGAAAATAGAACTGATTCATTTATTCCTTGCACAGAAATTCACCAACTGTTTGACTCTGCTGTTTTTAATAGCTATGGCACAAACAAGCCCCAGTTTAATTTTTACAAGTTTCTTCCTCGCTCAGACCTGCAAACCAGGACATGTGAGCGCAAAGGTGTTCATCACTTGTTTACTGATCGTTCATTTGGCTGAGGATTTCTGATCCATCTCTTGTGTAGTCACTTCTGCTTTAATGTTTCCAATATTTTAACAAGAGAAGGATTGAAAATTAGTGGTGAATAATTACAATTCCATGGAATTGTCCTTGTTTCCAAAGTAACTCGTTCTGGAGCCAGAGCTTCTCTTTCCATGAGGAGCAGCTGCTCCCCTGGGAGAGAGATTTAGTCTGATTGATTCCCTGCTCAGGAATAACTTTATTCCCTGCTCAGGATCTTTTATCCATTGAAATCTTCCTTCCTTCACTTTTATTTCCCCAAATTCCCCTTTCTCTCCACCCCCTCTCATCTTTCCCAGGCCTCCCCTTCCAGCCCAACCCCACATCTCCTCCAGGGCCCTGCACCTTCCCGAGCAGCACAGAAGGAATAACGGTGGGGGATTTGGTCTCCACAGGGCACAGCAAATTCCCTACAAAGAGCTGGGAATCATGCAAAGCAGGTATGTCCCCAAAGCGGGGTATGTCCCCAAAGTGGGGTATGTCCCCAAAGTGGGTGTGTCCCCAAAGTGGGGTGTGTCCCCAAAGTGGGGTGCATCCCTCGGGGGAGTGTCCCCACTCCCCCACACCTTCAGGGAATCCCAGAATGGGATGGATGGAAGGGACCTTAAATCCCACCAGTGCCACCCAGCCATGGCAGGGACACTCTCCCACTGTCCCAGGCTGCTCCCAGCCCCAATGTCCAGCCTGGCCTTGGGCACTGCCAGGATCAGGGGCAGCCACAGCTGCTCTGGCAATTCCATCCCAGTCCTCCAGGGAAGGGTTCATCCCCAGTGTCTCTTCCCATATCTCCTTCCTTCCAAAGCTGCAGCAGTCTGTTGCTCCTCATTCCCTGCTGAGATCCCAGCGAGATGCCAACCCCCAGCCCTGCCACAGACACAGAAATCCCCTTTCCCTCCTCCCTGTGGGAGCAGCCCCTGATCCAGGGCAGCAGGAGTGGCTGGAAAGTGGGAATTGCTGGGAAGCAGGGATTGATAGGAGCAGGGATGGAGGGTTCAGGGATGGATGGAATCAGGGTTGGATGGGAAATGGGAATTGATGGGATCAGGGATGGATGGGAAATGGGAATTGATGGGATCAGGGATGGATCGGAAGCGGGAATTGAGGGATCAGGGATGGTTGGGAAATGGGGATTGCTGGGAAGTAGGGATGGATGGGAAATGGTGATGGATGGGATTGTAGGGATGGTGGGATCAGTGTTGGATGGGAAGAGGGAATTGCTGGGAAGCGAGGCTGGATGGGAAATGGGGATGGATGGGAAGCAGGAATTGCTCCTGCAGACAGCATGAAAGTTTTCTCAGGTCTGTTTTCCCTCCCTGCTGAGGGGAGAGCAGGAGCCTTCAGTCCTGCCCAGGGTAGGAACTGCTCCCTGCCTGAGCAGGGCCCCGAGTTTGGATCCTTCCTCCCACACTCACAAAAAACTCAATTCGGGGCCCTGCCCTGCCCAGCTTTAACCAAACACCTCCAGCTCTGCTCTGTCCTGACCTCTGCAGGGAAAATCCACAGCCACCTCCCCACAAATTCATCCAATCCCAAAAGGCTCACTGAAAACCCTTTATTTCTCTTCTTTAGAAAACAATCTGACCCATCAAAGCCCCTTTGTGTGGTGTAAAAGAAAGGGGTAGGGAAAGTTGCCAAAGAGCTCCAAAAGCTCGAGGCTTTGGAGATCTCCACCGGATGTCCAGCAGGGAATGTTTCCTAAGGATGGCAGAGGAATGTTTCTAAGATGTTCCAGCAGGGAATGTTCCTAGGATGGATCTGACAGGGAATGTTTCCTAAGGATGGTCCAGCAGGGAATGTTTCCTAAGGATGGTCTGACAGGGAATGTTTCCTAAGGATGTTCAGCAGGAATGTTTCTAAGATGATCTGACAGGAATGTTTCCTAAGGATGGTCTGACAGGAATGTTTCCTAAGGATGATCTGAGTCTCAGGCGAGGATGTTTCCTAAGGATGGTCTGACAGGGAATGTTTCCTAAGGATGGTCTGACAGGAATGTTTCCTAAGGTGTCCGACAGGAATGTTTCCAAGGATGGTCCAACAGGGAATGTTTCCCTCAGCAGGGAATGTTTCCCTCAGGATGCTTCCTGAGCTGGGACAGGCCCTGACTCACCTGAGGGGTGGGGAATTGATCCGTGAGGGATCTCTGGGATCACCAGGGGCCCATGGCACATCCCCAGGGTGAGGAGGAAAATCCTGCCAGCCTTAAAGCAAATGGGTTGGAGCAAAGGCCATCCCTGGGCTGGGAATCCAGGAGTGGCTGGGACTGTCACTGTCACTGTGACCTTGGCCCGGTGTCCTCCTGGTGACCTCCCATGCCAAGAGGGATGGATTTGGTGAAGCCACAGCCCTGGTAGTGTCCAAGGCCAAGTTGGATGTGGCTCTGGGTCTCTCTGTGACTGGAGCCCGAGGACAGGAGCTCTTTCTCCAGCCTGGGCTGGGCAGGTCCCTTTGCCATTGAGAAGAGTGTCCATGGTCCTTTGCAAACACCGGATCCTGGAATTATGGAAAATCTTGAGCAGGGAGGGACCCCAAAGGATCATCCAGTGCCACCCCAGCCCTGCCCAGACCCCAACAATCCCACCCTGGGCATCCCAGACGCTCCTGGAGCTCCTCGGGGCTGGGACCATTCCCTGGGGAGCCTGGGCAGTGCCAGCACCCTCTGGGGGAAGAACTGAATCATTTGGGAAAGGGGTAAACTGAGGCATGGAAGGAGGCAGAGCAGGATCCCGGTCCCAGGGAGTCACAGCCACTCCCTCCTGGGAAATGTCCCAGCTCTGGGGGATTTTCTCCACCCTCGAATGGGTTCCCAGGGCAGAGCTGGACCCCAGAGCCCCCCATGACCTGGAGTTATCACCCCTGGGGGGGTTTAACCCCATTCTCACCGGGTCCCCCAGGGCAGAGCTGGACCCCAGAGTGCCTCATGGCCCCAGGGTTCCTCAGGTGCTGGTGCCAGCCCTCCCAGCAGGGAAGCAGCCCCGGGATGTCCATCAGCAGCCCCGCTGCTCTGGAGCATGCATTGGAATCACTCCCCAATCTGTCCGATCACCCATTAGATCAGTGCTCATTAATTATCCCGGAGAGGAACTGCTCTCCAGCCCAGCTCAGCCCAGGGGCCTGACCCTGCTGCTGCTGGGCTAATAAAGCCTTCAAGCTCCTGCCTGCCCACATCTTCTGTCAGCACAAATGATTTGAGCCGTGATTTCCCCTACTTCAGTAATTTCTCCAATAAAGTCCATGTTCCTTTACAAGTTGCCTGCCTTTCATGTTCATTTTCTCGCTGAAAATTGCTAAAAATTTCAGATTCTGACTAATTCCAGGAGTTCAGAGCGGTGGGGCTGGCTCTGATCCAAGGTCTGGCTGCCAGGGAAAGCATCCCTCCAGCTCCAGGCACTCAGGGAGGCTCTGGAAAAAGGATCCAACTCCTCTGGCTATGGGATGGGGAGGGGGAGCCGCTTTGGGGTTGGTGTTGTGTCCCTGACACTGAGGAGCCTTCAAGGGATTCTTCAAGGCTTAGGGTTCAACTGAAAATAAATTAATCTTCTGAAACCTCCAAGAATGGGCCCAAGCTCATTCCCAGGCTTTCCCCACCCATACCCACCCAGGAATGAGGCAGAGATCCCATTTCTCTGCCTGAGCACATCCAGGCCTGGCAGGGGTGAATGGGAATCAGAAGAAGGTTCTGGGCAGTTTGTGAGTCCGAGGCACGGGCTGGTGACCCCAGGGATGTGAGCAGCATTTCCTGTGTGCAATACTGGAATGTGGGAATGCCCTCGGGGTCAGTTGCCTGCCCAGCACATGGCAATTTTCAGCTAAAAGAAAATGAACCTAAAAGGCAGGCAGCTTGTAAAGGAACACGGACTTTATTGGGGAAATTACTGAAATAGAGAAAATAATTTATTCCCTGCTCAGGATCTTTTATCCATTGAAATCTGCTTTCCTTCACTTTTATTTCCCCAAATTCTTCTTTCTCCCCACCCCTCATGATTCCCAGACCTCTCCTTCCCCACATCTCCTCCAGGGCCCTGCACCTTCCCGAGCAGCACAGAAGGAATAACAGCAGGGATTTGGTGTCCACAGGGCACAGAAATTCCCTACAAAGAGCTGGGAATTGTGCGAAGAGGATATGTCCCCAAAGTGGGGTGTGTCCCCAGAGTGGGATGTGTCAAATCAAAATCCCTGCTTTCCCTGGCTCAGGGTCCAGCCTTTCATCTTCCCAGGGTGGATGTTGTCCAAACAGAGACTGCACAGGGCTTGGAGCAGCCTGGGACCATGGGAGGTGTCCCTGCCATGGCTGGGATGGCACTGGACGGGTGGAGGGTCCTTTCCAACCCAAACCAGTCTGGGATTCTCAGATTCTCCAGACTGTGGATTCTGTGATTCCATAACCTTGGCACTGAGGAGAAAAAACATCAGATGCAGGGGAGACAGCATCAGATTCAGGGGGACAACATCATATCATGGGGGAACAACATCAGTTTCAGAGGGGAACATCAGATTCAGGGTGACAACCTCAGATCCAGGGGATGACTGTGGAATATGGGCAGCCACCGGCAGAGGCTGCAGGTTCTGGGGCAGAGCATGAGGAAAACCTTTGGCAGGAAAGCTCTTAGCTCTTCTGGTTCCTCCCTCCATTCTCTGCTCCTTGCCTGGCTCTTCCATCCCCCCAGCACTGTTCCCCTGCCCTCTCAAGGTGCCGCATCACACAGGGGCTGAGCCCCCCAAATCCCAGCAGCTCCTCACCAGCGGGCTGGACACCAGCACCCCCAAATCCAGTGGGTCTGGACACCAGCATCCCCCAAATCCAGTGGGTCTGGACACCAGCACCCCCAAATCCAGTGGGTCTGGACACCAGCACCCCCAAATCCAGTGGGGCTGGACACCAGCATCCCCAAATCCATGGGGCTGGACACCAGCACCCCCAAATCCAATGGGTCTGGACACCAGCACCCCCAAATCCAGGGGGACCTCCCCTGGTCCTCATCCTGAGCTCCCATTAATCCCCATTAATGAGATCTGGCAGAATAAACCCCAAACAGGTGTCATTGGTTCTTTCTCCAGGCACATGGTGCCTCCTTGTCCCTTTTCCCTGCATGAGGTGACACCCAGGACCCTGCCCAGTGTCCCTGCCAGGGAAAGGTGGGTCAGGATTAACCCAGGCAGGATTAACCCAGGCAGGCTGAACCCGGCCAGGCTGTACCCTGAGCACTCCCTCCCCGTGCTGGGTGGATTTCCTGGGGTTGGCTCCTGCAGCATGAGCCTGCCTGGAATGCAAAGCAGCCCCGGGCTCGCGTGGAGCATGGAGTAGTGTGGGCAAGAAGAGGACATCCTTGGAATCCCTGCCGAAATGTGATGGAAAAAATCTGATGGAAAAATCGGATGGAAAAACCCGATGGAAAAATCTGATGGAAAAAACGGATGGGAAAACCTGATGGAAAAACCTGATGGAAAGATCTGCAGGACTGCAGGGTGGCCATCAGTGAGCGAGCTGGGGCAGCCGATTGCCCGAGGCTGTTAAAGCTTCCCGGGGAGGGGGAATGGCTGAGCAGGGATGAACCCGAGGGCAGAGCTGGGATTTGAGGGGGAATGGCTGAGCAGGGATGGACCCGAGGGCAGAGCTGGAATTTGAGAGGGAGTACCTGGAGCAGGTATGAACCCGAGGGCAGAGCTGGAATTTGTGGGGGAATGACTGAGCAGGGATGAACCCGAGGGCAGAGCTGGAATTTCCCAGGGATGGGGAATGGATGAGGGGATGAACCCGAGGGCAGATTCGGGGTTTGGCTCCTGTTCCCCAGCTCCCCACTCCTGGCTCTCCCGGGTTGCCACAGGAATAGCGCTGAGCCCCAGCCTGGCATGGTCCCCTCCCCTGGCACTGGGGTTAGGGTCCAGATGATGAAGGGGCACCTCCCCCTGCCCTTGGCACCCGTGACAGCCCCAGGACCCTCGGGATGGATTTTCCTCTGGTTTTTCCCAAATAAACCACAAAACTCCTGCCCTCCCCTCCCAGGCAGGAGCCCGGCCCTGCCTGCCCCGCAGTTTATGGGGACATTTCTCAGCCCTGCTTAGGGACGTGTTTAAGGTCCATTATTCTTATTTTTTATTGGATCTTGGAAGCCCTTCCCAGTGCTTTATGTGCCTGGGATCAGGCTGAGCCTTCCCTTTCCAGAGGTGCCCTCAATCCGCATCCAAATCCTGCAGAACAGGAGATACCGGACCTGGAAACTGCATTTTAATGTGACAGCCACTTTAGATCACCTTTAATTCCCAGCATTTTTCATCTCTGAGTTGTTCCCTCCTCTCCAGATCCATACTCCACTCAGGGAGCTCCTGCTTAGCTTGCAGGAAGGAAAAT